>VYXD01006564.1:67519-161754 GCA_013397195.1 Hylia prasina
AACTAAACAAAAACAAACAGCCCTCCCTGAAAACAACCAAAAACCAAAAACAAAACAGCCAAAAAAGCCCAAGCTGCTAACCAAATAAAAAAACACTTAACAGATAAAAATTAGGATATGAATTTTGAGGTTTAAAAGGAACAGAAGAAAGAAGTGGACACCCCTGAAATATTGTTTGCCAATATTTTCCTAATTTTCTTTTGGCTGTTGTTTTGTTTTGAGAGAGTATAAAAACGTTTTTACTAGAAACACAAGCTATCATGACACTGGGTAGATTTTAGTGGGTCATTCATTTTCAGAGACACCAGCCCATCCACAGTGTATGTGACTGCCATAGAAATAAGGTAGCCTGCTAAGCTGCCAGGTGCCAGGGAGATTTGATGCAGTAGGGGCTGGGTGTGTTTTAGGACCAAGTTATCTGTACATGTGTGGGCAGGAATAATGATTAGGGGTCAAAAAACCTACTTCATCTCCTTGCTTTTGCTTCCTTAGCATTGGTTTGCTTAATAATTTCTACTCCACAAACTTCCATAGGGGCAAAACAGTGAGATTGACACAGCCACCCTGCTATCTTTAGATAGCAGTTTTTGAAATGCAGCCCATTAGAAAGATTAGAGAAATATTGGGCAATATGCTTTACAACAGGTTAATCTGTGAGTAGTGTATCAGGTTTTTCTGGGTAAAACACAGTGATAACCAATGAAACAATTTCTGCAGAAATTAAAAATTGACTTAAGGTAGGAGTTGAAGGACACTTCCTAAATTAATGCAAAAGCAGGTACAAGACTGAAACATACAGAGTTCTAAAGGACAGTGAATTGTATTAGCAGCAGGGTTACTTCAGCCATTCATGGCAGGGTGGTTTTTTTTTTTTTTTGTTTTTTTTTGGTTTTTTTTTTTTTTTTTTTTTTTTTTTTTTTTCCCAATGTTTACAGTGTTATGGACAGATTCTGTGAAGCAAAGCTTTATGAGTGAGTTAAGGCTGGATACAGAAGTGTCCATTTAGAGCCTGTAATGTTTTTAAGATTAAACAACTCTTTAAAATGTATAAGACCCAGCCTGGCAGGGATTGCAGTTGGGTGCTTGGGGTAATGGCAAGATCAGGGTGCTCTTGTGAGATCTAAAAGATAAGCCAGAAGGAAGCCAGAATCCAAGCCAGAATATCATAGCAGAAAAATAAAATAGTGAACTGCTGTAACTTTTATTGAGTAGAAAAGATAACACAGCATAGAGAGTCTGTAAGTAATTGGCACACATGCATGGTTACAGTGGTTAAATAGTTAAAAAATATGGGTAATGCACCCTTTCTTAGACATTATTGGACTGGCTTTTTTATTTCTTTCTACTGTTGCATATAATGAACTTGATTTTTTCAGATTAGATATGAAAATATGTTTTTAAAGTATCCATAAATAGCACTGCCTGTTTCAAAAGTCAAGGTAGAATTAGAGAATTTTTGTTCATGTTTATCTTCAAAATGCTGTATAGAAATATGCGGATTTTGTGCTAGAGGATGAAATATCTTGTCATAACACCTTTTCATGGACTGCAATTGTCTTATGAAATTCCCTGTTGCTTCAGTGTATGCTGGATTAGGGTCACAGTAAATAAACTTAGAAAAATGTCTATAAAAGCAGTCAAACATAATTTTTTCTTTTTAAAAAGAAAAAAAGCTTTTTAAAAAGCTGGGGTTTTTTTGTTTAAGCTTCAGTTGTTTTGATTTCCTTTTTTTTTTAAACTTCAATATTAAACAGACATTAGCATACATTCCTTTGAATAAAGAACTTAGAAAAAAAATCTCTCCAAACATTGCTGCTCTGTCTGATTCTATTCTATAGTTTGCTCCTTCTGCTTTAATGAATCTAATTTTATTACTGCATTGAATGTTAAAAGAAAAGTAGGTTTTTATGGTTCTGTCCTGATTCATTAAACTGTGTCTCGTAGTTCGCTGTCAATACAGAAAACTTTAAGCTGTTCCTGGGCTTATTCTTTCTTTTCATATGCTCTTAAATAGTCCATCTGCACTTAAGAGTTTTTCTTCTAGAGCTCACTTGGAGCCACCTGCCTGGGAGATAAAGTGCATTTCCTTAGGCTCAAAGTCAGCTTCCAATAGACTGCAGCCAGACCTCATTTCTTACAATTTTTTCAGCTTAATTTTTCTTGATGTTTCTCCATATCAAGATTTTTCTCATTAATTCCTCTCCTAATAGTACCACACCACCTGGGGTGCTTCAACACTTCATTTCTACTTGGGCTGTGTATTCTGGTTCAGTGATGCAGGTTGATTCCCATTCATCATTAGCACAGTATAATGCCTTTCTGAACAAATCCCCTGCTTTCCTAACGTACCAAATTACTGAAGCCAATTTTGGCCGCCTCTTCACATTTCTTAGGCTGATCAGTGACTCTTGAAACCTCTTTTTGGCTTTATGGAGCAACAGACCTTCCTGCCTGTCTTATTTTTATACAGGCAAACTAAACTGAAAAGGAGCAACCCAGGTGCCTAAGCAGGGGCATCAGAGGAATGCACAACATATAATCTAAGAGATCAACAGAGGCTGGGCAGCTAGGCTGTGTGATTAATGGGAGACATTTCAGGACTACCAGCTGGAGAACACTCAGGATACTTTAAAGCACTAGATATATGTTTTTAGGCTCTCAAATAACTCTGCATAATTCCTGCTCTGAAAGAAAGTGTTATTGCAGTTAAAGGAAACTAAAACCACTCAATCCAAAACACACATTTGATTTATTTTTTTTTCAAATCAGTTATTTTAATGGTCATAGTTGCAATGCCTATTCTAATTGCAATGTATAAACCTGACAAAATGTGTCTGTGTATGGTTAATTCTTCTGAAAAATCACAAGAAAAAATTGAGGTATGGTGAAAGGATTGAAGGCACAGAATGTCAGAAAAGAGCCCATTGGTTTTAGTTAACATGGAAGAAAAGCTTTTAATGCAGTCATTCTTTCTGAATATGCTGTGGTCCTGCACTGGAGGGAGGTAAGGAAATATTATTAAAATATACACACTCAAGCACTTTAAGCCTTACTTCTCTTTAAACTCCCTTCAGCCAGAGGAGTTAAATAGCACTGTACTATTCTTAGAGAATTTAATTTTCTGGTCTTTGTACTGCTAGACTCTTTTAATTTCGTGATAGTACCAAAATATAGACACTTTGAAATTTCAGGTTTCACTTTCTTGAAATTGTGAAAGTATTTTTTTGTGGAATCCAGGCTTTCAGAGGATGTCCTTTTTTCATAAAAGATCCCAATCTTGAAGGGAGAGTGGTGGGGGAATGAATATTGACTTGTATTAATGTTGGAAACAAAGTAAGGCTGAAGCATAATTTTCTTTCAGTGAAGCAATGAAAATGAGAAGAGCTGCTTAAAAAATGCTGATGAAGTACTCAATTATGAAGAAACTGTAAGACTCAAAGCACCCAGGAAATTGCCACTTATTCATATTGCAGTGAAACACATTTGGTCCTATTGGAATTTTTTTTTTTTTCATGAGCCAAAGACATAATTATTTCAACTATCTCATAGCCTTGACTCCCACACACAGCTGCACTGGTATTTGGGGTTGGATGTGCAGGAATAGGCAACACTATGGCAAATATCTCATGCCAAATGGTTAAAAAAGATACCTGGTGTATCTCCGGAGAACAAGGTAACAAGTAGGGAAAGTTGGACACACAGTGACTTCTGTGCTCAAGTTTTTGTTTAAGAGTGCTATTGACCCTTATATGTTGTTTCATCTGTTCTGCTCAATGGAGAGATTACACACACACACAAAAAGTGAAGCCTTATGCTCCGTGGAGTAAGGTTTTTGTCAGTGAAGTCACATTTCTGTGTTGGACAAAGCCCAGTAACAATTGCAATTAACTGATACCTCTGTTCTGAGTATTTTCACATCATAGTTTGAGATAAAACAGCATTTAAAAAGGATGAAATTACTAAAGATAACTCTAGGTATGTTCATTACAAATTCTTGATGAGAGCAGAGCTCTTGTCCTTTCTTTTTACTATGGTTCCAGGCAAAGACATCTGAAAAGATTTGGCTAATTTAGTGACCAGTGTTACCTCACACTTGTTCCATTTATAGACTAGATGAATATCTGTTTGCTATTTGCTATCATTAATGGCAAACACAAATCCACAGAAGAAAGAAACTTCTAAATTATTAACTGCCTAATCAGCAGCTCAGTTGGGAATTTCACTGGGTCATGAACGCTGACAGGTTGTCAGGGAAACAGGAATAACTTAACCAACTGCCTAGGTTGGAAGATGAAATATTTTTACATAGTTTCAGTGTCTAATAGCTGAGCGGCATTTGCAAATGGAAAACATAGTGATGTTTTTCATTCAATACAGGCAACTTGAAGAATCACAGAATGGTTGGGGTTGGAAGTAACCTCTGGAGACCATCTAGTCCAAATCCCTGCTCAAACAGGTTCACCTAGAGCAGGTTGCACAGGATCACATCCAGGCAAGTTTTTAATATCTCCAGAGAAGGAGACTCCACAACCACTCTTTGCAGCCTTAGACAATTTAAGTTTTAATTTAGAATCTTGATCTATAGGTTCTGGTTTCATTAATGAGAAACCCCTTGAATTTTCATCATCCTCCCTCTCCTTCATTTTTTTTCCTGTTCTTACCATTCATTAAAATATTCCTTTAATATCTTGGAAATTTGCAAACAATTAATAGTGTTATGAAGCTCGCTTTAGCTTCCAAGTATGGTGAGCCAAAATTCAAGGTGGTTCAGTTGTCATCATGCCTGGTTAGAATTTATTTAGTCTGGCTCCTTTGCTAGCCATATGCCCTTCAGGACCAGTAATAGGTACTTCCAATGGCTGAGGCAGTTTCCTTTTGTTCTGGATCATAAAACAACCACCTGGAAAGGCAAGTTGAGAACCATAGGCGGGGACAAAAACCCAAAAAACTGTGTCTGACTGGGAATAAGATTCAGTCTAGGATTCCGAGAGATGGGGTTGCGATTGGCAGGGTGACTTTCCTGCCTACATTAGCACTTAGCTGTAGACAGCTGTGAAATAGATTCTATGGCTCTGAAGCTCTCAAAACTCTCAGTGACCTGCTCATGAGAATGATTGCCAGCCCATAAAACTCACCTGTTCTCCTGAGTATTTGCCTGTCTGGAAACCATCCGCGTTAAATAAGAAAGAGGGCTAAAACAACTGTTACAAAAGAATATTTGCATTTCAAAACTTTATCTGCTAGGATAACTGGTCACTCTTCATCTGTTTGTTTCCTGGTTTTTAGTGTGTATGCTAGCACTGGTTAGGAAAATGAAGCAAAGCTTTTTCACTCACTGGATCATAGAAGTAAGGATACCTAGTTTGCTGTAGTGTCACTCATTTGACCTATGACCGGACATGTAGAGTGTAAGACAGTATATGACCATCAATGACTGTAATCAGTATTCACCTAATATTAAAGGATCTATTGTTTAGCAACAAATCTCTTGAAGGTTTTTGGGGGTTTTTTTTGCGTTAAATAAGAGCAATCGTGCCACTGAACATTTATTAATACACATATAGCTATCAAATCTCAGAGTAATCTAGATTTTCTAGGACAGTTTGCAAGAAATACAACTGATGGGAAGCCTAGAATCAAAGGGCATGCAATAACGTTTGACCAGCAAAACATGAAAGATGAGGTTTTAAAGTTTTAGATGTCTTCAGAATTTCAGATTTAACCATGTTACATTTGCACAGTAGGCCTTATGGTATCTGAAGCCAGGTTTTCCTGGATTGTCATCACTGTAGATAGAATACTTAACAAGTATTTTTTTTCTCTTCCTTATTTTCTTATAAAATTTTGTACCAGTCTGATATTCTTGGAGTGGACAGATTAAAATATGTGAGGAAACTGTGTCCTTAGTGCTGATCTTGACCATTCAAATTTACAGCAGAGAAAAGAATACATTGCTGTTGTGACTGTTCTGACTCACTGCTTCTCTTTTCTCACCCCTTTATGTACTTCCTTTACATTATGTATTTATTTATGTATTGTGATATGTACATTACTGGATCCCCCTTCAGCTGGGCTTCTTTTTTGTTTATATTTTGGGGGGTTGTTTGTTTGCATGTTTATGTTCTAAACAAACTTATTCTGCCAATGGTCACTAGAGAAAATTTCATTTTCTTCCCTAGAAGAATTCTAGAATCTTTTCTTTCTAGAAAAAGTGTACTTTCTCATTTTTCTTTCTTAAATGTAGGAATAACTTCTCTTTTACATTTAGTAGAAGATAAAAAAAAATCCACAGCTCCTTTTGGTTATATTTTTGTTTGTTTGTTTGTTTGGTTTTTTTACAAGCAAACCATTTATAAATGTAACACCAGTAAAATAAACTCTCTACATTGCCTGTTAGTGAAATGGGGAAGCAAAACTATACCCCATTGTGTCCAGGATCTTCAAATCCATTTTTTCTCTATTTCAAAGCAGTAGTTTTTAACTGCTAATGAAAGCATTATAAAGATTGGCTTCTGAAGGGGGGAATAAAGCTTTCATTTTTTTTCTGCTCATATTCTCTGCCATCAGTTTATGGTTCAGAAACACAACCATTTTGTTCTTCAGGAATAAATTAATTTGATGCACTATCACAGTGCATTCAAATTATCAAAGTCTCATTCTTTCCCTAAAATACAGTATTGAAGTGAGAATACTGATCTGCTTGCATTTCATGGATAGCTTGAAAATACTGAGCTACAAAACTGCAGATGAAATTACTTAGTTTCTTCTTGTAGGTGATTATCTTTTTTTCCTTCCTAGCATGTATTATTTCCCTGTAGGTTGATTGTTTTCCCTCTTGCTATCTAGTCAAAAGCCTCAATTTTTTATTCTCCACAGTGATCACTTAAACTGGGGGCACTGGAGCTTTCACAGCTGAAGAACTGCTTTAATATCTTATACAGTTAGAGGAAGCTACAAAAGCCTTGCATACAATGGGGACTCAAAGAAGAATGCAAATATATTTATCAGTGGATTTTAATGGCACCTCTTTTGGTAAATGAAGATCAAATTATCAAATGAACTTTGATATCTTTTATTTTTTTCAGAGTAGCACTATCACTGAAATATAACACATGCCATTCATACCAGCCCATAACTCGGGTAACCTTCACAACAAAATGGTGGATTAAAGAGGAGCTAGGCTATATATGCATGTGAGAGCAATCAGGCCATCAGCTTCTGATATTTTTCTGAAATCTTCATGGTTGTTACTCCTTCAAGTATTCTGTGCTCTGCAGAGATTTTCTTCAGCACATAGTGTGACTCAGGAGGTAACCTAGTGCAACTGGGTGACAATAACAATGTGTGTGTATTATTTTAATACACACACAAAATATCATTTGATACTTCAGCTTGCCTGCAGTAGTATCTAAATGGTGAAATGTTTTTGCCCTATGTAAAATAACAACTTGCATGATTTACTGCCCTTCATATTTTGTTTCTAGTACTCAATCTCTGTTCCTGAAGAACAGCACCTCGCTGGAAAGAGAAGAACTCAGTATCTAATTAGAATTAGTGATTTTCAAAACAGATAAAAACCTGCTAAGGATCAGGAACTGCAGAGGTCTTCAGGCAACTTAATTCCATTAATATACTCACTTATATGCAGTCAACAATAAGTGCTCTTTTGTCGATTGCTAGTGTCTCTGAGTGCGTGTCTCTGAACCTCTTTGGTTGGTTGGGATATGTGATGCTCAAAACCAATTTTTTTGTCAAAAGAAGTTAAAGTGGCTTATTTTTCATCAGTGGTGGCTTATATCCCTTTGAAAAGAAGTTTTTGTTTTGTCAGCTGATACCAGCTACTCAAGAGTAACTTGAGTGATAGAAAAACATGGCAATAGAAAAAAATCATTAAATAAGGGAAATCTTTGAATGATAATTTAAGGAGTCATTTTATACACATTAGTAGTCTTTGGTGGATGATGCTTAGGGAAGAATTTTCTCTTTTGTTTCTGCTTAGAGATTTGCTGCAAAAGAAGGAAAGGATACTGTGAAGTACAAACTGATGATTGTAGGTCATGCAAGGTCTGCATGAAAAGCGTGATGTGTAATTAGCACAAGAATGCTTTGCATAAGGCACAAAGATCAAATGCTATGTCTGAATTTTGTGTGGCAAAGATCAAGAAGTTGCACAGATGAAGAGAGATAACATGAGAAAGGAATCTTTTCTGTACCAATATTTAATAGTTACGAGTGCTTACAATTCAGCAAATTTTTTAAGAACAGGCAGTATCACTTTTCTAATACTGAAAAAGCAAATGGTGCTATTAGTTCATAGCTCAAAAGCTGAGTCATCAGCAGCTGGAAGATTTCAAGGGAAAGCAGTAGTGTCTGACAAATATTTGAATTGGAGGGACCATTGGTGCCTTGATCCATGTATGCTTACTCCAAGAAAGGCTCCCAAGAGCTTTTTTTTGTACTTAAAAAACTGCTGAAAATACTTTTATTTCTATATCATACTGCTTAGGCAAAATAGAGAAATAGGAGTTTTACCAGTTTTATGAGTTATAATTTCCATATTTATAGATTGAACTCAATAATTATGTATTTATATTATCATCAGTAATTAATTTTGTCTGCCTAGCATAGTAAAATATTCAAACTTGACATATTTAATATCTTTTTCTTATGACTAATTAGCAAAGTGACAATATTCACTTATTTCAGTTTTATGCAGGGAAGTGGCATTATGGCAAAATGCTAATTTATCATTAATATGGGTAGTTGAGGAGGCTGTTTCTTCATACTATAATCCTTCCAAATTACATATTACATCATATTAATAACATGTTACACTGCTACTCTTACAGCTACTTTTGGGCAGTCAGGAGACATCCCAGTTTCAGTCCATATACTCTTTGATCCTTGGCACTCACTGAATGATTGCTTTTCTTCCTGGAACTAATTTGGAGGGTTAAAGGGATCAGGATCTTTGCCATCTTTTGTTCTATTATATTAAAGGATAAATAAGTGAATAAAATTGGGCTCTGGTAGTTTTCAATTCAGAACCCTATGAAAGTGGTATGTTCCTTGCTTCCATCAAACTTTGCAAGTTTTTCTTTATCAGCTGGGGTTCCTTAGATGCAATAAACATCTAGGCCAATAGTAAGAAGAAGTTTTTGGACTGTGGCCTGTAACAAAATTTACTGTTTGTTTTCCACTTTTTTTTTCTCACTTTCTTGTATAGAAAATACTATTGTGTATTTGCTAAAGACTTTGGGAAAACTTTTTGACTGGCAGTGAGAAAAAGGATTTTTACTTTTGACTAAAGAGTCATTTCCTGGTCCTGTGTGTTCTCCTGTCTTTACTTTTTTTTTTCTTTTAAATTTTCTTTTTTGAAATTCTTAGAGAGAGCTTAGCAACTGTCAGGCTCTGAGGATGTATCCTACTGGGCAGTTGTACTTGCTTTTAAATTCAAATAGTTAAGGGGGGGTTGTTTGTTTATTTGTTTGCTTGTTCCCCTAGGGGCTGGCATTCATAGTTATATTCTGCTGTCTTTAGAAAAGTTTCAGTTGGCCTTCAGTTTGGCTCTAGTGCATACAGTAAAGCTCTTTAGCATCAGAGGGGAACAGCCCCAGGATATCTGAGAACACCTCTGTAGGATACCCTGACCTTCTCATCTCCCTTTTCCTCTATAGATGACCCTTCAGGAAGCTTCTTATACCTGTAATTAACTAAATAATGATAAAGTGGAATAAAAAAAAATTAACTTACTTGTTTAGCCATGCCATACAAAATGAAAGTACTCTTTTAGGACCTAGGGCCATATTCCATGGACACACATCAAATGGCAAGGCACTGGCCCATGAGCTTTCTCTGTTCAACAGAAAGCCAGGCTTGGTTCATGGTGGTGGTTGGTGAGATATGGACTCATGGAAATATACTACAGTGCTAATTGTTTATTACAATCTTGTCAGAAAGATTAAACAATATTGGCAATTAAATTCATACTTCGGGTTGTATCTGCTTGGGCAAAATGAATCAGTTTCTGCTTTTTGTTATCATACATGTTCTTCTCTGAACAACTGCTGCAAACCTCAGGAGCAAGAGTTTGATTCTATACTGACAGAAAACAGGGATGGTAACCTAGTAACTTTTGTCTCATTCAGAGGCTTAAAAATGAGGCTAAGTGGTTCTTTTATGGTGGTAGTGATTATAGTGTTTCAGCTCGTTCTTTTAAAAATGTATTTAACTCATTTTTAAGGAATCAGAATTGATATAATGCAATTTTCAAAATAACGAAACCAAGACCAGGGTTGCTACACAAATTCTTTCCTTTTCTGCTTGTTTCTCCTCACCCAAGATATAAATAGTATAGAAGACATGATAGCATTGTCATGAAAATCCAGTGTGTGCCTGTGTTCTGTTTATCTTATTGCAAATGCAATAGGAGACAATATTTAGACAGTCATCGCTTTCCTTTCTATAGATATCTAGATACACACAAGGAATATGGAATTATATTGTTGCTAATTCCTCAGATATTTAGTTCTCTTTCTTGTATAAGTAGTTAATGGATTTCTTGGGTTTTTTTTTTTCTTTTTTCTTCTTTTGCAAGAGTTGGAGTTTTTAGAAAAATCTCATTCAAGACAACAGCATGACTTTAATGGATTTCAATAACTACACAGTCTTTCATCAGTATTACATTTTGGAAGAAGTATCCAGCTTTTATTGCTAACAAAATTTTCAGTACAAAAATTTGAACTACAATTTCTGGCTGTGTCTTGTCTATTAAAAATATTCTGCCAAGTGTGGTGTTGTACAGTAAGCCAAAACTTTTCATTTAGAAAAAATGCACCTTAACATACTTCACTGAGAAGTCAGCCATTTCTAGGAAAAGATTAAAATCTTCCAACATGATTAAAATCACGTACGCTTACCTATTTTGTTGTGTCATGTTGGAAGCATTTTGAAGAGATGCGAAGGGAAATGAGAAGAGAAAAACCCTTTGGAATACTTGAGTTTGGGTATTTTTTTTCCCTTTTGCCCACTGCTTGTTAGACATCAAATTTTCTTAATAAAGATTTTTTTTTTAATGCACATGACTAAATTAACATCATCTAGGAATGAATTAATAGTAGTAAATAGAAGGTCTAAGCTACTCATTCATTATCTCTCTTAGAAATGGTGAAAGGTTAATTCTCCACAGCTTCCTGTCCTGATATGTTACTTACATTAGAAATGCTACTTTTGTAGTGTGTAAAGCACCATAAGATTAATAGATTTTCCTTACAGTATAATTCTAAAAGTGATAAGAGAACTCTAAGGAAACTTTATTGCATGGTCAAAATAATAACTCTAATTTATATGTGTGCTTATAAATGTGCTAGGAAAAGTCTCTGCTTATAGGTAAATAACTTGCCTTTCTAGTCTTGAATGAATAATAGAAGCTGCTGTGACTATGAATAAAATTAGACAAAGATGTTAATTAACACGTTGAGGATAGGGAGCAAAAGTAATGCATCTAGGTCATAAAGGAGATAACCATATGTGGAGAACAGTAAGAATGCTAAGACCGGTAGCTTGATTTTACTTGTGAGACAAGTAGTGTCATAAAAACTAGCAGAGCATTAAGTGCATAGACATGAGAAATATTGAGTTTAAAGCAGTGGGAGATATTTCATTTATGAAGGGAACAAACCCTTAACAATCTACTTGCTTTTTTCTCCTACTAGAGCAAGACTGTGAAATCTTGGTGAAACAATATTTTGGTAAAATAAACCAACACTGAACCATGGTAATGTGAATTACTACAACAGACCTAGTGATGTAACAGTAGTTCTTAAAGAGAGAGACTTATTTTTTTTTTCTTCTAGATATTATACAAACCTAGTAAATTTTCCAGTAACTTTAGATTTTACTGATATTATCCACATTTTTCTTATTGGTTTGATGATAGCCCAGACAACAGTAAAAGAAAATAGAGGATGCCTATTAGCCAGCCTTTGTATCCTTAAAAATAAAACAAAGACAAATAAAAACACCACACCAAAACCACAAACAAATCTAAAACCCTCTAAAAATTATAGTTTTGAGAGGGTTTTTTTAACTAGAAATTAGAATCTTAAATTTATTTAAGACATGTCACTTCACTGTAGATTGAATGTCATTCTGGGCAATAAAAGTACTTTTGAATGAAGACCTGCTTTAAAATTTTAATAAGTGAACCAGTAGCCTTACCATCCAAATCCTGCAGAGCTCTTAGTCCAAAACAAGTTCTGGCAAATAGCTGGGAAACATGGATACTTTAATGGTTTTGGTAGGGGTTGAGCTTTTAAAAATATTTTTAATGATTCCATTGTTCTGCCTATGCATTTGTGAATTTACTAACTCTTAGAAGTTTGGGACAATGGCAGTGATTAACGTGTTTATGTAATTGTAATTTCTGCTTGGGTCTAGGAAAAGAGAGCATACAGTTTCTCTTTTTGCGAGGTACCTCTTCTTAGTATGTATTTTTAGGAAGGAATTTTATGTATTAATCATCAAGAGAACAACACAAAAAGAAGTGTTTTCTGTAAAAAGTGATAAAGTTTGGGGGGTTTTGGTCATATTTGAATTTTGTTCAAAAGGCATGATGCTGGTTAGTTTCATGGAAGTTCTAAAGCATAGAGATTTTGTTTTGATGTGTATATGTAGTGAAACTTCAGGTTTTACTTTCTACTAATATATTGAATCTACTGGATGAAATGGAAATAAAGCAATGACTTTCAGGTCATTAAGTAGAGAATACTAAATGTATTGAACAAGTATACGCTATTCTGTCCTCATTTTCCAAACAGATCAGTCTTAAGTGGTGTCACCTTGACTGTTCCACAAGCATAGCTGCCATCAGGCTTTGGGCTTGGAATATTTGCACTATTTAGGTGACAATGAAAAACCAAAGATTTTTTTATTCTACACAGTGAGTGTGGTAAAAGAGATTGTGCATATACAAAACAGCTGGTGAGGTGAGCATCTCAGGTACTAACACAGATAAGCAAATTTAAATATTACTCATAAGGTGTAGGACCCCTGATTGTGCTGTATGAAGCAACAGGGCTGCTGAGATCAGAAACAGAAACAGTTAATTTCATACATTTTTAAAAAATCTGAAATACAGAGTATTTCATCCCACTTGCAAATTTCTATAAACTGTACAGGTGAAAATATCTTTGTAAGGAATACATGTCAACAGTAATAGCAACACCAGCAACATAGGTGTAACCCTGTGTCTGTAGGGGAATTCTCTCTGAAACAGCAAGCTAATACGTGACTGTACTTCATTCAGTGGCTGTATTTCCACTGACTTTAGTGGTTTCTGGATACAGCCTTCTGTATCTGCCTTAATCTCTACATTGAATTAATTTCCAATTTTTCTAATTACCTTAACTTTCTTCATTTCAGAAGGGCACTTCACCTTGGACCTCATGAAGTAATGATTTTGTTATGGATCAAATTAACATTTCCTGTCACATAGCTTGCTTGCTGAAAAAGGAAAAGATCTTCTAGGATGAATAAGATCAAGTGTCCATCTAACCTACTTTATGGGCAGAAATCTCCCATCCTCAGGCACATTGCAGCTCTTACAATATTTCCAGACCTTAATTATTTTCCTTTGTATGGGTATGGTATATTAAAGCAACATACCTTTAATATTTCTCAGTTGAAAATTCATGTGCCGCATAGAAATTGACATTAAAGTATTGAAAACCTTTCACAGCTTCTCCCACATGAAGTTCTGCTGGGCAGTCAGCAGATCCATATGGATCCCCATAAGGAACACTGATCATGCATCTTCATGTAGAATAAGCTCAGTTTATTATTATTATTATTCAGAAAGTGTATTTGGGTGAAAAGGCAGAGGACTGTAAATGTATAATAAGCTATTTGTGCATGTCAGCAATTCATACAGAAAGTATTTGTGGTCACTTTCTCAAACAGCTTTTGCTCCCAGGGTCTCGTGGCTTCTCGCATTGTGTGAGGCATGTTCACCTCCATGGTCAGGGCTGGGTGACAGCCCAGAAAAACACATTTGTAGTCCTGTTGCCTTTATCTGAGGGAACTTGTCCTCTCCAGGTTATGTACAGTTAGGATCTGTCCCTGGGCAAAAGAAAGATCAGAAAATCCTGCTGCTTGCAAAATTTTAGTCCATTAAAGACAAAATACAGAGTTTTCTTTTTCTTTCAGCTCAGAATGTGCTATGTCTAACACAGGCAAATAATAACTGTATCATTAATCATTAATAGGCCAGTAGCAAAACACAGGATCAACTTAATCCTTTTGGACATTGATGAGTGCACACTGCCACTTTAAATAATGGCATAAAAGGCATCATTACTATCCAGTATGGATTTACCACAGTAAATGAGTTTGAGTTACTGTATATGTTTTGCACTCCATACCCTGTTATCAATAATAGTCCTCATGCCTCACAAAGGGCAACATGAGCAGGAAAAGAATAATTGCCATTCTGCATGGAGGCAGTTTATTGATGAGGGGACAGAAGTAATATTTTTAGCCTGCTGGGTGTCCATCTGTAAGCAGTTTCCTGGAGCTGCCACTTCTCCTTTCTCTGGAAACTGTTATGGCTTTTTCTGTCCAATGAAAAGAATGAGATCCATCTATCAAACAGAAAACAAACAATAAACTCTATACCTTTCAATTAATTTGTTTTTCACCTCTGTTTACCAATGTGCGTGCAGTTCACTATCCATAGTGTTATATGCATGTAAAGAGTGTATTTCTCAAAGGGTTGAATCTGTTAACCCTTTTGCTAGCAAAATATATCTGCATGCCCTCCAGCTAAACAGGAGACTTGGAAAAAAAAAAATCAATCCTTTTGAAGTGCCAGAATGTAACAACATAGTGTGCTATAAAATCATACCATCTAATCTAAAGTCTGTATCCTCTGTTATGTTCATAACTTATAGTCCATAAAAAACCCTTTCATGGCAAAAAAATAATGCATTTCAGTCAAAATATACAGTAACGAGTCATTTCAGGATATAGTATGTTTACATTAAATGTAGAGATTTCTCAAAAATGCATGGCAAAAATACATTGTAGTAATTTACTTTGTCCTAGCTGTATTGCCCTCTCTTAGATGGCTTTCCACTGTTTTTGCACAGGGGTTTTCAAAGACTCTGGGTTTGGCTGTACCATACGATGACCAAGCTGTATACTCCTTTTGGCCGCTGATGTCTTAACTGTGTTGTTTTTGTTGGTGTGTTTTTTGGTTTTGGGTTTGGATTTTTTTTTTTCCCCACAACATTGCTCAGTTATGGGGCTTTGCTTTTGTGTCTACGGGGCTTCCATTTGTATCAAGAGGTGCTTGAATCTAGATTTTATTCATTTCCTTGAACAGGTTTGTGTGCTATTTCCATGTGTAAAACATGTGAGTTCAGCTTATGAGGACACAGATGGCACACCAAAAAAACCTAAGAAGTCAACGAGACAGAAACACTAGTTTGTCTATCACCACACAAGTGTACACACACACAAAACAACTGAGGAAATCAGCTCCAAGGTGCCAACTTTTTCACTCCTAAAGGCCTTAAACAATGAAGATGACTCAAAACAGTACAGTCATCCTTCTGAGTCTGTCTGAGGAAATTCTTAGTGTTAGAAAAGCTAGAAAAGGAGTCATGCTTGGGATCTTGCATGATCTTGGGAACCTGGCTGGCTGATTATGAATAGTTTAGTATGAATGGCTTAAGCACTGTATCATTGCCATTAGCCACTCTCAAATACAGTAAAATTCCTCTAGGGAACTTGCTTGCTTTTTGAAAGAGAGGACCTCTTGTGAAGGAAAGGGTTACCAGGCTTCAGAATTCATGTGGCAAAAGAAAAGTAAGATGAGAAAGAAAGAAAAGCAAGAAGAAAATTTCTTTCTATGTATTTCTGTCTAAATCAAATCAATTTCTAGCTGCACTAAGTTAAACAATTGGTAGATGACATTTTATGGAGATGAATCAATGTGTTCCCAATTATAGTTGTATGTACAATATCTGACACACAGTGAGCATCTTAACTAGTGTTTTTTGTCAAGTTGCTCTGAGCTCACCCACAAATATGTCATAGGGAGAAGTCTATACTGTTTGAATTAGTGTGAATTAGAAAGGCAGATGTATAACCTGGGAAAACTTTTAGATTCATCTTTCTTAAAAATGAATATGTTCAGCATTGGCTATGCTGTTCAGGATTGTTCTTTGTGCGACAAGCCATCATGACCATGATAATAATTCAGAAATGAGCCTAGGTTCACTATGAGACCATGTGTCTAACTGGTCCTCAGCTGTTGGAATTGGTACATCTTTAAGGAAGGAGTGTCTCATGTGGTGCTCTTCTGTTCTTTTTGTCGTGATATTGGGCAGCCACATATACTCACCTAGTATAAACTGGCACAGATCTGTTCAATTTAATACTTTCTTTACATTTAAAGATAACTACAACAAAGAAAAAAAGTTAAATTAAAAAAAAAAAAGAAACCAACCCCAAAAAACCTCTACAGCACAGAACATGTATTAATCTTGAATATGTTATTGAACATCTGAACAGTGAAAAGTTCTGCTTAACTTCTCTGCATTTTTGGCTTTTTTTCCTCCAATCTGGTAGAGGTTTTAACTTCTATCATTTGCTAATGCATTCGTCACTACTGTCACTCTGCCTTTTTCTTTGAGGAAGTTTATATGTGTAAAGCTGCTACAACTGCCCAGGACCTCAGTGTAGTTCATTCAGTCTGAATTTCAGCACAGTTCCTTTAAAGCCCGTCCATACAAAATCCTTTCAAGTAGGATCACACTTATTTCAGTAGGGCTGGAATTGTTTGATGATGTTGATGTGTACATACCACTTCACTGTGCCATCTCCTGTATGTACATTTCAATGTATGTAATGTGCCACAGAGGATTTTAACATTCATTCCTATTGTTTTTGTAATATCTCCCCGGGTAAAAATTGCTAGTAACATAAAGTGCATGAGTAGACTCACAAAAGGCTATTAAGCTCACTAAGACTGCTGTGGAAAGGTGGGTTTTCAAGCAATACATTTGGAGCATCCAGACACTTGGGTCCTAGCATTTCAGTGTCACATGGGGGAATGTAATTTACTGAATTTTCTTGTATAAATTTTATATAATGTGTGAGTTCTCATAAAATGCAAGCTAGGAAGTAAATTTTGATGTGCCTCTTGCTCGTATAAAAGACTGCAGCTGAATTAGGTAAATGTTATTGAAAATCTTCTTCAAAGGAAGAGGATTTTAAGACCCAACTCTTACCTGAAATAACTGAAAGAACTTTACTGAAGTCTACAGAGGATACGTGAATTTATCCTTTCCTGGAGTATAGGTTACCTTTTGTAAAGTTTAGAATATGGTCCCGTGAAATAAGAATTTGGCTAAAAGATATTTCTATAAGATCAATCAGTTTCATATGGTCAGCCTTTTTAAAGCCACAGTGTTTAACAATTCAATCCTCCTGCTATTTATAGTTCACTTCTGACCATGAGCCATCAACTAAAGACAAGAATTTTTTCTGAAGTTATTCTGAATTGACTTTGGTTACCAAGATATTAAAGAGTTTATGGCACTTGATGAAATTTTACTCATGATGTTTTATATCCACTACTCAAGAGTCTGACCAAACTTGCATGCATCTACTGTTGAAATGTAAAAATACAAGCACAATATGTTGCTACAAAGAAAATAATATTTAGTGTGATTTGTTTGGGGTTTCTTTGTAATTCAAGGTAATTTAAACAAATAGTACTTAATAGGGCCGAAGTGCTTCACTGCTGCCTAGAGACAGTATGTAAAAGCACAGTATTTGTGTAAGGGTTCTCTATGGGGAGAAAGGCATTAATCTGAGGAATCAATGCTTGTTTCTGCAAGATTATTATGGTAAAGGCTTTGCAGAGAATTTTAATGTGTGCCACAGACTTTCTAAAAGAAGGCAAATTGTGATTGGTGTGTCCAGGTACTGTAATATTATTCTGTGGGGTTTTGTTTGTTTGCTTTTTTCCCCAAAATGCTTGAAATATTTTATAATTGAATAATATGGCTGATAACCTTCAGCAAATAAATGTGTAAAAAGAAGGTTTTCAAACAGAATGTAGACTTTTCAAACTATGCAGGAGGCAAGCTGCCTGGACACAGTCCACTTACAGATGCTGCTTCATACACCAAGCAGTTCCCTCACCTCGTGTTTTAGGTATGAAATCACTTGCATCCGGAGGACTACTTGGATGCTTAACTTTATTAACTTGCTTAAGTTGTTTGCCAGACTGGGATAAGTTTTAGGAGCAAAGCCCAAAAAGCTGCTTTCTTTAGGGAGAGAGTTCTCCACTTTGCGAGGGGGATTGATCATTTGTCTTCAGAAGGAAGTAGAAATTTCCTGTGGATGCTGCAGCAAGAATTTCTGTAGGAAAAACAGATCAACCATTAAAAAAAGGATGTATGGATGTACCGGCTGTTTTTATTTAGTTCAATCCTTCTATAGTTTTAATTAGTTGTTCTAAAGGACACCTTAAAAATGTGTCATGAATGGTCCTTAAGCAATATCTATCCACTGTTGCATGATTAATACATTTCTAAACTAAAAGATTAGAAGTGGTATTCAATGTGTGATGAACTGTGAATTTTCAAGAGAGAGTCTTTTAAAATTAAAAATGCAAAAAAGAGCATAATTTTGTTATGAATAATATTCAAATCTGTTTCAGATATATCATGGTATATTAAGAAAAAATAGAAGTATAACCATCTTCAGTGAATGTTTCTTTCTTTTCAAGTTTATTTCTTGGAAATGGAAAATATTAATCTGTTGGAGAAATGGTTTCATAGAAAAAAATAGATTCTTCTATGAACATGGAATCTGATTCTTATCTCCTTTTTAGTGACAGGAATTTTAAAATGCTTTACCTAAGTGTGGACTGTCAAGAGACACTGGAGAGCCATGGTCCACGGCATATTGGCAGGAAACTGAGGAAATCTAGTGAAAAATACAATAGGTAGATAAAAATTTTGTTTCAGTTAAGAAAATCTTTTCACATTTTGTAAAAATATGTAGGTGTGTAGAAAGTATGACTTTTAGGAGATGGGGAAAAGTTCAGGCATCAAACAAAATGGTAACAAGATAGGCATTACCAGGTGGAAGAAAATCTGTAGAGCCACGTCTTTGTAGTCTTTTGCACGGCTTTGTGTTTCCATGTAGGTTGATACTAATACATCTGGGAAACAAATACCAAAGTAGGCAGTATCTGTAAAGGATAAAGAGGTACTTTAAACCCAATACTAACCTTGATACTATGTATATGACTTAATAAACCAGGTCAGTAATGGTATTAGGAGCTGTTACACACTGACATATGTCTACTTTTGGGTTTAGATATTAAATTGCATTTCAAATTGCCCACAGAAGGATATGTGAACATATGTAAGTATAGAACCTGAAATTCCTATTTTTGCTGATACAACTTTGTCAGGTAGACAAGCCCAGGCTAACTTTGTAGTAGATGTTAAAATGACATGGTGAGACAAGTTTTGTAGCTGTAATTTCATCACCTTTTAAGCAGTAGAGGTTTTCAAATCAGTCCAAGCTGATACAGAATGGTTAGCTCATTCTAAGAAAAAGTCACAGGAGAAATTACAATGCTTAGCAGACAAATGGAAGGTAAGAGGTCATAAATGTACAGACAAAAGATTTTGTTTAAAAAGTATTTTGTTAAGGACATTAGAAGCAGGAGGGCAAGGAGAAGGGCTGGTTAACGGCTCTGCAGTGTCCTTACTTTTTACTGCATCATTATATTTTGGAGTAGCCAAGGCTGTATATTACTAGTGATGATTCACCAGTATGTCAAAAGAAATTGTTCACAAGGAATGGAGAAAATAAAGCACTTTAAAAATCAGGCCCTAATGACAATTTTCTGCCTTACTTACATGGTCAGAAGGTGGTACAAATTGCACATGTATTTTAAATTTTTTTTGGACATTAACACTTAACCTAGGAATCCAGTTATTTTGAAGTTTACTTCTGTATTTCTGAAGGTGTTAGGGAAAAAAAAAAAACAAAACAAACAAAAAAACAAGCCAAAGCATGATTTAAATAAGAGGAGAGTAAAATTCTTGAGTAATGGAACTGTGATGTATAGAAATTACCCTGTTCAGATTAATTTAAGACAGGTATATTTATCCACGGTACACTAAAAAAAACCTTATGATATGAGTATGACCAATACTTGCTGCAATAATTTCTGTCGAGGCAAGCAGAAGCAAAACAACTCTGCACTTAAAGTTGAAAACACAAGTGCATAACTTCCTGTGAGGAAGATCTGGTTTCCACAGCTGTTGAGGTGCTGTCCACAGATGTTAAAATAAACAGAACTTAGTTTATGTGCATAATATTTGTATTCTTGAAAGAACATAGAAATCAATTTTTTCCTTTGTAGGTGTTAAACTTGGGGGCTTGGTTAACAAAAGTGAATGCTCCCACTACTCCCACCTGGGCTTGGGCTCCTGCTAGTCACCTCATAAAGTAATTAGCTTCTGACATTTACAACTGGGACCTCATCTGAGATGAATTTATCCTTGCAACATCCCTGTTGAGATGTGGTGATCCAGACCTGAGTTTACTCCCAGATCATTTTAAATGCTGTTGATCTGCAAGAGCCCTGAGAGACTCCCTTCCTGCATAGAGGAATCACATTGCTTTTCTTGCCTGTTAGGTTTTATGCATGAGAAATAGGGTGAATTTTACCCATAGGGTTTGCTTTTTAACTTTTTAGGAAAGATGAAAACTTGTTACTGAGCATATTTTAAAGTCATCCTTGTATCCTTTTTCTAGGGTAGATTTTTCCTGTACAAAGCAAGGGATAATAAAAATTTTATTTTCAAAGAATGAATGCTATAGATGTGAAACAGTGCCAGTAATGTCAGTGTTGTTATAGGGTTTTGAAAAATGAAATAATATACTCAAAGCAATTAACAAACATCAGATTTTTATTCTAGATGCTCAGTGTGATTAGAAACTGTAAATGAACAATTCTTCATTCCAGCTGTTCTGGGAGCAGGTTTTCATGCACCATAGCCACACTAAGCATAACTTTACTGCTATTTATTTGCACAGCCCATCAAAACAGCATTTTGATTAATAAGTTTTACTATGTTAGAGAATCGCAGTTATAAACTATGGGTCTCTTTATTAAAACAGAGAAGTCTAAATCTGTAATGTACAGTAAAAGCTATAGTGATTTGGTTTCCACCAAAAAAAGTCATTGGACAAAATCCTTATTAAGCTTCTATTTAGAAATAATGTTTCAAGGTGCATTTTGGTACTTTGTTTCATGGAATAGACAGTTTTTATGTCTATAGTTTCCAGTGGTAATTGCAAGAGGAGCTACAGTTTATTGCCTTTCAATTATCCAGCATAGTGTGTTTTTACTCATTTAAAAGTGGTTTGTTTATTGTTTGGGGGTTTTCATTTGTTTTGAGGGGGTTTTTTTTGTTTTGTTTGGTTGGTTGTTTTGGTTTTTTGTTGGTTTTTTGTGGTTTTTTTTGTGTGGTTTGTTTTTTGTTGTTGTTGTGTTTTTGTTTTTTTTTTTAAATATGAGTTTGAAACCCTACTAAAAGAAAATCTTCTGGCATTTTTTTTTCGTGGTGAGGAGTCTCTGCTGACAGTACACTGAAGAAACTGTTTTAGTAGGAAATTGAGAAATATAGCAGTCTTACAAAAAAAAACCCAAAAAATCATGGACAAATTCCTGGCATTGCCTGAGATGTTTCAGGTTTTAGTGCTAATCTACTGGAAACTATTAATCACTAGTCACACCCAAGTGATAAAGTCATAGTAGTTTAGTCTACATAGTAGGTTTATTTTGTGCTGTTTTCTTTCCTGTTGATTATGTGATCCTTAAATTACCAAAACTTACATTCCTGTTTAACGTAGTGCTATCAGTTTGGAGACAGAAATTAAGGGTTTTACACAGAATTTTTCTCCATCTACTTTTTCTTCATATTAACTGTATAAAAGAGCCTTTGTCTGAATGTGCTATTAGGGCTTTAATCATTCATGGGCTTGCTTGGAAGCAGCAGCCTCTCACTTGATCATGTATTATCTAAGTGACATTAAGTAATTTCCATATTAACTTTTCCATTTGCTTACAATAGTTTTATGAATGGCTGTTGTGTTGATTCTCCCCGACTCCTTCTCTCCCTTCTCCCAACCCATCTTTTCTTTACACACAGAGGTTAACTGAGAGCCTGCATCCTAACACAGTTTTGCTGCTCCAGAAAGAAAACTAGGGCTTCCCTTGTCATGGAAGCTAAAGTTTTATGTTATTAACTGTACCTACTCATTGGTAGATGCAACAAGTAGAGAATTGCAAACGTGTTGAGATGTCTGCATCCCTTTCTGCTTTGTACTAGGTCTTTATTCGTCCTTGTTTCCTTTGTCCCTCGTTGCATCACTGCACATAGAAAAGATATACCATAGAAATGGAAAAAAACCCCTTATTTAGATGTGTAAAGTCATGGAAAAAGGCATGATTGACGCTCATCAAGTCAATCAGTCTGTCCCTGGAAACCATCATATCTTCATCCATCTTGCAAGATCTTGAAAGCCACAGATGTTGGAGACTGTGTAACATTTCCATGCAATCTGTGTTTGTCAGTAGGAAATATACACGTGTATCTATCTATATATCAGTATGGTCATGCATCCAGGCAACTTAAAACTCCTTCCTAGGATTTAAAGGCCCCTTTACTGCTTGTCTGTGGTGGATTGAGAAAGCAGTTAATTCTCCTGATTGATGCAGCCTTTTTACATGTTTAAATCTGTTATATCTCCAATTGACAATTTAGGAAGTGGCATCCCCCCTCCTTCATGAGATTTTATCACAAAGATGGGAAAATCAGGGCATCTTAGGTTTCAAATTGTGAGGTTTGCTTATATTTTAGTCATTATTATCACAAATCTGGGGGGTGTGGTCAATCCCCCAGGAGGCTGTGCAGCCCTTTAGAGAGACCACAACAGGTCAGAGAGATGAGCAGAGAATAACTATTTGTAATTCAGGAAAGGCAAATGTAGGGTCCTGCACCTTAGGATGCATAATTCTGGGCACCTGTAGAGGCTGGGGGCTGATCTGCTGGAAAACAGCTCTGCAGAGAAGGACCTGTGGGTCCTGGGGGGCAACAAGCTGTCCATGAGGCAGCAGTGTGTCTGTGTGGCCAAGAAGGCCAGTGGTATCCTGGGGTGAACTAAAAGAGCATTCCCAGCAGGCTGAGGGGTATGATCCTGCCTCTGTACTCAGCCCTGAAACAGGTTGCCCAGAGAGGTTGTGGAGTCTCAGTCTCTACAACTGGAGATACTCAGGAACTTCCTGGACACAGTCCTGTGCAATGTGGTCCAGGATGACCCTGCCTGAAAAGGGAGGTAAAACCACGTGACCCACTGTGATTCCTTCCAACCTGACCCATTCTGTGATTATTTTAGTATTGCTTCTCTAAACACAGTGCTATGATATAATAATTTTGTTGTTATTAAAGCATTGACAAGCTATTTGTAAAATTTGATTTCAGAAGTAACAATATACAGGTTAATCTCATTGATCAAAGATGTTGGGGTTTCTTTAAGATATTCTGCTTGACTTGGTTATTGTAGTTATATTTGCAAAAGTTAGAATTTTAGCAAGAGAATAATTATGTGCTTCTTGGCATTTATTTATGCATACACACATACATACAATATGGTTCACATTGCTTCATTTTCATATTGAGCTGGACAGTTAGTGAGTCTGAAAAGAGAGGAGCATAACCTATGTGCTCTTTCTCCAAAAGTAATTTATATCATTAAATGCTGGCTCCTTGTTCCAGTGGTGTTTTGAGTGATGCAGCAGATGAGGTACCAGACACTTTATGGACATGGGGTTTCTGAGCTCATTTACAGCACCTGGTTTCCTCATCATGCCCCTTCTCCTCCTGGGCTTCCCAGCTCCCCTGTGTGTGGGAGCCAACAGCACCAGAGTGAGGGGGTGTCTGTGGTGCTGAGGAACCATGTCTGGGAGGTGGAGGAACAGAGCACAGGCACATCACTGCTGTGTTTGTGCACTTCAGCACCCACCTCTCCCCAGATGACAACCTTTCACTGTATAAAGAATTATTCTTTAGAGGCTTGCCTTTCTTATGGTAATCAACAGAGCTGATGTTATATTCTCTCCTTTTTGCTTTTATCATCATCCCCTTAGCTTATTTTCCTCTAGCATCAAACCCTCTCCAGCTTTAATTCTTCTCTCACACAGATAAATCGAAAGCTGCAATTATTTACAGAGTGAGAGGAGGAGGGAGGAAGCACATTAATTTATAAATCATTTTAAATTTACTATTCATTAAAGGTTGAGTATGAAGAGCTCTGGCCTCCATCCACTCAGCGTGGCCAGAAAACAACAGACCTGTTTAGTCAGAAATAGTGCCAACTATTCCAATCTCTTACAGCAGCCTTGTTCTGCAGGGACCATCTGAAAGATGAGGTCTGCCTTTCCCTGACCCTTCACAGTTTGTGGCTTTGCTGCTGGAAAAGCAAATACCTCTTCTAGTTCTTACATTGAGGCTTTTTTCTTTCCAGGGGACTGGGTTGTGACTGTCAGTGTGTTTTGCCAAGATCAGAGAATCCCCTCAGTGTTGCTTTTGAGTGGTAGTCTGGGAAGTGGTGGCCAGGATGCTGACATTGGAATATTTTTATAGGGTGTTAAGGCTGCCTGTGGGGTTGCTCAGTGAAACTGGGAGGTGAGGGGAAGGAATTAGCACATGTTCTTAGACTGTAGGCCGTCAAATTATAGAAGACCAGATGAGTAATTTTCTGAGGTAAGCAATCTGTAATGGATATATGTGGAAGGGAGAACATGACTATGGTTAAGGTATGAACCAAGGAGCAGAGTGGTAGGAATGGTTACTGAAAATATTGTTTTATGAGCAGGTGGAAGAAATGCTTCAAAATTACAAGCAGGCAAATTTCCTTGTATTGGGTTTGTGAGACAAGATTTTAGCAGTGGAAGGGCTACAGGGTTGGATTCTGTGAGAAGCTGCCAGAAGCTTCTCCAGTGATTGAGAGAGACAATACCAACAAGCTCCAAGATGGCTCCACTGCTGGTCAAGGCTGAGTCTGTCAGCAACAGCTAGAGTTCTTCAGGGTCAGGGAGGAAGGAGGGAGAGGAGGTGCTCCAGACACTGGAGCAGAGATTCCCCTGCAGCCCCTGGTGCAGACCATGGCGAGTCACCTGTGCCCCATTCCCCTGCAGCCCAGGGAGGTCCATGGTGGAGCAGAGATCCACCCACAGCCCATACAGGACCCCACACCAGATCAAGTGGATGCTCAAAGAAGACTGTGACCCAGGAGAAGTCTGTGGGTCAGGATCTATGGACACATGGAGAGATACAGGAGTAGGTTTGCTGGCAGGACTTGTGACCCCATGAGGAGCCTACACTGGAGCAGTCTGTGAAAAACTGCAGCCTGTGGAAATGAATCACACTAAACAAATTGGTGGAGGACTATCTCATCCATTAAGGACCCTGTGCTGGCATGAGAGAAGCAGGTGAGGAGTCCTCCCGCTGAGGAGGGAGGAGAGCCAGAGACAACATGTGATAAACTGACTGCAATCCCCATTCCCATCCCCTTGCATGGCTGGTGGGGGGAGGTCTTGCGTCAGCAGTGAGGTTGAGCCTAGGAAGAAGGAAGAGGTGGAAGTAAGGTGTTTCATGATTTAGTTTTTATTTCTCATTTTCCTACTCAGGTTTGATTGGTAATAACTTAATTTCCCTAAGTAAAGTCTGTTTTGCCCATGGTGATAACTGCTGAGTGGTCTTTCCCTGTCCTTAGCATGTCCTGTGAACCTTTCTTTATATTTTTCCTTGTCCAGCTGAGGAGGGCAGTGATTAGTAGCTTTGATGTTCACCTGGCATCCAGCTAGGGTCCACCCACCACAGTCCTGTAACATATGGAATAAAATTAAAAATATCCAACTTTCATGTGTAAGGAGCATAGGTGGAATGAAGTGAGCAGCTGTTTTCCACCTGGGTTTCACACAAACCCCAGAAGACATTGGGAAAGATACAGCAGAAATAATCATCAGCCTTGGCATATGCAGTATGCTTATATCTAGATAGCTGTGTGGGCTTGTGCGAAAGATTAAAGACTTGCATGCTACTTTCAGAGAAAAGTCCACGAGCATGTGCCCTTTTGGCAGCTCTCTTAGACTGGTTCCTGGTTCTGGCAGCAGCTGGGTGGTGGAGGCAGGGAGATGTCTGCCAGCCCTGCACCCCTTCCTGAGCACATGTTGTGTAGTCAAATTGCAACCTTGAAAGATGAAAATTCATGATAACAGCTCTGATGTTACTCATGCTGGTGATCACTGTGACAATCTGGTTCCTTCTTCCCACCTTTAGGTCTGTGCCAAAATGAGTTTTAATTATTGTATTTGCTTTGGGGTAGTCTCTTCAATGGCAGTCTCTTCAGCCAGAATCCAGGCTACCAATGTATCCAATTTTCTAAGCCTTATCTTAAATGATTTTTTTTCTCTCCCAGCCTTTTATTTGGGTGATGGTGAGGGATGGCCAGGACCATGCTGTGTAACAGTTAAAGCAAATTTTTAAATTACTTGGATTTGCAACATTTCATCTCTAAAGAAGCTTTGAAATCAGTACAGGGACAGGTGCAGTCTTCCAAATTCAGCTGTGTTCACTGCAGACAATACTCCCCAACTGCTGGTTGATGTTGAGTGCCTAACTTTTACCACCCTTGAAGCTCTACAGTTTAAAATTAGCTGATCTGGTTCATTTGTGTCTGCTGATAGAGTAGATGAGGCGTGCTGGTGAGATTTCTCCCTGCAGAGTTGTGAGCTGCATAAAGGACCCCTAGAAATGAGATAAATATGCAAGAACACCTTCTCCCTCTTTAGCCCACATGCCCTTGTGGTCTCTCACTCAGATGTGGCTCTTGGTAAGCAGGGAATTCTTGTTGCCTAACTGAGGGATGCTACACACTTGTGTCACGTGGTTCTGAAACTGGTCCTTTTTGTGCTGCCTAGAAGGTGTGCAGAAGCCTTTGGGAAAAGCAGAAGCCTTTGGGAAAAGCAGTGTAAAATGGGGATCATCTCGATGCTGCGACTTACTGGTACTACTCTTACTGAATCAGTTCTATGAAAATGAATTTCTGTGGTATATTCATTGTAGGAGTCTGCTTTGCAGCAGTACTTTAGTAACTATTCTCCTCTCTTCCCATCAGCAAGAACAAAATATGTAAATAATGCACTGGAAAATGGAGCAGTGGATTCTGTGGGAGTTTTAAGCCTAGATATCTAGTGCAGGAAGAGAATTTTGCAGCTGAAACAGTGCACTATGCTTTTCTAGATGGGTCCCTGTGGTGTCATAATAGGAAAAGAAGTGACCTGCAGTGGACAGCAGGGGTTTTCCATGAGGTTTAAGTACTGCAACCTGTAGCAAGTGGTATTTTTAGAATGCTGTTGACCTCTGTGAGAACATTTGCACACTTTAAGTACAGAATACTCTTAAATATCTTGCAAGGGAAAAAGGGTAGTATGCTCAGCATGTAGTAATTTGAAATCTTGGATCAGTACTAATATTATACAAATCCTTTAGTTTGGTTTGAGTATTTTGAGTTCCAGACTATTTCTTTAAGGATATGAATGGGAAGTAGTTTTCAGCCTATATTTTGGGAATTGTGGATTTGTTTTAATAACGTGAGTGCTGGGGTGCAGAAGGAGTCACTTAGAAATAAGTGAGTAAACTGATGGGGGAAGTCAAAGTATTTTCTTAATTAAAATGATGTTTTATGGTGCAAACATTTAGTGCCAGCTAATTCCCAGCTGAAAAGATTAGAATTTCTATAGAAAAATGTGCATTAGAGGGTGTATTAGACTGTAGTTTTGCAGCATCTTATTTTATAACTGAATTGCTAATGCTGGTCAACTTATAAATATTGTTAGAGAATTGGTGTAGAAGTATTATTATTACTATTTTCTTTCTTTTAGATGGCAATCTAAGTAGAACAAGTTATCGGCCATAGTCTCCATTAGAGACTGTGAATGTGGGGGGGGCTGCCATTTTCATGTACTGAATGGGCTTTAAAAGTTGCTACATTAGTTGTCATTTTAGCTAGTTCACTTAGTCCTGGAAGTTAATTATGCCAACACACAACTGATCTTATAAGTATGCAATGATGCTTCCTGGCAGGAACCTCAGGACCAAAAACTGGAACATTCTTTTCCATTGTAAATGAAAATACTTCCTATGGTTTTATATGAAATTTGAAAACCTGATAAGATGACAATTGTGAATATATTGTGTTTTATAACTAATTTTACTGGAAACATCAGTTATATTGAAGTGTATTGACAGAAATCACTAATTGTCTGTGGTGATAGAAAACAAATGTTAAAATTTTTAAATGTCATGAAATTCAAAGCAGAAATCTAATCGACAGCCAACAGCAGAAACTTCAGTTCTAAAACTCTGAACTATAAATTCTGAAGAAAATTTAATATATATGGCAACAAAATTGTTTACTACAGGAACTAATACAGAGTCTCTTGTAAGAGTTGCCCATTAATGCCAGTTTTTTATCACTTCTACATTCAGTTTCCTCAAACTAACCATAGAGAAGTGCAAGTAGTAAATTTTCACCATCCAAAAGTATCCAAGTTTTAAAAGAAATTATTAGAATTAAACTATATTTTTAAAAGTGGTATTTTAATCATATTCTCTAAAGGTTTTGTTAAATCAGGAATTTTGAACTTAATAGTTTGTTTATGCAGGCAAAACCAACAAATCTCTTCCAGCATGGATGTCAACCATTAAAACTGATTTAATATAACAATTTAAAACTGCTTAACGGGCAGGCAAAGCTTCTCTCTCCCACTGCCTCAATCTTACACCTTGTGGACTTTCCCTTTGCTTATCATTGGCTTTACTGGGTTCAATTCAGCTCACTAACATTTCTCAGGTTTTCTGTTCAATATTATTACTAGATGAGCTTTGAAGTTTTGTTTCAGCACAAACCATTCTGTGATCCTACAAAATTCTGAATTTTAAGAAGCTGTATTTTAGGGAGTTGCCATAACTTGTTCTCTCTACCTTTATCCTTCCACCCTTTCTTGACTACTACTGTATAGGTGCCTACCTGTAAGTGCTGCTCCTTGGTCTTCTGAATCATCTCTGAATTTGAGGCACCAACCTATATTCCTTCTGTAGGCTTCCTTAACCTGCTTGGCTGTTCTGTCCCTTGAGCTGCTGTGTTTTAATTTGATGAACATAAATAGCATTTGGAAGTGCATCTCTGAGTTTTGAGATTCCTTCCTGAGGAACATAAGCTCCATGTAGTACCCCTTTCATAGAAGGGTTTCATGAGACACTGATCTGGCTCAGACATTGCTCAGCTGACTGAATGATTGGCTGGCAACAGAAGAAAGAAATTTCCCTTCCCACTCCTGTCAGAGCTGTTCTACCCAGTGGGCTGTGCAGGTCCCAAAAGAAAAGCAGCAGAAATTCACCCGAGGAAATGTGGCAAATTTTGAGGGTAGATGGATACATAGAATTCAAGCACTTAATTAAAAAATAATAGATAAAAGCAAGTGTCAGTTAACAACAAAATTTTTTGAGGTATAAAGGTATAAGGAGTAGAGTGGGTAGGTGGAAACCAGGCAAGGTAGGTTTCCATGATACAGAGCCATTAGCTCGACTTCGGGAGACACTACAGCTGAAGAGAATGTCTGTGCTCTTGCATATCCAAAACAGCATTTTGCAAGGTAGAGTGTTCACTATAGCAGGAGCTGAAGAGATCCAAGAAACAGCAAAAAAAGAGAAAATTCTGCAAATTAAATCTTTCCTCTATGTTTACCACTCTGACGCATTCATAACAACATTTTTTTCAGTGTTTGCAGATACTCACTCTCCAGTCTCATTCATGCCTCATGTGCCCTGTCTGTACAATGCCCTCTCTATGTAGAACTTCTAATAGGAAAAAGACATTCCCTTTGGTTATTATCTTTTCTGAATATCTCACTAGCTATGGGGACTTATTTTAGTAAAAGTTTGAGGAAACAGCTGGGGTAGTATTTGTGTGCTCATTTTCCATTCCTCTTAACTCTCTCTTTTTCCTCTTTTTTAAAAAATTATTATGATCATCTACTGCTTTAAGCTCATTCACATAGCCAAGATTTATATGGATTGTGCTGTCCCACTGTTAGTATTTTTCTTATTTGAAAGTGTGGCCATTCTGGTGAATCATGTCCATTTTTCTGTCTTGGGAGACAATGGAGCACAAGATATTTTGAAATTTGGGGAATGAAATACTGCCAGCAGAGACCCTTGAAACTGAGGTGACATTTAGAAATAAAAGCAGAGTCAACAATTTTATTTTATATGCATATCCATACATTTTTGTGTGCATGTGTGTTTACACATCTACACAGCTTTTTAAAAGTTATAGACATGAGCACCACACACAGACACTGATAATTTGTAACAAACCTTAATGACCTGCCACTGTCAGCAGCTCTGAATATAACCTCCAAATCACATGGGCTTACATTCTGACCTTTCTCTTAAAGTAAAACAAAGAAAAGCATGTTTAGAATAGAAGGCTAGTGTTTTCAAAGGAGCATTGGATGAGCCGTACCTCTGAAATTTAGAGACTGGAATAACTTATACTTTTCTAATGATACATTTGAATTAGTTTAGTTTAGATATTTGAGTTGGACTATTTGTCTTAGTCTCCCTTTATCTCTCCAAGAGATATGCTAACAATTTTTCAATTAAAAAGAAAGGTTCTTGGGCTGAGTTACTAAATTTCAGCATAAATTTTTATTCTGAAATTATAAACCCCCAAAAATAGAAAAGGGAAAGATTATAGCTATCTGACACTACCTTATCTGTATAGCTGAGAACAGCATCACTATAATAAAAGAAGATAGCAGTGTCTCCCATTGATTGTTGTTTGATGAATGTAAAGCAATTTACTGGAATGCAATTAGCATTTGCAATTGCATTACCGTGGGGATTTTTTTTTTTATGCTGGCTTTGAATTGAAAAATCTATACATTTTCTGTCCATGAGTCACTTCTTAGGAAGCTTTCTTTCATTTGTAAGGCTGTGCATTGCTGTGGAATTAGTTTTTCGGAATTTTTACAAGAAGAAATACATCTCTTGGGAAAGAAAAAAAAAAAAAAAAGGCTTCTATATAGGAATATCTTAGCAACCTTAAAATAATTTTACAAATGTATAAATTAAGAAGCTTGAAGTACAAAGATTAAATAAGCAAAGCAATGTCCTGAAACAATAAGACCTGTGTATGATGGCAGAGTAACAATAGTGCTAAAAGTAACAATGCTACCTTTTGGCAAACATTCAGCTTGCCAATAAGAAATGTGCATGCATGCCAGTCGTCAGTTAGACACACTGTTCTGTCTGCACTCTAAATGGGTGTAAATTTAGTTATTTTTACCTCACATGAAATATAGAGAGATTTTAGAAAAAAAGCCCACACAAATGTGTTGATTCCCAGTTTGGGTTTTCTGTAGACATGTAAGTGAATGATTTTCAGTGCTACGAGAGAAATCAATCCCAGCTGATATGGAGTGGGTATCAATGAAAAATCTGTGTGTGCTGAAAGAGGCACTCAACATCCTCCTGATGTTGACACATGCATACAATAGCAAATATGGCTTCTGAGGTGCTTTTTAATTTTTTGTGTATGTTACGAACCAGGGGCTGCTATCCTACCTCAAAGACAAACATGGGGAATTATTTCTATAGAGACCTACCTGGGAATATCTGTTGCTTTAAAACCACACTTATTTTTAACACTATCAGCTAAAGTATTCTTCCTGTAATTGTATACAGTGCACCTTAACCGCTTTAGGAGAAGCTTCTCTCTTACGTGTTTGACCTTAGAGGTCTTACAAAGTCCCATTGTCTATTGCATCTTGTGTACCTTTATTTCTGTGAGGTTTAGAAAGAATTGCTGCTGAGTTCCTGGAGACTCTATTAGCTTTACCAGTGGGACATTATCTTCTGAGCTTTCTAAGGATTTTTATTTATTTTTAAATGAAAACCTTGAAAGAAAGCGGAAACTCCCTTTTTCCTGTTCCAGTTATGTCTTCATACATATAATAAAATGCTAGACCCTGTTAGTTCTTTTTTTCCACTGAAAACTTCCTTCAATTTTAATGGGTACAATGGCATTTTTAACTGAGGTTGGCATTAATATTTTAGTGGAGTTGGAATTGTCTGTGTGCCCTGTCACTACTTTGCTTTAGAAAAAAAGTTGTTATCCCCATTTATCCACATTCAGTGCTGTGATCAGGTTGTGCACTGGCATGTCTGCCATTTTAAGGAGAGCCTGGAAATTCTGGGCCACATCTTGTGCAGGTAATAAGCAAAGCATTTCTACCCTTCACTGGAGTGGCAATGCAGTGCCCACTTCCTTTAGATTTTACTCCGCTGCACTTTCATTTAGCATCAATAATCAGTTAAATACTTGATATTCTTGCATTTTGTCCTTGAGGAAAAAGACTAGATACACATTGACACAGCCTCAAGTTTTCTGTTATTTTTGTGAAGACCTAAATTGACCAATATGAATTGTAAGATGCAAGCAACAACGTAAAATTTTGGCTGTATGAACAGAAGTCTTATCATTTTCTAAAAATAGTAAAAAATAGATTTTCTGTTTCTCTGGTTGAAGTACCAAAGAGTTGGTATTGCTGAGTTTCAATGATGGATCCTCCTTTCCCAAGGAGGGAGATTTGTATTCTTTATCTATTAACTTCTAAAGTTAACCTCTTTATGCCTCTCCTCCTCTGTATTTCAGTTTTCTTTGGATTGCATTGCTGTACCCTTGGTTGCCTATCCAAAGGGTGCTAAGGCTAAAAGCAGATAGTGGCTTTGTCCAATATGGAGTAAAATGTTGTTTTTAAGTGGGGTTTTTTTGTGTTTGTAAGGGTGGTCTGGCACTGTCTAATATATTCATCTAAATTCTGTCAATATTCATCTGCCATTCTTCTGGAACACAAGTATTTCCTGGGCTTTTGCAGAGTTCAGCGTTTGAGCAAGAAACTGCTGGGACTACACTGGGTATAATACTGGTAATTTAGTGCTGGGTGGTACCTACCCAGTTTCCAGATCAGGGAAGATGCTATGCCCATTTTTTTCTATTCTATAAGCAGTGACATATTGTGGCAAGAGTGTTCCAGGCAGATGTTGAAGTTCTGCTCCTGTGGGATCAATGCCTCCTGGTTCCTGTTAACTGACTTTACTGGAAGCGGTGCACCGCAGGAGATAGGAGCTGCTGTTTGTTGTGATATTGATTATTTGATTACTGTTGTCTTGTCTCTGTGAAGGCAACTGTTCATGTTCCATGAAAGGATGGGACTTCTGGCTTCACACAGAGCCTTCTCACTGAGGCATAGGCTGGTCTGTGGCACAGTACGGGCTGGTCTGTGGCACTGACGTTTTGGGACACTCTTGCTGTCCTGAAGTTCTCAGTGGAAGCCCAGAGCCATTGTTTCCCATGGAGGCAAAAGTGTAAAGAGGGCATGGGGAGGAATATGATGGGTAAGCAGGAAGCAGGAGATCATTCATGGTAGAATTTAAATTACTCCAGGAGCTTATAAAATGCCTTCCCACTTCCATGTGACGCAGGCATCCTAACTTATGAGGCCTAGTACCACTTTCCTTCCACCCACCCCATGCTCTTGAATCATTGTGTACAAGGATCATTTTGACTTTTTGGGCTTTAATCCTTTTAAGGATGTTCACTAGAGGTTAAAGGGTGACCACTGCAGTGCCCTTGTAAGAAAGTAAGTCTGTGCTGAGACAAGGCAAACTCTGTGCAGTGTTTTCATTTCATTTTGACTCTGGTTTTAAAATCATTGGAAATTACTCAAAGGAAAAATGCATTTTGGAGGTCTTACACCTCTCTACCAACTACTGTATCCTGCTCAAGCCAGGGAAGGCTGTTACACAAGCAGTTACAAGATCAGAGGCATCTCATGTGGAAGCTGGAGGATTTTTATTCAGGCTAAGTAATAAGTGCTCAAAACAGCCCAGTGCGTTTGGGTGTTTTAGGAAGATTGCAGTTAGAAAAGTTGGATTTGATTAAATATACAAGCAAGACATTTAAAATATAGTTGCACAGTTGTGGGTTGCTTACCTTTCTGGGGTTACAAGACCAAGTTGTGTGTGTTTTCACCAGTGCAAATGCTGGTAGACAGGGGGAATATTCATAATAGGTTATAGCTCCAACTGAAAAAAATTAAACATGCTATTAAAGCAGATTCTAAAACAAAGGAGGTAGCCCAGCCCCTCTAAATGCATGTTATTTTCTCTATGGAAACTGGGATTAATTTATAAAAATAAATAAACAAACTGATGCACAGATTGGCATTGCACATCAGGAAGACAGAGCAAACATCAGAGTTCAACTCACTGAATAAAATGTGCAGTTTGAAAAAGGGACATTGAGGAAGAGATCATGGAAGCTTCAGTCACAGCATTTTGTCCATAATTGAGTCTTGGGACTAACTTGGAAGGGAAACCTGAGCTTTTCCATCTGTGAAAAGTGATGCATATCTTGAAGTCATTTGTCTTTTTTTTCCTGATAATGAAATTTACAGCTATTAAGAACAGAACAAGTGGTAAAAGAGCCACCTCGGGATTTATTAATTAAAAGTCTTGAATGGGAGCAGTAAGTTTGTTTCAGAAGCACATTTACACCTTGTTTGTGCTCCCTCTCTTTCTGTAAACTATGTTTTCTTTAGTGCTATTGGAATTACAAAAATATAGTATTCATTCACAGAAGAAACATGATTTTAGAAACTTGGTGTTAACACATTTGAAAGATACAAAGCAGAATAACAGAAAATGGAGAACAAAGTGGAGGCAGGAAAGTGGCATCCTTTAAAACCACTATGTGCTAAAGTCACATCAGGAACTGAAGCAGCAGGAGTTTTTCTCAAGGGGAAAAGTGTTGCAAAGTGTAATTCCTTTTATGAATGAGGTGAATGGAATAATGGCCACATTTGAGAAAACTAGGCCAGAAATGCAGAAATCAACATATTCAAATTAGTTATCCAAACATGTGAGCAGAAATCTGGGAATTGGACTTTTTAGGGAGATGCTGATGAAACACGTTCAGAGCTGGCGAAAAAAAACAGGCCTGCTCTTACTGTGGAAAGAGGACCCTGACAGAACTGTCTAAAGGGGAATGCCAATGCCTTAGAATCTGAATCGTGTTGAGTACCTTGCAAAGAAAATTACTAGGCAGAGGGAAAAATCTGACATTTAACTTACAGGAAATACTATGTATTTGGCCATTGAATAAGAAGTAAATTATAGATAGGCAAGATCTCAAATGATTGACAAAATGGTAGTTTCCTGTTGATTTTTTGAGAATTCTTATTAGAGCATGTGTTTTTCATAAAGGATGGTCATCTTTCATTCAGAAACAATGACGGTGTGACCATTTCTGTGGTACACTGTACACATGAAAGGAGGTTAGATGGTTAGATATTTAAAGCTGCTTTAAGGACATGGAAGTTAGGAGAGGCTCTCTGGGAAGACTGGTCTTCCTAATCTATTTGTGTTTCCCAAATTCACATCTCTATTGTATCATTTTATCTTCCATCTAAGGAGCCTACTGCAGTGCATACAAGAGGAAAAACATCTCCTCACTTGGTACTAGTAATACTAGTAATTTTTACAGCTTTTCTCTGCTGTGGTTTATCTTCTGTGCTTCCTTTTTGCTGCCTTTAGAAAGATAAACAAAGAATATCTGACTATTTGTCAGAGCATGAACTGCTGCTAAAAAGTATTAACAGCTTGATTTAAGAAGCCTGAAATTTCTGCGTGTAAATTACATTGACAAAATGTCACTCCTAACCCCACAATTCTCCACCATCTACAGCCATAATGACCTGCTAACCTATGTTTTCACTTATGCAAGGTTGAATGTTACAGCATCCTAGTGTGTAGAAGAATTGCTTTGTCTGCCACTTTGATAGTATATTTAGTTTGCATAGCCAGGCTTTGGTAGCCAGGGTGGTTTCTGTTAGAATCTCATAAGGAGCTTCTCCTCTGTCCGACAGCTGGTGCCAGCTGGTTCCAAGGTGGACATGCCAGTGCTAACCCCAACATCAATGGTGGTTGTGCCTCAGGGAAAACACATTACAGAAGGGGGAAAAGTTATTGTGTGGCAGCATGGGCAGTTGGAGAGGACTGACAATACGTGAGAGGAACAACCCCTCAGATCCTTCGATCAGGGAAAAAGGATGAGAAGGAAGCGTACCAGGTACAGCACCTGAAATTCCCCTGCAGCCCCTGGTGCAGACCATGGCAAGGCAGCTGTGCCCCTGCAGCCCAGAGAGGTCCATGGGGGAGCAGAGATCCACCCACAGCCCATGCAGGCCCCGATGTCAGGGCAGGTGGGTGTCCAAAGGGGGCTGTGACCCTGTGGGAAGCCTGTGCTGGAACAGGCTCCTGGCAGGATCTGGGCAGCCATGGAGAGAGGAACCCACACCAGAGCAGGTTTGGTGGCAGGACTTGTGACCCTGGAGGGGCACCCGCTGCAGCAGGCTGTTCCTGAAGGGCTGCACCCTGTGGAAAGGACCCATGGTGGAGCAGGTTGTGAATGGATGCAGCCTGTAGGAAGGAGTCACATTTAAGAAGTTGGTGGGGGATTGTCTCCTGTGGGAGGGACACCATGCAGGAGCAGGGAAAGAGTCTGAAGAGTCCTCCCTCTGTGGAGGAAGGAGCAGCAAAGACAACGCATGATGAACTAACCACAACCCCCATTACCCAAAAGAGAAGGATACACACCTGAATTGTCTTCTCCTAAAGGATCATGGAACAGGTGGAAATCTTTTAAGGAATGTTAAAGTAAATAGAAATGCTAGAACAATATTACACAGACATGAAGGGGAGGCGGTGGCATAGCAGCATGCTGCAACTGTATTTAGTCTTCACGCATTGGATGTCTGTAGAGGACATGGAAGGACACCCAAGGTGTGCTCCAAGAAATTGAGGAATATTTTTAGGAAATGAGTTGCACTGAGACTTCCTTGAATTCTTTTTTTTTTAATATAAAACCAATGAAATCAGTGTTAGCCACTCCTTCTCTGAAAAAAGCTGCATGTTTGTTCGAATTTTCTAATGAATCATCTGTAAGCATGGACAGATGCACTAGTATAAACACAGGAGGGCTCTTGAAAGGGATATAGTTTCAGAGGGGTTAGGGTTGAGTGTCATTAAGAATAAAGGATGACTGAGATTGTCTTTGACACAGTACTGGTTTTCTTATTGTTCCCAGGGTAAAAGTTCCCAATAAAAATAAAATAATGAACATACCAATATAAACGGTTGGTCGTATTTGAACCTGAAAATATGCTTAATCCTAAATTTGCATTGGGGTTGGGTTTTTGTTTGTTTTTGCTAGAGTTTTTTTCCATCTCAAAAGCTTTTCATAGCTTCAAAGGTTTTGGGGTTTACTTTTGTTTGTTGTAAGGGTTACTACTTTAATTCCAGTTTGAGCTGTATTTCATATCTTGATGACTGAAAAGATATGTGCCTTAGTTATTCTTGGTCTGAGCTGTATTTCATATCTTAATGTGCCTTAGTTGTTCCTGGTCTGAGTAATATGAATCATATGAATATGCAATATGGGTATCATGTGAATTTCAGTAATATAAAAATATCCATATCATTATCCAAGATACAAAAAGATTGATCACTGTCTAGCAAAGGACTGCAAAACTTGCTTTAAAGTCCAGGTTCCTGAGCTTCTACATAGCTTAAAAAAATAATTTCTTCCTTGATTAGAAACGAGAAAATTTGCTTCCTTTGGGCTTTTATACTTCATTAAACGTAATCTACTTCTACAAGGGTATAAGATCACACCACTTGAATTGTGTTTGGGTTTTGGTATTGTTCAGATTTTTTTCTGTAATATTAAAATTATGTTTGGGTGTTCTGTGGTTGTTTTGAAGGTTTTTTATTTTTTTGTTTCCTGATTGGGTTTTTGCTGTTGTTGTTTTGGGTTTTTTTTTTTTTGTTTTAGGTAATATTAAAAAAAACTTTCTCTGTTCCCAGGAGAAAGAATGCATGAGCTTTAAAAGAGAATGTTTAACACGAAGAAACTTTTTTGCATGCAGAAGGTGCTATGAAGCTGTTTAGTGACTTGAAATGTTAAAACATCTCTCATGGGAATGAGTGAATGAATGAGCAGTTGACTTTATCAGGCAGGTAGGAGACAAAAATTGTGCAGATGTAGCTAATTGTTCTAAATGCACCCATATCCTCAAGCATCTACTATTTTGTTATTGCTTCTTGTGAATTTGCACTCTGTTGTTTAAGAATATCTACATATTTTACTGAACATTCCTTCTTCTGTAAGAGTAGTATGAGAAGCATTCTGTCTGTCAGTATACAGGAAACAGCTGTTAAGAACTCCAATTTTATTCTCTTCCTTTTGGAAAAAGAGTGGGAAGCGATCAGATTTTTCAGCAAGCTGCTTTGTGTTAGACATCAGATTCGGGAGCTCCCAGGGGTGCTGCTAGATGTGCTGTGATAAGAATGGCTGCTGTGCCGTTGGAGACAGCAGTCGGTGAGGCTGCAGCGTGCGCGCGGTAACGCCAGTGTTCTCTTTGTGTCAGCTGCTGCGCATTCGTACCCATGCATGGGCATTTTTCAAATCCCCATTCGTCCTTTGGTCATATGGCTGTCACGGGGAGTTTGTGAACCACACAAGATCATTTGTAGGAGCTGGAAATGCTTAGTTTAGAAAACACAGAAGATAAAGGAACACCATCACCTGCGACACTCTCACCCCCCACAAAAAATCAAAACCAAATGAAAACCAAAACAAAACCACCATGAAACAAGTAAATGTTTAGCTAATGAAGCAAAGAAAGATGTTTGCATGAATAAGTCATTGCTCTATCTATTTGTTAAACTGAGTGACAGAGGAAATGAAAGTGATATACTGGAGTTGCAGCTTTCCTCCTACTTCTGATGTGTTACAGTACTCTGCCTTGCATTATCATGATGGATTGTAATGTTGTCTTTGCAAACTCTGTAACTCCTTGCATAGTGGCCTGGACCTAAACTGGTTGTTGTCTGGACTTAAGCAAATTAGGATACAGAAAATGATAAGCAACGCTGTAGCCCCACCTGCCTGTTTATTCAATTAAAAAAACCAGTCCTGATGACTAGGCAAACAGCTCATGCTAGCCTACATTCACAGCTATTTTTATTGGAAAATTACTTTTTGCTTATTTTCCTGGTATAAAAGAGGCCAAGCCAGTTGTTTGTTTTACTGTAGAAGATACTATGAACTTATGTGTATATTTTCTTTGTCATTCAGGATTGCTCCATTGAATTAAGAAGAATGTCCTACCATTGATACTTTTGCTCAACTTTTTTTTTTTTTTTNTTGACACTTTTGCTGAACTTTTTTTTTTTTTTTAAGTTTCTAAACTGTTGCAAAAATAGCAAGTTTTCAAGATCCATAGAAACACTTTTCCTAAGCAGCATGGGGATACTTTCTGACATGGATGGAGATAAAATGTTCATCTTCACATACATCCTTGAAGATGGGAGAAAATTGAGAAGTATAGGTGTAAAGCATAGTTCCATTGGCCTAGATAAAGGACAACTTTCCTACTCAATTTCTATTGCATGTGTATTTTTTGCAGTTCTGTAAATCCTTTCAGTGAAGAAAAAAGTGTGACCTTTTAATAAGTGGATTCTGACCAACAGTGTGGGAAGTTTATCAAAGGCTTTTATAACAATCAGATATAAACTTTCATACTTGTTAAGTATAAAATGAAAGGGCATCAATCCATTTAAATCTGTTAGATGTTTGTCTAAGTATTCTGAGTGTTTAGAAAGACAAAGTTTTTTCTAGACATTATCATGTCTCATTTCAAGACAACTTTGCCTAGGTGTGAAGAATTCTTTTGGATTTTGCAAACTATTCCTGAGTTGGCAACAGGCTGGAAATGGAAGCACCTGGCTTGGTTTCAGAGGACAAGCTGAAAGATACCAAAAGGCTCCCAAGTCTTCAATACTGTTCCATAAAAGAGAAATAAACTTGTAGCTACATCCTCAGTCATTTCTTGTACTGACTTGCTGTCTGCTGATTGAGACCAATTGAAAACAAAGCCTTGCAGATCCTTTCTGCTTCCAGCTCATTTTCCAGTTGATCCAGGCTCCCTTGCTTCCTGTCCATTCTCAGGGCTATCTCACTGCTGCAGGAAACCTTTTACTTCTCAGAGCAGTGTCCCAACTGTGACAACACAGCACATTGTCTGCCTCCTTTTCCCTTCTTATCAACAGCCCCATCAGCTCTGCAGAAGTTTCTCTCAGTCGGAGATGCTCAGTTTCCTTCAGAAAAAGCATATTTTCTTTCCCTGCTAGGAATGTCAACCTAGCAAAGAGAGGTAGGAAGAAGGTAAAAAGATGGTTACATTGCCTTGTTGCATTGTTTTAATATATAGCTAATCAAGCACTTGTAAATGTTGCACTGGATATGAAACAAATTTATATTGCACCAAATTTTAGCTAGACTTACCTGGCTGTCTTTATAATTCATCTGCTGTTCTTGGTGGTGGTGTTCAAAATCCATTGACAACTTCCTTAGCCTGCTGTGTTCTAAGAACAGCATGTTTTACAGTGGCAGTATGATCTTGTTCCATTTTTCTATGTCATGTGTATCGTCTTCAAATAGAGACCATCACAATCATTACAGTGTACTATTTGATGCAGGGCTTCTGGAAAGAGTCAGCAGTTTTTGTCTTATTTCCTATTTAATGACCATTTTTAATGCCACCAAATTTGTCTTTTCCCATCTGCANGAATGGTCATTAAATAGGAAATGTGTCTTTATCTTACTGTAATCATTATTTGAATAGTTAACCTATAACTGATTTGTTCTTCAGAGTATCTCAGGTTTTCATGCTGGTTTCTTTTAGATATAATTCATAATCACAGGACCATTGAATGGTTTGGGTTGAAAAAGGACCTTAGAGATCATCTAATTCCAACCGTCCACTGTGCCAGTTTGCTCTAAGCCAATTGGTCTTGAATACTTCCAGGGATGGGCATCACAGCTGGAAAAGAAAGTTGATACATTTCTTAAAAATGTAGATAAATATGGTGCTTCTTCTCTTGATCTGTGCAAGCTGCAAGATGAGATGTGGTGTCACTCCATCATCTGTCCTCTCAGTTTGCTGATTTGGCATTCCCCTGCACCATACTGGGATTGCACCAATGATGGCTGTATGGCAGAGCCTGCAAGCAGCAGGCAAACTGAGTCTCTGATAACTCCTGTTCTGGTGTATACATTCTGTGCTGCACGTCTTAGTCTCACTCATGTTTTCTTGGTATGGCAACTGTCTGATTAGTGTAATTTGTGAACTTAATTTGAAATTATAAACATTGTATCATGGAAGGGAGTTCTCATTTTCAGGTAAAAGGGTTACCTTTGAGGTGTCTCTGGTGGTTGAAGTGGCTGTAACAGCCCCTGACAGCCTGCCTTGCTCAGTTCCTTCCCTGGAGCAACAGCTGTGCTGCTGCTGTCATCCTCAATGAGGGGGCAGGTTTTTTGTGCTGATTGAAGACCTGTTTTCACAAAGAAAATGCACTAAAAATCTGAAAGCTGTTTGTCTCTCTTCTGCACCTGGTGTTTTAGACTTCCACTGAGTAAATTGCAACCTTTTTTGGTATGTCATTATTTTTTCTCCTCCAAAGGCTTAGCCTTTTGAATTTGAATAATAAAAATAATAGAACCAATTTGCCAGTGTCAGAAAAAATTGTAAACTCTACAGAATATCTGTATTCCCTATAAGTCACCTGTAATTCTATAAATTAAAATGAGCATTACTACTGGTAGTTATACTAGTAAAACAGTCATTTTGCTATAGTTAAATTACTGTTTTGAATATCTGAGAGATGTGTTGTCTTTCAAGTTAACTCTTTGGGAGATATTAATGCTATGCTTAAAGAGTAGTACCATAATAATTACCATAGATTCACAGCCAGCTTCTCTGCAGTTTCAGAGATTAGGTTGGAAGAAGGCATCACTGTACTTTCAAGTTTCAATGAAAAACCTATGCTCCTCCTGTTTCAAGAAGGATCAAAAATAATCTAAGGAATGCCAAACCTGTATCTAATCCTTACATTATCCTTGAAGATTACAGTAGAAGGCTAATTTTCAACTGGCCTACACAATTTTCCCCAGATATCCTACATTCTTCATAAATAATACAGAAACACTCCCTGATTTCTGTGTAGACATGTACTTCGGTTTTGTTTTTTTTCATAGCACAAACCTATGATCCTAGTGAAGTAACAGAAATCTGAAATCTGTGGGCAACTGGAAATGGCTCATTTGTAACTGGAGCGAGTTCATTTGTACTTTTCAGCAACTACTTTTACAACTAGACTAGTGCTTTTGTTACTTATTTAAATTATGGTTCTTAGTTTATTTGGGCAATGTTTTAGTGATGATAAAGCTTTTCTACCTGATCCAGAGATGGTACTGCACTACTATGATTTTGTGGAGCCTCCAACTGGATAAAGAAAAGGCAATCGCCTAAATAGAGGAACAGAATTTCAGCTGTGATGAAGTTTAGAGAAAAAGGAAAAAAAGCCTCTTCACCTAAAGCATTCAAAAAGCTGAAAATGTTGGCGTAAATAACTGCTAGAGTGTGAAAAGCATGATATACTAGAGCCATCAAAGGATGGACATCTGAACAGATGAGGAGAAAGAGTAAATGTCACTGAAATAGAACAGATAATGGCTTTTTGCTGCCACATAAAGGCTGAGGCCACAAGGTGAATCAGAAGAAATTTCAAAACAGGCAGCACTGATCCTGTGATAGCAGTCCCATTACCATGATTTCTTTTCTATGACACTGCTTGATTGATACAGATGCAATCATTTAATCTCCCATTTGCTGGTGCAACAGAAGGGTGTTTCCTTAATGTGTGCACAGTACCCCTTTCTTTGCACAGTCAAAGCTCCCACTCTGTACCAATGATAACACAGCAGGACACAGCCTGATGAAAGAATTAATCCATATTTTGCTTTGAGGCAACCATATGTAATTGTGTGTTGTGTTTTTATTGCATATTTTTGCAGCCAACCTAAATGCTTCCTGAAGTTTCATAATCCTTAAGTTGCACTGTTAGTAAATTATGTATGTGCATCTACCAGTATGACAAGTCATAAATACTGAAACTGCTAAGAAATATAAAACAGTCATTTTGTCAAAGCCAAACCCAAAAAGGAATGAAAAAACAGTTTTCAAATGGAGGAAGCTAGTTAAACCAGAGAATTCACACCAAGCTAATATGCTCCATTAAAAAAAAAAAAATTAAAAAAATTGTGTTTGGGGAATATTTTATTTTTATATTTTATTTTCAGAAGCCCAAATGTAGCTATTTTCCTTCTAGAAAATGTTATTGTTCATCATGAAGGCAGTAATTAAACATCTGAGAAGCATTTTAATGAAATGTGGATTGTGTATGTGTTATTTTTTTTTTAAATTGAGTGAATAATGACTGTATAGCTGTGATTGTTTAGTGATGTGAGTAGGGAAATGCCTGTAAGGAATCTATATTTTATTAGAGCAGCTGATACAGTTGGAGGAGGGAGTCAGACAAGATTTGTGGCACACAAACCCTTTTTCCTGCATATGCTTCTTCTGTCATTCAGAAGTGTGGTTCAGATACTAAAAAAATATGTCATACATCTTTGCCAAAGTGTTTATAGTTTTTCTTTAAATTTCATTTCTCTAGATTTTAAAAATATTTCACCTTCTGAAGACATTCAAAGTATAAAAGATCTTTTCAGTCTTAAAAGAATTTATTTCATATTTTGCCTTATTAAACTTAGTAGCAACTATTATTAAAGAAAAAAAAATACTGCACTTGTTCAATTATTCTGGAGCTCCTGTTCTAGTAGTATTTCTTGAATATGTTTCTCCAGACAGTCTTGCTGGTACTGCACTGGAACAGGACCAGGAGAAAGAGATCACCTTTTTTGCCTTAGTATAACTCAGATATAATTCTGATGTCTCTGGATGGCATCTTAGGACCAATGAAATCACTACAAAGAGACTCCCAAATAGCTTGATAGGTACAAAATCAGAATAAATAATAAAAGATTATGAACCACTAACTTATAGGTGATGTTAAGTGTACCTAGTTGTCCACACTTCCATTATTATAAATAAAGACATTGGAAAATTAGACTTCTATATTTTTTCTCTTTTTTGTCCCTTGCAGTGAGGAAATGCTTAATTGCTGCATCAAAGGTATTGTCTGGATTAATTACTTACTGATTATTCAGTGCAATAAAGAGTATTATTGATAGTAGCCAAGCATGAGACTGAAGTTATTTAGCATTTCTGTTCACCAGAACATTTACTGAGAGAATTTATTGTGAGCACATATGTTCACTTTGGGTTAGTTCTCATTCATTTTGAACAAACCAATCAATGAATGGAAGATTAAGGCATTTGCTGTGTCAGAAATTTTGTTGATGCTTGCACACAGGAAAGTTGAAGCTAAATCAGAGTCTGGATTTTGATGTCCATCTGTTCTGGATGTTTGGCATCTCGAGGACTATCTACAAATCAATGTATTACTGGAATTCTTATAAAAGAGAACCCATTTTTGATGTTCAGGAAATGTGTACACCATGGTTTTAATTTCATGGAGGTCTCACTCTTGTCTTTTTGCACATCCTTCTTGATATCTACGTATGATATCTATGATATCTATGTATATCTTGATATCTATGTATGATTCTTGATACATTTTACTTCTTTTTTATACAAATGCCAATCTGACCTCAAAAATAAATATGATGTCTTGAAGACAGTCTGCATTATTTTGTCACTGACTACACCATCTCTGTTTACTTTATACATATGTATATAAACCACTGACCAAACACTAAATTGCAATGTCATTGCACCTTTGTGCCACCATCTTCCCCCCCTGCTTTTCTCTTTTTTTTTTTTTGTTTTGTTTTTGTTTTCTCCTCTATATTTTGTAGCTTATTAGAAATTTCCTTTTATTCCACCTTTCTCAAATCTTTTTCTTCCTTGAATAAGACTCCTTCCATCGCTAGAGATCCTCTAATAATTAGGGGGCATATACAGATGCCCAAACCAGAACCAGGGAGTTGTTTTTCCTGTAAGTTATTCTGACTGTCTCAGTTCTTCCAATTTTTATCTTTTCCCTGCATCTGTGTCAAGTGCCCTAATCCTGTTCAACACTTTGTATGGCCACAGAAATTTTACTCCCATTTAAATTACTGCCCTCCACAATCTCATTAGTTACAGTGTGAGTGAAGTGGGGACAAATCTTGCAGCCTTGCAGTTATGCCCATTGCTTGTGGTCACTTGCATGGAAGAACATTTGAGGTTTAGCCCTATCTGAGACAGCTGAATTACTGATACCTGCTGAAATTATCAGTGGTGAAGATTGTTTTTCTGCCTGTTCAGTAACAGACATTTTACTTAAAAGCTGGTTAAGATTCACCATATAATTACTATGTATTAAAGAAAGATACTAATGACAAAATGAAATTTTAAAAAAAGCCTCTCATTTTGCCTCCTATCATAATCAAATAACTTTCTTTTAGTTGAGCTAAAGATTATTATGGCCTTCTACAGTAAACATGCTACCTATAAAAACCTGTTCCAGATTCACTTTCTATTGAAAGTTAATTCTTAGTGGTTTTTTGTAGTTTCACTTTTGGAATTCAATTTAGTAACACCCTCAATACTAATTCATTGTAGATTGTGGGAGAGAAAAATCTGAAGTACTTTAGCTGAATCTACCACAACAAATCAATTAAAAAGACATGAAGCATCAATTTTTCTTCAATTTACATCTTTTAAAAGACATAGTCAAACATTAATTTAAATTCATGTTCTCAGTTCTTCTTCTGGTGGAATCCTGGATTTATCCTTCATAGAACTGAAATTTTGAATAGGTTCTGAAGCATGCTTCTCAAGACTGCCATGTCCCAAAATGCTCTTTGCATCATTGTTGCTATGGCATTTCAGGGGCTGACATTAAGTCCTTTTGCAGAAGTAGCTAGAGCACATTTATAAAAGGCACTTTATAAAAATAAGAAGTGTATAGTGTTGAATTGGGTACACATTTTCAAAACCATTGTTCCTATTTTCTAGAAATAAAAAGTAATATTAATTATTTGCAACATATTCTTGGGAAAATCACTGAATTCCCAGATACTGTTCCAGAAAATTCCTGTTACCATTTTCATAGAAACTTAGAAGTTGTGTACCTGTTGCACTGAGGTTGCATAAAATATGTGATTATTTTAACTAATATTAATTGCAGTTATAAAGAGTAAACACCTACATTACTTGGAGATAAGCCTCTAAACATAAAGCAGGACCTGCAGGTTTAGAGTTAATGAAGCATGTACATCTGTATGTTGCACTACATAAGCTGAATGTTATAAAGAACTTGCTGAGGTTTCACCTCATCAACAGAAGAATTTTTGGAAGGAGATGAAGCTTTGAACTAATATCAGAGTGTGTTCTGCATGCTTTACTAAAAATGGTTAAAAAGAAAACATTAAAAAAAATATTTGAGGTATAATACACCAAAGGTATTTCTAGTTTTAATAACTTTCAGTATATTTTCTGCCTGATTTTTAAAAATGATGCTGTGTTTTTAGCAGGTGACAAGCAAAACAGATATTTTGCAGAGCATTATTACAGCAAAGAATGAAAAATATGTTGCCAGGAATGCTATAATTTGAGATAACTCTCCTATATAAGATTTAAATTTTCCCCTGACCCTAGCCTCATATGCTGCTCAAATACATAATAAATAGAAAGAAGGAAAAATCACCAAATTCATGTTATCTAAGTAGAAAAGCTGTTTCAGCTTCTAGGCCATTGTTTTATGAAAACAAATATGGGGGAAATAGGCAATAACTTTCTCATAACTGGAATATTTCAGGGAACTGGAAATGCCTAATTTGTTTTTCCTGTTTATGACAAAATCTGAGGACAAAGAAGTCAGAGTCAAAGCAGTAGGGAAATCAGTCTTAAGGCAGACAGCGGTGAGACTGAACATGGATGATAAGGGTGAAAGTCATTGGAATAAAACCTGCACCTTCTCAAGCTCTCTGTGTTTTTTTTGTAGTAGTCTCTGAGAAGCATTTGTAATGTTGTTCTGTAGTTTTAGTCGTGTTAATGAAATCATAAAGAGACTTAACTCATTTAAGTAAAGGATTAAATTTTTCAAAGTGCAAGAAATTTTTCCCACTAGTCATCATAGTACTGTATTTAAAAAGGATATATAAATAATTTTTATGCTGAATGTGTTGTACTAGGCCTTGATTAGGATGTGATATAAGATCCCTGCTCTGCAGATATTTTTTCCTGTATGATGTGATCTGTTGCACTGGTTAAGAGCTCAGGTTGATAGGTTCCTTTTTTTTTAATGATTCCAGGGTTTTAAGTTATTATTTATATAGGTTGTGCTAAATTGATGTAGATGCAAATCCAACTAAGTGATGAGGCATGCATATATTCTTCTTAATAATCTATATTTAAGGTCTCCTTTCCTTCATGAAGGCAGGTTGCTCTATTGCTATTTATAGTGGGGTTGGAAACCTATGAATATTCATGATATCTAATATGTCTTATATCTGATTATAGTGAAAGAAGTACAGTTCCCATAAATAAATATTTAAATAAGCAGATGAACTGCAATAGAAGTATAATGCATATCATTGTTCTCCAAATAACAGTGAAGCAGACACTTCTAGTGAAAGATAAACCTCTGAACAAAACTTCTGTTTTTACACACCTCTTATTTTCTGAACAGGATTATGATTATGATTATGACCTGCCTAATTAAAAGGGTGAATATAGAAAAGTCTAGAATCACATAAGAAGAACACAGATATTTCCTAAAAAGCCCTAAACTTGTTTTTTAAAAAAAATCTATATTCACCTTGATCTCTACTATGCTTCAAGCTGTGTCATAGTTTATATCATAAAGAGGAGTTACATGAATTTTTTGTACCTTAATGGGCCCTAAATGCAAATATTCAAGACTGAGTGGGAGATGATCTCTGGGAGGTGATCCATAAATTGAAAGCAGATGAATGTTTTGAAGTGTAATCACAAATAAAAATAAGAGGAACTACCTATATGGTTCTCCCATTCCAAAGTAGTATAGAAAGTCATTTAGGAACAATTTAAACTGTCAATTTGTAAACAAAAATTAAAAAAATAAAAAAAAAGAAATCTCGAAAAGCTGAATAAAGCAATTATGTTCCTGTGGGTGTTCTGACTACTTAGGGTTCTAGTAGTGCACTGCAAATTCAACTTAAATGTAGTTGACCATCCTATAGATGCTTTCAGATCAAACAAACCTGAACTAATGGAAACTGCAAGTTAGTTTCAAAATCATTTTGGTGGGAACCATGAACATCACACTTGAAATACATAATTTTCTCTCCTTCTCCTTACTTACTTAAAAGGAGTGTTTGGAAAAAACTTATAGTTTGATTTTTTTGCTTCCAGTGAACTAAGCAGAGTTACATTCCTTTTTGCTCTAGTAATGGCGGAATGAAGCACTACAGTAACTTTAAGTGTTTGGGAGGTTTTGTTTTGTTTTTCTTTATGGAAGGAGGGAAGATTTTTTGCTTTGTTTCTTGCCCATTACATCTTGTGAATTAGCACCAGGGATGCCCATGTCTGAATTCTCACTAATGGTTTATGGAGGAGGAGCAATGCTATTGTTATTTGTATTGAGTTTGTGTTGTAATACTCCTTAACAATCTGTTCCACATTTCTGCTGATGGTGATAAGAGGAAACTAGAGAGTCTGAGGATAGATGCCCACCAAACAGCTGGTTTGGCAGCTCCTGCAGTCACTGCACTCTTCCAAACTCCCTTTCCTTCTGGGAAGCAAAGTGCTCCTTTCTCAGCTTGGGAAGTTAGGGTGCTTGTAGGACATTAGCGAAGAGTGCACCTTGTGAGCCTCAAGCAGACACCATCTCTGCAACTATCAGTCCAGAGTGCTTAGTGCACATCCTGACCAAAAGCCCTGGATATGTACAAAAATAAATTTAATGAGTTAGTTTTTGGAAAAATCCTTACTACTGCTGGCCAGATTGGGCTATTGGCTGATATGACATCTACTTGAATCTTCTTTTACTGTTAGCTTGACACAATTTACCTAGCATCAACTTAAATACTTCTGCAAAATATAATAAAAAATAAAATAATCAGAAAAACTAGTACAATGGGATCCTGTTTTGGGAAAACAATAATTTCCTATTCAGAGTATCTAAAGACTTGTTTGTTAATTTGAGAGACGATAATTTTCAATACAACTTTCCGGCAGGTTTTATGATAAAAGTATTATGCAATGGAAGAAGTGATCACTGAACTTCTGATTCCAGTAAAGGCATTAATTTCTTTGTTCATCTCTCCTGCTCTTTTTAGATTTTACATCTGGCTTTATTTTCTTAATGTTCCAATCTAGGTCCTTGATTCCTCTAAGGTGATTCAGTGAACATATTTCAGGATCTTTTGAAACAGGAGTCACTGCCTTGTGTCTTTGAAAATATCTGGATAGGATTCACCCATCTGACCTTTAACAAGTACCCCAACCTAGTCCTCTAGCCAGCAACATATTGTCCTTTTTGGCTTCAGAGGGAGTCCAGAGGTCAGGATTAAAAGCTCTCTAAGAGAGCTGAATTTAAGCTCAATCTCTTTTTTTTCTTCAGTATTCACTCTTTCCTGATGAATCTGACTTGTAGTGTAAAATACTGACATGCAGGGGTTAAAGGCCATTCATTTTTATTAATGGAGGTGCTCAGGAATCAGGCTTCTCTCCTGCATCTGAGCTCTCAGTAAGGCAACTGTTCGAAGAACCCCATCCTTCCCTGTAGTCTGTCTTTCACACTTACCTGTATTGTTATTGTTAACAGCAGAAATCTAATTGTTCTTTCAGCTATGGTCCCCAAGTGCCACTACTGCTGTAACATCATTCCAGTTACTTTTTAACATTTAGTTGTTAGTTACTTGCCTCTCTTTATTTGTGCATCTGTCTTTCATCACCACAACTTGCCTTTTCTATTCCCTGTTTGCTTACATCTGTTTTAAACATGGCCACAGTATGTTGTCTTTGGGGTTTTTTTTCTTTTTTTTTTTTTTCTTTTTTAATGCACTTGAATATAATTCCAAGTAATATTAAAGGGTCTTAAATACAAATGTAAATAAATAAATAAATAAATAAACCAGTTAGAATATCTTTCTTGTCTTGCTTAATTTTTTTCTTTTTTACCAGATGATTCTGTGGTTCTCTTAATGTATTATTTTCTTCTTGCTTTTTAAAGATAAATGCAACTGTCTAATAGACTATGCTGCCTTCTCTTAATAGTTTAATTGGTATTATACCTCCTTGACCGAGCAGAACAAGGGCACTTTTTCTAAAGCAAGCAAATTATATACTTCAGGTTTTGTAGCAACATGGTGCTGATGAGCAACTACTTTAAAGCAGTTCTGCAGAAAGCACTTTGAAATTACAATATACTGCAATAATAAAATCTACATTTTTAATGTTATTCATATGTTGCTGTTAACAAAACAAATCTAATCCCATTTTTCAACTCCTTGTAGAACAATTTTCTATTCCTAAATTTAGATCTATAACATTTCAAATAATTTCCAAAATACAGTAATAAATTATTATTTAACTGTTATTTCACTATTTAAAATCTTTGAATACATCAAGAAAGTGTGAGATAAAACAAGATATAATAGTTAAAAAAGACAATTAAGTACAGGGCAAAGATAGCTGCATAGTACAATTTATAGAAATTATCAAGCAAAAGCTCTAAACGTGGAATTGGGAGTAGAAATTAATGTAAACTGATGCTTCTTATTTATGGAACAAAAGCAATGTTGGTTAATCCTAAAAGTGTGAGGTGGCTTAGCAGCAGCATGAGAGTTCAAACCATCTCTTAAATTCCATGGGGATCAGGGCAGTAATTAAAGTTCCCTTCCATCCCTCTGAGGTCTAACCATTAATTCCTCTTTCATTCTAGCAGAGGCAAGATTCTCCTTCATGTTGCTTGTAGCCAAAGACCAGCAGAGCTTATGGTCTCTGTAACCAGGGGACTGGATGTGGGAAAACAAGGGCTTTGGCAACGGGAATAAATTGCCTGCCAGCATGGGACTGTAATTGAAGCACAAAGCTAGACAAAGCTCACTTTCCCTCTGCCCAGTAGAGTCATTTGCAATGCTCTGTGTCAAGTAGCACAGGCGTGGAAGAAGATGTCAGCTTCACCTTTGTTAATTAGGTGCTGAAGGCTAAAAATATTCTCCTCGTATTTGATGCGAAAGACAAGATAAGGTACACATCCTGACTCCCACATGCTGCAAAACTAGTAAGGTTGCATTTGCTGAGTGGCAGTTGAGTTAAAACTGGGAAAACGTAGCTTCAATGCAAGCTTCAGAAAGGAAACCCAGAAAGAACCGTGTATTTTAGTTGCATACAGAAAATTTTACCTCCCACACAATGAGCTCTAATAGCAGCAGCGTGTCCTGGTCCAAACCTACAGATGGGGTCATAGGGTTCTCTTTAGCTCTCTGCAACTGCAAACCATTGAGAAAGCTGAATAATACCACAAAGGAAAGAGAGCTATAGTTCTGTTAGCAAAGACTTTCTGTCACCTTTTGAAACTATGTCTTCTTGTAGCAATTCAGCGACACTTGAAGCTGGGAAATGGTGTGTGTATTTTGGAAGGAATTAAACTTTCTAAAGCTGTATAGCATTAGACAGCTAGCAAAAACTCCCATATTTCAGATTTTTAAAAAAGACCAAAGTAATTGTGCCATGGAAAGTCACTTGGCAGAAACGCATTTAGCACTTTCTATTCTTGCTGGTTTTTGTCTAATTTAAAACCATCTCAGCTACTCTGTATTGAAAAGCACTACTATGATTTAAAATTGAATGTTGCTTTATTTGCATTCTATTAAAAAATGGCCTAGATCAAAAACAGTGGAGAAAATACTGAACAGAGTAATTAAAAAAAACCAACAAACCCAAGCCTCCTTCCCCCACCTCTCTCAAGTTATTGATTCCTGTGGGAGACTTAAACAAAGTTATGAAAAATTTAATGTGTAGACAGTGATCTTTTCCCTTTTCTGACACTATCTGTCTAACTACCTCAGTGTAGCTACTCTGTCAGAAGAATGCTGAAGTGTGTGATCTTTCAGGTCAGCTTTCCAGCAGATAAGTGACGACAATAGTTTCCCATGGTCCTTTTCTTCAATATTATAAAACATTTATATTTTATTTACACACAAACATCGTTGTTTGCCCACAGGTAGCCCATTAGGATGCAAGGCAATAGTGTCATCTAATACACTCACATTATGTTAAATAGTCATGGACGCTAAAGCTAATAATAAATTCTGGTTTTGATATATCTCTTCCATGCAGGACAGCATATAACCCAGCTAAAAAACTGTACTGGTTTGAAAGCAAAACCAGTGAGAGACTCCAAGTCAGAAATACAATTTAATAAGAGCAAAAGAAAAGCAGTAAAATAAAGTAAAATAAAATAAATTCAATAGTATAAGAAATACCACTGACAGAGTCAGAATACAACCTGACACCCTGTTAGTTAGGGTGTTAGTAGCAGTCCAGATGAAATGGTCTTGTCGAAGCAGTGGTCTTGTAGAAAGGTCTGGTAGCTCTTGTCCTCCGTGAATCCAGTGGGGGAAAAGCTGACTCTGCTGTCCCAAACCCAGGATTATATGCAGGTGGGAAATGCTTGGCTCCTCCCCCTGGGTGGAGCNATTTCATATTAGATATTTCTCAGGGTTCAGCATGTTTATTTGTGTGAATTGCTGTTTCTGTCTATTTTCATTAACATATTTAGTGACTTCAATAAGAAATCTCTATCTTGTCCACGTACTTAACTAAACAGATTGGGTTTTTCCAACACTGCTGCAAGTCCAAACTGTCAAGTACCTGATTCTACCTGTGGTGACAAGTTCTAAATATGTTCTAAAACCTTTTCCAATATTGATAGTTCTGCTATATTGACCTGCTCTGAACAAAAAAATGCATTTGAAATGCATCTTCATCTTTAGCTGATTTTGTAAAGTCAGTGATGGTCACTCATAGTAGGATTAAGCCCTTTGAAGTGCCTGTACAAGGTAACGCTCAGCATGCTTTAGAGATATAGCCAATTGCACAGTCAACATTTTTTGCTACATCACCTCTATGTCCTTGTGTCATGGAGTCCTTCATCCATAATAATTAAATCTTTTTCTTGCTGGTAATCTAAATACTTTTTCTACTCAGACCTTCTTTGACTAGGTGATGTTTTTACAACAAAAATAAGAATGTGTTTAAAACTTTAAGAGATCCATAGTTATGAGGAAGAAAACAGCATTAAAAAATTGAAAAAGACCATGTTTTATTCAGAAGATTTCTCTATATACAGATTAATAAAAGTACTTAGGGCTTAAAAAGAGTCCTTCAAGAACCAGAGAAACTTAGTTTAAGTTATCTAAGAAGCAATATGAATAAAGGGGTTGCTGTCAGTAAAAGGCTAAAGCGAGGATGCACAATACCACCTCATTTATTCAACACACAGAGAGAAAGGAAAAAAGGTGCTGGAAGGATTTAGAGATCTTTCAAGATGAACAGTAGATTTTCCAGTAATTTGAGATACATGAATTGTAAAAAATTCATTTATTTCATAAGATGATGAATGAAAGATTGTAGTCTAACAAAAGGATGTGTATCATAGGAAAAGAATATAGATTTGCACTCAATAGCCAAAACAAAGCAGATGAAAGAAAAAGGAGCTGGAATCTGATGGAGTGGGAGAGTGTTCTGTTTAGTTTTAAAGTTTGGTATATAGGCTAAGTTTTTACCCAAGACAGTAAAGAAAGCCCTGACAGGTTTATCAAGGAGTGTCCAACTTCAACGTAAAATCTATCTTCTGTAGTCAGAGTGCAGCACCAGCAATTTTTTTAAAAATTTCATTTTATTTTTTTAATAGGCACGTGAAACTATGTCTTACAGAGAATTATTTAGAGGTGTATGGCCACTAAGAAAGTCTACTGGCTAGGTCAGTTTTGTAGAGACAATTGTGTGACAGAAAACCATATCAACTAGAAAGCAAGTCAGTAAACTGGGATTTGTGACAAGATGAAAAAGACAATCAGTCAAGGATACCTGGATGAAGAAGAGTACAAATGCAAATGAAGAGGAGTTAATGAAATTGATCACCTGTCACTCAGAAAGACTAGTGACAATTAAACCATTATCATGAGATTACATTTATCACAGCAGCAAATCTCAGAGCAGTTATGTTTAGTGTTCAAAATAATAGTTAACAAAAGTAATGTTTGCCTTTAAGAAATGATTGCCATAAATTATGTAATGTCCCTCTTGCTGGTTGATGCAGCCTTGCGTGTCCTATATCCCATCATGCCAACATCTTTACATTGTGTCTCTAATCAGAGGCACAGCCTGAAGAAGTGTTGTAACTAAATCACAGTGTTGATTTATCATGTTCTGATACTGTTCTAGGACCATATATCTTTTTATTTTCTCTTTGCTGGCAATGGACGTGTTGCTAGTTGCTAGTCTTAGGTACAGAAGATGAATCTGTATCTGGCAGATGATGCAAAGTAGATTTTATGCAGCCCTCCCAGATGACCATCTCCACTGCACTTGCTGTTACTAAAAGAAATTCATGCATATGGATTAAGTACACTGCTGGAAAACCTCTGAGAGGATGTGATTTTTCTCCTGAGGAAGGCATCATCTTGTTTCCTAGCATGTGGGAATCACTCTGCCCTGGCATATTACCTCAGCTTTGGTTGCACCTCAGGAGAAAGCGTTTCAAGTGTATTTGAAGATGCAGTTAGTCCATACCACGGGACTGAAATCCAGATGCAACACAATGCATTTCTGTCACTGAGCAAGTGAACAGGATGGTTCTAGTGCACTAAGTGGGTTATGTAGATGCACCCTGGGCATCCCTCCTGCACCACCACTTTCTTTGTCTTTTTGCCAGACAGATTAAGCTCTGATTAAATTTTGGCTTTAGAAAATATTATGATTGCCTACAGAATGCAAGTTTTGTTGTTTTTCTGACGGGCCAACTCCCAGATTTACATAGTTTATCTGTAATATACAATATTATACTTTTTCTACATTTTACCATAAAAGTCCATCCAGTGAAGTGCCAACACAAGATGAAGGACAGATTTTTTTCTTGGTACACTAAACCAGATTGTATCTACAGAGATATGTGGACAAGGGGTGGATTCTCTTTAGCACATACAATATTTAGATCAGGATAGCTATGAATGGCAACTTGAGCATATAAATATCTTATCTATGATCATTTCCATCTCTGGCATGACACAGTTTTCAAAAAAAACCCAGTACATATTACCAAAGTCTTAAGTATGTAACTGTCCTCAATCATTTCTTGGATGAAATCTTTTAAAGTGTGTGTTTATGGTGACTGTTCCACCTTTTCCAGGGCATAATTCACATTTTGAAAATAGCACTGAACAGAGGCAGAATCTGTTAGGCATATACATTTTTAATCTGGGAAGCAAGTTCATTTGTATCATGTTTATTTCTGCCCATGGTGTCTATCCACCATTAATGATTTGTTTAATGAATGCATTTTAGCTGTTGCTTCAAATCTCACAGGATTAGAGTTCTTAAATATTTTAATGTCATTAGCTACCACTGGAAATCTCAGTGTAATTCTGAGTAAAATAGTTGTACCAAGGTGTTCAGTGTTCTTTTCAATCATATATATTTTTCCCAAATATGAATTTTAAAGGGAGTTCTACTTCTCCTATGTACACTTTAGAAGCTTGATGGCTTTCTTCTCAACTGAGTAACCTTCCTTAAGATGAAAGATAGTAAATGCTGGTTGCAGTTACCCCTCTATCTTGAAGACAGTTTTCTTTCTTCAAGTAAGTAGAATAAGAGGTTGAAAACAGCTGTAGCTGCAAGAAGCAGGGATAATGTCTCTATTAATAGATCTTTAACCATGGGGATAATATTCTGTATCTTTACTTGAGGGGCTGAACCTGTCCAGGGGATGATTTTTTTGAACTTCACAGATGCCCTGATGGGAATAATTGTGTTTTCTGTCCTTTTTTGTTTGTTTGTTTTTCCCCTCCTTAGTTGATTCAGCAAAGAATTTGTGGAGAAACAGGGTTTGCTTTTCTTGACCTTTAAACACCAGATAACTTTCCATGGCAAATTGTGCTCCTTTGACTTAGGAGACTAGATATCCTGGTGGAAGTGCTCTTAATGTTCTTTTCTGTATAATACTGTAAGTTCTGCTGTAAAGACTAGATATCTCTCTTCTAACTTAAATAAATGTTTCAGTTTTGAGAGGTATATTTTCTGATTCAGCATTGGAAAGCATTGTTTAATAGTTGTGTAAGTAGATGCTTCATTGTCTGCCTGATTCTGCTTGTGACAAAGCCCTTGAAGTGTATATCAGCCGAGTGATGTTTTAAAACAGGAAGCTTTTTCTACTCTGCTCCACACCTGTAATTTAGATGTACTAATTGGTCTGGTATCAGATTCTGTCCAAAAATTTCCTTTAGAAAAGGTTTTCTTTAATAGGACATTCTGTTTTGTTCTGATAGAAGATCATCTATCTCCCAAAAATTACAGCACCATAATGATTTGAGGTGATTCATGGTAGGAAGTAGAACAGGAAGAAAAAAAAATCAGTATAAATAAATAAAAAAATTGTTAGCTATGTGCAATTATTTAAAAAACATTTGACAGTTATCTGTAAACATAGTACTTGAACATTGTATATCATTCTCTTTCTATTTATTATATATAGAACAAAAGTAGGAGTAACTTTCAGTTTGACTTTTGTGAGAATAATTCATCAGGACTGAATGCAATATTCATAGTTTAGTCCAGCCAGTGCCTTGTTGACTGCCTTTAATATTTCCTTTACCAGAGCTAGAGTAGGGTTTTATTTCCAGCTTTTGTGCTCACATTACATTGATCACTTATAACTTACTAATCCACCAAATTTTATCATATTCCTATTTTTCTTAGATGTCAGATTTGTCACATAAATTTTGCTAGCCATTAGTTGATCTTATTCAGATTGTCATTTCTATCACATCTGCTTTTGGTTCAAATAATTTGTCTCTTACGATACTGAAATTCTCCTCTGAATGTTGTTCCTGTTGTAATTTTTAACCAAAATTGCAGTTTTGGGAGGAGGAACACAAAACAAGAACAAGAAAACAAGTGACTCCAGGTATTCTCTGTCCTTTCTTCTCCAAGCTGGTGTCTATAATTTGGTGAAGAGGGTTTGAGGAATGGTTTCTGCCATCTAGAGAGCTCTTTTGATGATGCACAATCTAATATATGGTAGTTGCTTAAAGTGCTAAATACTTTTCTTGCTACAAGGCAAAAGAAAATCAGGAGTGAAGAGAAAATCCTTGCTGTAGTCTTCTGAATTCCCATTTTAAAATCTTAGTTGAAAATTGATACGATTTTTGAAACTGATCATGTTGATGATGATGAAAATTACTTGGTATCTGACAAAGTTGATGCACTTGTATGCACCTAATGTTTCATTTATGGATTCATTTGTTTTATTTAATTAGCTGTGAACTTGTATTCATTTCTTTGAAACAGTACAATGTAATGTTTATGGAAGTGCATGTGACCTTGGAGATATACTTCTAGCCATTTCCTTGTCTTCTGAGAATACAAAATCCATATGGTGCTATCCAAAAAGAAAAGTGTTTATGCTGCCTTAATGTCAAATTAGTTGTCATTACATTTGAATAAAAGATGAACAGTTTGAGGCAAAACTAATTATAATCTATTGCTGCTTATATTCTTTGTGCAAATTGGACATTTACATTTTTTATTAATAATGCAGAAGATCAAAGTATATCTTTGTTAATTTTGCTTATTATTGCCATCTATGCTGGTGTCATAAACTCTGGTACTGACAGACTGGAAAAATAGCTAAAGAGCTAATTGTTTGAAATAGGTTTCATGAAACTTGTTAGGTGGTGTTGTAGTTACCATGTATGAAAACATGAAAAGAGTGGTGTATTGGACCACTTTGTTTTTATTGAAAATTATTTTTCTTTTGAAGAATAAGCAGAACCTGACTGAAACTATTTACAAATTTTTAATGATTTTTTAATTGAAATGAATTCATTCAGCTAGTGGATAGTTTACATATACTGAAGGGAATATTTTCAACATGCGCTTTTAAAATGATCAAAATCATTCTCAAAAATCTATTTCTAAACTGAATTTCTAAACTATTCAATTCCTAAGTAGGCAAATTTTGTTTGATACAAAGTGGTTGCTTGAACAAGCATAATTATTTCAAATTGATGTAAAAAAATTTCCTCCTCCTTTCAAACCTACTAATCAAAACAATATCACTAGAATAGAATTATATTTCATAGGCTATGGTGTTCATGGTAGAGATATTAACATTTAAGAATTCATTTGAACAATAGTTATAAAATTAATATGAAAATTGGCAGGAACAGAAGGCTGAAGGAGATTGCTAAGGAGGTCTTTACGTTCAGTACTCAACAACAGCAGACAGGCATTAGGCAGCTACGCAGATCATGATGGTCCACAAAACATCTGTCCACAAAGCTGGCTGCAAAGCATTTTCCAGTATCTTATATCAATTCCAGCACTTAGAGGATTGAAGATCAAATTAAAGAAAAACCAAAACCAAACCAAACAAAAAACTCCCCCACCCAAACAAACAACCCCAGCCAGTGTGCCACAGAGGTAAAGAAGAGAATAAAGGCATTGCTAGTGTCATAACTGCCTCCATGCATGCCTGCAAGTGTGCTGTCCTCATCATGCCATTAAAAGTTGGACTTTGGAGCCAGCCCCTGACATGACAAATTCCATCCAATCCTCAAATCTGGAAATCAAAGACCCTAATCAAGTGATCTATACACTGACTAGATAACTCTAAGAGCTGAAATCATGTGCTCTTTATTTTATATATCTGGTTGATTGACAATTCCTGGAGGGCTTGATGCAACTCTCCAATCCCATAGTGTGTAATTGAAACAAACAAACAATAAAATCCCAGATTATGAGAGTCCTTCCTGATCACGCTGGTAGTCATACCATCCAAATATAAATTCGGGAGAAGCAAAAGGATACAGTGGANTGCTGGTAGTCATACTGTCCTTTTGCTTCTCCCAAATATATATTCAGGAGAAGCAAAAGGATACAGTGGAGTTTAGTGCACTTCAAGATTCAAACAGGTATATGTGAAAATATTTTCTGTTCTTGACTCCTCTCTAGCCAAAACAAAATTATTTTCATTGACATTTGATATGGTGCATTCAAAAGAGTTCAGGGCCACATTTCTAGGCTCTCAATGTCCATTTCTGGGTCACAGAGCTTGAAAAAGTTAAATTCCTGTTTTCAGTTTCTCAAAAGTGTGGCCCTCAGTGACACTGATGACCAAGCTTTTTCAGAGGTCAGCAGCTGACATGTTGATTTTCCTTTGAAAATCCTCTCTTGAGTGTGGCAGTCAGAAAATGCTGGTGACGGTGCATTGTGCAGGATGTGCGTGCTAAAGCTTCCAAGCAGAATTCAGTTTGAGTGGTTTTTACTTGTAACTAGGCTCTGTCAGAAGATTTCTAGAGATTGTTGTGATCACAGATGGTTTCATCAACAGCTACATTAGTGATGAGTAGACTTGATAACCTGTTTGTGTGTGCTTTCGCATTAGGACAGCATATTTTTGAAGAGTGTGGCTGGACCTCACTGTTTTCAAAGAGCTAAGAAAATTTTCAAGCTGAGCATATTTTGTGTGAACGTCAAATAGTCAGCTGCCAAGTAGTGACACTTTATCTTGTAAATCATAAATTTACAAATAAAAACAGAATATTCTGTGTAATATGACATAGCTACTATCTTGCTTGAGCTCCTGAAAGCCACATGAATATCTTTTACTTGTAAAATATGCGATTGGATTCATTCTTAATATCTCAACTACAACCTTGTAATTTAAATGGATTTTTTAATGTGTATTAATTTTAATGAATGACTGGGAGGTTTATTGGAGGGAGGTAAAGTAGTGTCTCTGAAGCTTCACTGGTTAATCAAATTGCTATAAATAACCTTTGATAGTCTAAGGCTCTATTACTAGATGATTTCTCTCATCATTATCCAAGACGTTAGACACCTGCCGAGGTTTGCTTTCAGATGCTGGGAAAGGTCATGAATGTAAATCCCCCCCCCACCCTGCTCCCCCAAAAAATTCCTCTCAGTAGAAGGTGTAACTAGTGTGTAGTATGTCAAATCCTTGCTCTTTGCATTTGGTAGTTAAAAGTCATCTTATTTAGATTGGTATTCATGATCCCACTTCAGTATCTGCTGGTCATGGAAGGAGGACTGAGGGAAAAAAGTGTGTGACCTTACTCAGAGGCCTGCTTTGTGTTTTGTCCATGAGCAAAAATAGAGAAACTTTCATACAGTCACCACAGAGATTCAAATGGAATGAAACAAAAGGTGGGATATTTCAAAAGCAAATCAGGGGTATATGAACTAGGAGATTTCTTTCTGCAAGTGAATGTTGCTGAACATGGTTGTGAGCCCCTCTACATCAACTCCAAACTCTTTTTCTTCTTCTTTAAACTTTATCAGTACTGCAGTTCAGTTTTTGAGCAAAAAAACCTAGAAAAATATTACTGCAAACCACGACAGTTATAGTTTCCATTTTGAAAGCATAGGTTTAATACCAAGAAGTTAATTCAGTTTTCCAGATTAATGGAAACACTATGAAAACTCTCCAGGAGCAGGAATCATTCAATCCTAGGTCCTACACATTCTAAACAGCCATCTAAATAATTTCACTCCTAGTTTTTATATTCTTTATCTTGGATCATTCCGGCAGACTGCATCCTGGTCCCGTTAGATTATGCATTGTTCTTATCACATTTGTGGCAGTCCATGACTTATTCCTACTTTGTGTTATCTATATGTTCATGCTTTCTTGAAAATCTGACTAAGCATATTAAATACATGTGTGTGTTTATATGTGCATGTGTGTACATTCACATTTCTGTGCAAGTAGAGACTTTTGGGAGCTTTGGAGGGACTGCAGAGTAGGTAGAATTAAGTTGGTATTTTGTATTAGGATGACATTAGGGTATTTGATCTTTCAAATATTGCTGGTTCAGGACCAGAGTCACAAAACTCACTCTCATTTTCCACCTTTTTTTTTTGCTTGTAGTCTTGGCTGAGAAATGGCATATCAAGTGGGAAACAGAATAGAAATTATCTGTGCCTACTAGAAATATCAATTTAAAATTTGAGATATTTTGTACTGGTGAACAAATGTGAGCTGATTGGCAGCAACAATTTATGTAAAGGCTGTTCTGCAGTTTGAACACCATCTTAGTATAAATTGAGGTCTTAATGGTTCACACTTAGAGTTGAAAAACACTATCATTGTATTTAGACAGTTGTATCTGTCTGAATGAGAGAGGGAAAATGCAAACCTCTTTTGTAGTCATCTTTGTGACAGCCTTGGGGTTGAAACTTTTAAATCCACAGTTCCCCCTGGTCAATATGAAGACTGCATTTCCAGGAAAAAAAAAAAAAATGGTTTTGAGAGTAGATTTTCCCCGGTGTACCTAGTTAAATACCTTCCTTCTCATCTTGCTTTGTTGTGCTCTGGGCTGCACACCAAATTGGCTGTATTTCAGTGCCACCAAATGTGTACAGTTTGATAAGCACGTTGTAGCAAATCTTCAGGATGAAAGTCACTGTATAAACGTCAAATTATTTACCCATTTTAAAGCATTTTATCCTCCAGACCTGTAAATCCAGCACTATTTGCTAACACAAAATTAGCTTTTTAATGCTGTAGGACCCTCTAACACTAACACATATAACAACATCTATATCCTTGCTAGGGAGGAGGAGGGGAAAGCAAAGGTTGATGTGTCTAGGTGAAGCTTCAGCAATTCAAGTGCTTTATTCACACTGGATTTAGAATCAGATTAACAAGCCATACTAGGTCTCAGTTCAGCAATTTTGTCATCCTGTCTTCTCTTATGAGCAGCAGAGACCAAATATTCTCACATACATAGACTCACCACTCACAGAAATCAGCAAGAGCAGCAAGCAGGCAAGAAAGGGAAGAATGGGGCACACATCACTCAAGTATTACTATACTTGCTTCTTAGAAGATGTATGACTTCTTTTTTTGACAATTAGTTGTGGTCACCTGAAAACCTGAAAGAATTGTTTATTTCTAGACTGGTGATGTATTACACACTTTGTTGTTTTCACTTTGTTGGTGTTCCACTGTGAATTACTTTTTTTGTGTGTGTGTCAGACTATTTCCTTCAGCTTTCTGTTGCCTAAATTTGTCTTACTACTTTCACATCCTTTTCTTAGAAGAAAAAAATCAATAAGAAATGCTTTTAGCACTGGCACAGCACAGTGGTTTACTGCAGTTTAGGTGCTGGTGTTGCCAAGACTGCTGACCTATATTTTGGGAATTTTGTTAAGCAGCAGATAATCATATGGCGTTCCTTTAATGTGTGTGTTTATCTGGACATGTTTGGAGCTGGGCTTTGTTAATACATGTTTGCTTTAGGTTCTGAAAGAGGACCTAAGACAGAATTTTGTTAACCATTTTCCAAATGCTTCTCAAAGGCTTTCCTTTCACATATAAATTTCTATTAACAATATAATGCTGAAAAGCGGGGGACAGAGAAACATCAAGTGTAAAAATACATTCTGTCTTTAATGAATTTTTACTTTTAATGATAGTGAGATAGGATATTACTGCATGTTCCTCCTTTTAGACCTGTAAATGTAGTTCATATTTTGGGACAGGGTCAATTTCCCATTCAAGCCAATATGCATGAGATTTTAAATTGTAAGGTGAAATTCCAGAAAGAACTTAGTATGAATTCAGAGCTACCCACAAGGCATAGTCAAAAATGCATCCTTGCTTGTCTATAGCACTACTGTTCCTATCCTAGATTAAGTGCAGTTTGGCAGAAAATAATGAGTGCCTCATTCACACTGGATGAGATAAGGGAGATTTCTGTCTCAGTTGGAAGACCTTAACTTCCTTCTGCCCTCATGGCTTGAATTCTTGTCTCAGTTCCCCTGGTGGCCATGCACTTGTGGGCAGGACAGGAATGGGGTCCACCCCTGTCTGGAATTGGTAACTATGCTCCTGGGACTGTAAGGAGCAAAGGGTGAGAAAGGGAGGAGCAAGAGCGAGCCTGGCTTCAGCACTTTCTGAGCATAGCTGTATACTTTGTGAAGCACTCACTGCGAATGAGGCAACAAATACCATCTCCTTGTTGCTTCTCCACAGCAGAGTTAAACAGATTCTTGGCTTCCTTAGAGACACCCAGAGGACTTCAGAGTGAGGAAAATGTCTGAATTAATGTGACACTTAATATCTGATTTTAATCTGGTTTGTTTGATTAATCTAATCATGGCTTTCATTACCTGCCTTAAGAAACATTTAGGAATGTGGACAGCAGATGGAAGGGAAGGGCAGCCTCTGTTCAGCATTGAAGCTCAAAGAGTCAGGCTGTGTTTCCTTGTTGTGGTGAGGATCTCATTTTTTCTCTACTCAGTTCACTTTCTGCTATTACACCTTTTTATGTTTTTTCTTTCGCTATAATTATAGCAGCCAAATATCTTTTGTCTTCCTTTAGAGTTGTAATGTCTGACTGAAATTAGGAGATGTCAGTCTCCAGATGGTTTGAGATTTTCACAGGCCTACGTTAAGTTGTAAGAGAAAGATATTGTAAAAAATATTGTCGTAGAAACACAAAACAGAGTGTAGTGTTACTCCACCAGATAGAATTTTTGCTTTGTAAGGAAGATGTAGCTTGTCACAAAGCTGTGAGAAAAAGCGTCACAAATTCTAGAGCCTTCACATTCAAACGTTTTAATTGCTGAAGTTCTCTAGGATTGATGTCTGCAGAGGCAAACAGTAGAAATGAAGACGCTGAATGGTAACTGGGGGGTTTCAGGGAGGTTCCATGGTGAAAGCCACACTATTTCAGGAACAAAATAAATCACAGTAATTAAAGTAAAAATGGCTACCTGAAGTCATCTTTTATATACCTTTGATAATGAATATGAAGTCATTTGACAGTTTATTTTATTTATATTATCATTTTGCTTTTTTGCTTCCCATCTAATGAAGATAGCTTGAATTTAGACATTTTAGTAATTGCTTTCTATGCAGATATATGGGAATACAAAGAACTTGAAGGCACAAGAGAAAGCTACACTAATGAAATGCCTAATATAGATAAATGCAGAAAGTGGTATTTTGCATTTTGCCTGCTTATTTATTGTTCACAGAGACAAGTAAAGGTCATCTTTTGCTATGGCATTATAACCTTGGCCGTCTTGGTATCAAAATGTTAAATATTGTAAAGGAATATTTCTGTGTGATGAGGATTTAAATTATAATACATCTTTATGTTTTCATTCTAGCATCAGTCCATTTTCTTTCCATGCTGAAATTCTCAATAATTTATTCATTACCTTTAACTACTTTTAAGAAGCATAGATTGGGAATTATTGTTTTCCTTGCCATTGGAAGTGTCAAGGCAGAAATGCCTTGAGAAGCTTCACAGGATTTTATTAATGAGATATGCATCTCACATTAGAATAAAACATCTGAAGCTGCTGGATTTGCTCATCCTGGTGTTATCTGGAGGATCAGTGTTTAAAGTCACTTGGAGACTTTTGATCTAAGATAAACAAGTCATCAGACCATGTAAGGGTATGCAATTTATGATGAATAATGGGGTTTGTTTAGGATAAATTTTTATCCTTGTGATTCTGACTTCCTTCCCCCTAAAAGGTGAGTCAGTACAAAATAACAGCTGAGTTCAAAGCCTGAATAAGAGAAGGAAAAATTCTGCACATGTATGAATGTATGAGCTGGAGTATAAGGCATATTTACCCTTGTATATGTAATGTATGTTTAGAAATACAGATTTTAAATGTATTTCTTCCCAAAGTGCCTTTGTCATAGTGACCTAACACTGCAGACACAAAGTTCAAAGAAAGGTTTAGAAAGTCAATACTTAAGAACTAAATTAAGACTTCTCCAAAATTAATTTTCTCACTATGCAAACCTGGGCAGCCTGGTGGCCTGACTCAAATGGAAGGATCCTGAACCCTGTCTCCTTTATGTTTGTATTACTTCCCATACCCTGATCTCCTCTGGGCAGCTCCACAATCTTCCAATGCAATAGACTTGGAGACAAAGGGGAAAAAAGGGACAGGGAGAAAGAGATTGATGCTCACTGTCTGTGTGAGACAGAGGTCGTGAGAAGGAGGAAGGGAGATCTAGAAGCAGTTACTTGGTTCATGGGCCAAGACTAGAGGAAAAGCACTCAAGGCTTCAGAAATATGAATTTGCAAATGTCAGATTCTTTGGCATTTTGATAAGTGTTGAGGGCCCCTTCACAAAAATCTGCAACATCTGTGCACTCTTGCCATGTGCAGGAGTGCTAGGGGCACCGGAACTGAAAGATTGGGATTCGTGTCCTTTGGTGTTCTCTGCAACTTTCAGTCTTCATATATAAGGAAACACCTTTAATTGGATATTGCAGAATATACCAGATAGTGGTTATAAACCTGTTTTGAAATAATGAATTCAGATTAGGAAGAATCTAAGTTTACATCCGTGTCTCTGGTACAGGGAATGGCAGTAGGAGGCTGACTGAGATTTAAAAATTATAGTCCCAGAGAAGGATGCTGGAACTAAAAAGTGAGAAAGAGATCAGGAAGGGCTGAGCAGAGCACATGCTATCTCAAACCCTTTATGTTAGCAAATAACTGTGCAATATTGACAGTGTGCACTTCTCAGAGAGAATGGTAGAAGAGGGCGACCTCTTGGTTTACTTTGTTCCAGCAGAGTGTTTTCTTGTGGATGTGTACTAGATAACCACTTTGATGACCTGCACCTCTCGTGGATTATTTGAGTTTGTGAACTTAATATTTTACCTTTGGACATCATAGCAGCATTTAGCTTAGAAAAGACCTGTAAGATCATCAAGTTCAACTGTTAACTCAGCACTGACAATTGTACCATTAAACCATGTCCCCAAGTGTCGCATCTAAACATATTTTAAATACCTACAGGGATGGTGATACAACCAAATCCCTGAGCAGATGAAAGGAAGGAAATATTTTAATTATTACAAAATACAAGTTCAAATCTCTAGTGTTTAACACATTCTAGAACTATTAACCCCATTTAATATACTTATTTTAATAATAAATGCTTTTTAACATAATTTGGTGTCTACATTTTGTATAGACAAATGCAGTTAACCTGCCTTTTAAATTGATTCTATTTACTGTTTATTCTATTTTCTACTTACTACTCTGCAGTAAAGTATAAAATAATGTTTCAGAAACCTCTACGAGTCACTTCAAATTTTGTACAAAAATTTACTTAGGTCCTAAATTTAATTTACTGCTGAAAAAATAATGTATTTTTTAGGAAGGATTAATTTAGACATGATAAACTCAGTTGCAACCTTTTTTAGGGGAGTGGCAGTTATTGGCATATCGTGTCATGGGAAATTCATGTCTTATTTCTTTTCTAACGGGTGGGGGATATGCTCCTTGCAAGCAGTAGAAATATTTTTTAGTATAGTGTTTTGTATCTCAAGTAGAGATTTTTTTTTTTTTTATGTAAGGTGTGATACAATGGAGCTAAGAAAAAGATTGTGACCTCAGCAGTATAAATTAATAAATATACTGTAGAAAGTAATTTACTGTGATGTGCTTTATTCCCTATCTGTATGGCTTCTCTCCTCTCAGATTCTTTTAACAATGGGATTACCTTAATATCATAATAAGTTCTTGATCAGTACAAGGTCCATGTGATGCATGATATCACTAAATTTTAGTTGTAGTTGAAAAATTTAGCTTGAACTTCCAGATGGTAACACTTGCCAGGTATACCCAAATCCAAATTTACATCTCTGAATTTTTTTTACACAATCAGTTTTTACTGTAGTATATTCATGACCAATAAGCATTTACTGTTAGATGCCTGGCACTTTTAGACCTTGCCTCAAAGAAAATCTCATAACAACTTGACCCCTACCTGCCTACAGTCTCCTTGCAGGTGGTTATGGAGAATTCAGCCACTGTTAACCAACACCCCCAGGTTCTTTTCCTTTGGGCTGCCTTCCAAACATTCTGCACCCAGGCTGTATCACCAAAGGGGGTTTTTGTGGCCAAAGTGCCGAACTTTGGTCTTGTTGAACCTCATACTATTGGTCTCAGCCCATGGATCCAACCTGTGTGTGTTCCCTTGCCCTTCAGAAGACCAACACTCTCACCCAGCTTGGTGTTGTCTGCAAGTTTACTAAGGCCTCACTCAGTGCCCTGATCCAGATTGTCAGTAAAGGTATTGAACAGCACTGGCCCAACACTGATCCCTGGGGGACACCACTACTGAGCAGACACCAAGTGGATGCAGCACCATTCACCACCTCTCTCTGGGCCTGGCCACACAGCCAGTTCTTGACCCAATGATCAGTGTACCTGTCCAAGCCATGGGCTGACATCTTTTCCAGGAGCTGGAGAAGAGCTGATTGTAAAAAGAAAGGAAGGAAAGATCAGGCCTGTGGAGATCAGGGGGAAGAGTCTGTTCCCCACATGGTCAGTGCCTTGGGATGGCCTACAAAGACTGAACACAGTCATTCTGGTAGCTGCAAATGTTTCTAAAAATCTCTGCCAGATTCTGGACTGATGTTTCAGTTGGTGGTGACCAGCAGTCACCTGTCCACTATTGCTGGCACATACTCTGCTACCTTGAGTAGGAAAACTATGTGTGAAATCTAAGAGTTCCCCAAACAGCTGATACTGAATATCAGGTATTAAATATTAGGTAATGGGATTTTGTTTTGCACTCTGCTTTTAAAATCAAGCTAGACAACTGAGAAATCAGTTGCAGAAATAAGGATATAGCTAAAGTGATGAAAGCAGAGCTTAGCATTTAGAAATTACAATGCTGTGGATGCTTCTGCAATATCAATGTCCTCCCCATCTAAGACACCTGTACGGTTTTTTTCTTGTTCACACTTCAGGCAAAGAGAGGAATGCACCTGTTCTGGGAATTTTTCAATACTGGATAATGAAACCAAAGAGTATTTTTTTAGACTGACTTCTGCATCACTTGTTGCAACAGTTGGAAAGCCTACATTAAATTAGCAGAGGGATGCAGAAGAATGGGGTTCACTTCAGGATAGGAAGAGATGGCACTCACTCTGAGAAACTGTATTCTAAGCTTGCCACTAACACCAGGTTATGCCTGACAAGAGACTAAAACAGACTTTTCTTAGATATTATTGTAAGTTCCTCATGTCAAGATTCCTAAACTAAGATACAGATTTGCAGATGTGTAAAATGGGCTTCAATGTATTAAATCCTGAATGTGCTGAGACCTTGAAAATCAAGTCTTAATCTCATCCTAACCCTCAGAAAATAATGGAAGCCTTGACCTTGATCTCTCTGTGCTACAGCTGTAGTAGCCAGTAGTGTAAAAGCTACTGTGAAAATAAATTAATGATTTTTTCAAAAAATTGTATGTGGAAAAAAGCACCAGAAAAATAGCTAAGAGAAAATTAATCACTCTTAGAAGAAATCAAAAACTAAGTTTTTAGAGCAGTATGTGAATAGTAGGTAATAAATGGAGAGGATGTGTTGAACACAAAAAGAAAGCAAAATATTGAATTATTACTTATTGAAGTGTGCACTGTCCCTTGGGAGCTCCGAATAAAGTGGAGATTATGCGGAAAAAAAAACCAGCATGAAAAGACATAATCACGTTGATATGCAGAAGGGTCTATGGAAAAGTCAGCCTCTGGAATTGCCTTGCATTTGAGTACTCAACCTTGCAACTATTTTAATGTCCTTTGATTAGAATTTTGTTTCATAAAAACTCATGTGCACATAAATCTATGAATATTTCTGCACAAATGTTTATTACACAGATTCTAATTGGGTGATTACATTCTGTTTCAGTAACAAACTAGATTTTTTCCTATTCAGGCTTGAGTTTTAGTAGACCCTTGGGGCTTAATCCAGGCTTGAATTTTACTAGTCGAGCATGATTATAACAGCCTTTTCACCACAAGTGTTAATATTGTTATAAATTATTTGGGGCTAACTTTCAGCGTATTTTGTATTAAGTTGCTTAATGAACTAAGTTGGCTTTCTTAACATTTTGACCTGCCGCTGGAGATAAAATCGTGTATGCCAGATGACCTTTGCTGGACATGGATGGACATTCTGAAGTGTCTAATTTTCAGATTATTATTATTATTTCTCCCTTCAACATGTTCAGGTTAAAAAAATGAGCTGTGAATTGTCAAGGTAAATGTAGATTCAATATTATTGCTATGCTTATCTGTGGGTTCTGCCAAAAAAAAGCGATTTACATGAAGTGCTGAATGGTTTTAAAAGCCACACTAAAAGCTCACACAGGATTTGAATATGGATTGGCTTGCAGTAGAACAGCAGCTCTGCAGTTTGAAATGGTGTCAAACAAAGGAAACTGAAAGTTGTTCTTCTGTGTGTGTGTGCACGTGTCACCAGGGTGTTTGTCTTTTCTAAGTGCAGTAGAGTTAGAAAGAGCTTAATTTGTGCAGATGATGCAGAAGAAAGTTTGGGTAGGACTGTTACAAAAATTAATTCAGAGCTGGACAAGAAAATTTAAATGGCTGTTGCTGGAGGAGGCCTTAGCCAGAGGAAGGGCACTTCCTGCCCTTATTTTGAAAACATTGCAATCCCATCTTTTGGCAAGTAGTCATAACTGCTGGTTATTGCAGACCCTGCCAGAAATGCATGAAGGCTTTTCATCTAAGTCAGAGAAAGGTTAACAATCAGTACTTCCACCCATTTCTATTCCCAGTCTAAGAGGAGTCCCAACCAATACAGCTTGTAAAAATGTACAATAGCAGTACAAGGTTTTGATGCTTAGAAACTGACAAGATTGCTTACAGTAACTACAATCTCCTCTAGAACAGGTACTGAAGAACCTGAAAATCTACTCTGACTAGAATTGTAACAAATGAAAATTTCTGTTTTGCTTAGTATTCTGCAGTGTCTAAATTGACAATCTTCAAAGGCAGAAAATTGAAATTAAAATTGCAATATGTGCTGAAACAGGAAACTTACTGTGAACTTAAAAATAGGTGTTCCATTCTCAAAAGGAAATTTGATCTGAAAGTATATGCTGGTGTTGTAAGTTTCATTATTGACACTGTACATTTCTATGTAGTTTTTACTCATATTTATTTTCGGATGGGAAATTTTTCTGTCAAAAAATTTCTAATCTATTCAAGTTGTACCAGCCTTTTATCTAAGCCATAGAATAAAAGTATTTCTTTGATATAGAAATTAATTTATAACAATATGCTCTTTCTGAGCATCTAAACTTTCATCAAAGGTTATGTAGGTTTAGCAGTTGTGCATGGTGATGTATTTGAGCACAGTTTTCTCAGTCCTGTCTAACTGTATGGCACAGTTATAAGATAAAAATATATAGAAAGTCTTGTTTTCATCAAAAATGTTTAATTTTCTTGTCAAATGAATGGACTGAAGTGAAGTAGAAAGATACAGTAAAGATTTTGGGGTTTAAATATAGAGATCATTTTGATATGGAGTGAAATATGTAAAAAATAAATTCTGGTTGCCTGAGAGCAAAATTACACATTTCAGATTCACAAGACATGGAAAATGCAAAAGTGGTGGCTGCCACCCAGGCTTGAAGTATTGAGTTTGTTCAAAATCATGTACCCAAAGCTTCTGCCTTCGCCAAACTCATTCTTGGATTTTACCTAGACTATAGGATAAGTTAGAGCTTTTGAGACAGCTCCTACTCTCTCAGCTCTTGTCTTCATTTCTGCCTAGTACTTAAGACCTGGAATCTCAAGATATTCCGATGAATATCGGAAGCTGGCAGGTGGAATTGGGTAACATGGGTGTTCCTGTAAACTGGCAAAAACTGAATAATCTCCAAGAAGCAGTTTCAGTGAACCAGAATTCTTCTACAGAAGAACACAAACAGTAGAACCTCTGTTATGGCATGGGTGTTTTGACAAAGCTGTCTCCTGAAGCCCTTTTACAGAAGCTGAGCTATAACTAGCCAAATGTCCCAGTGCTCTAACTGTATCTCCTTGGCTCTCTGAGAAGTGGCTGACTAGGAAAAAATAGGACCGGTTTTATAACTCATAAGGTTGCTAACCAGTGGTGGCTGGAAATGACTATGGAGAGGCACATCAGTGCCAGTTGAGTGATGAGCTCAGTGTTTGCATCCTCATAGCTGACAAGTGAAAGTTAGGGCTCATTGAGAGGCATAATTTGAGCTAACCACACACATTGCCGAGTTCTAACTGAGCAGTGAAGGGCTGATGTTGTCAAAGATTGTTCAATGACTGCAGCAGGAAGTGAAAAAGCAAACAGGGTGTAGGAATGTTTAAACAGACAGAAAATAGTGCTATGTTACATATGAATGAATTATAACCACTCAGCTAGAATAAGACAGTTCTGTTCAGAAAAGATAATTTAGAAAAGAGAGTTGATATATAATAGAATCATAGAAGGGTTTGGATTGGAAGGGACATTAAAGATGATCTAGTTCCAACCCCTCTGCCATTGTCATGGACACCTTCCACTAGACCAACTTGCTCAGAGTCCCATCCAACTTGGCTGTGAGCACTTCCAAGGACGAGCCATGCACAAGCTCTCTGGGCAATCTGTTCCAGTGCCTCACTGTAATTTTTTTTTTTCTTAATACCTAATCTAAGCCTACTCTCAGTTTAAATCCATTCCCTCTTGTCCGTCACTACATGCTCTTGTAAATAGTTTCTCTCCATTTTTCTTGTAGGCTTCCTGAGGGTACTGTAGGGCCACAATTAGGTCACACTGAAGCCATCTCTTTTCCAAACTGAACAATCCCAACTTTCTCAGTCTTTCCTCATAGGAAAGGGGCTTCATCCCTCTAATCCTGATGGTCCTCCTCTGGACTCACTCTAACACACCAATGTCCTTCGTGTTCTGGGGGCCCCAAAACTGAATTAAATACTCCAGGTGTGATCTCACCAGAGCAGAGCTGAAGGGAAGAATCACTTTGTTCAGCCTGCTGGTCATTCTTCTTTTGATGCAGCCTGGGATATGGCTGGTTTGCTGAGCTGGAAGCACATATTGCCAGCTCATGTCCAGTTTCTCATCCACCAGCATCCCTAAGTGCTTCTGGGCCATGCTGCTCTTCATCTGTCCATCCCCAGCCTGTGTTGATAGTGGGGTTGCCCTGACCCATGTGCAGCACTTTGCACCTGGTCTGGTTAAACCACAGGAGATTCCCACTTCTCAATCTTGCCCAGGTCCTTCTGGAGGGTACACTATCCTTCTGGTGTGTCAACGGCAACAGTCTGCTTGTCATCTGCAAATTTTCTGAGTGCACTTCATCCCTTCTTTTCTGTTAAGAATGAAGACGGTAAATAACACTGGTCCCAATACAGACCCCTGAGGGACACCACTTGTCACTGATATCCATGGTGACTCTGAGCTGTTGATCACTACTCTCTGGATGCAACCATCCAGCTGCTTTCTTATCCTAACAGTCCATCACCTGAGCCCATTTCTCTCCAGTTCAGAGAGAAAAATGTTGTTGCTCTTCCCTTGTCTACTGATGTAGTTTCTCCATCATAGAAGGCTGGTTTATATGAGAAAGGCCCCTAAGTTAGTTTTTGAAGGGAGGCTGAGTATAAAGACTTCCATACAAAGACTTGACATATTATTTTTATTTAGAAAATATTAAAGAAAATAAATGATATTGTGTAGATACATGCAAGGAAGATAAACTAATCACTCATACCCAAATTTGTTATGGAATGAAAAAGGATGGATAACTAAAAGAAAATAAAGAACAAAAATGTAATTTTCTAAAATACAAATTTTGTTAGCACAAACTATGTAAATCTCATTTTCACAGGCTGAGTAGAATTGAGGCCAAGATCTTAATACAGTTTGTAAATGAATTAGACATTTGCATGCTTCTTTTGACTTTGTATTATATCAAATAAAGATTTTGCAAGCAACATGCCTTTCAGACTTAAGAGTTAAGAAGAAACATTCCCAACAGGCAGATTATTCTATAGCTGTTCATTACTTTCCCTAAGGCATCTTTTATGCTCTGTGTTTGAGACAAGTTTCTGGAATTAACCAGTGCTCCAACTTTTTAACAAAAGTACACTGTGCAGAATTTTGAATGTAGCATTTTTTAATGACATTAGACCTGCCTATGTTAAACCACTTTTCGGACACTGTAACTTAAGCTTTGAGACACATATAGGCATTCCCATAAATTCTTGCCCTGCCTCCTATCAAAGATGGAATTCTGCTCTAGTTTGCATGTTGTATATCAGTGATACAGATAATCAAGAACAGAGAAAAGAAGCAATACAGAAAGCAAGAAAAAGGTTTAACAGCCAAAGGAAATACAACTCAGTATACAATAAAACGTCTGGCTTGACTATATTGTCCTTCCCATTTTTGAATCTTCTTTAAGTCAAATTAATTTTGAATTCAAAAAGAGGCTCTCAAATGTTTTGTAAATGAAAAGGTCATTTTTAAAACGTTGTTTTACTACTTTTTCTTTAAAAATTGGCTGGGAAAATAAAAATATTATTCACCTGAAACATCAAGATAACCAAAACATTCAAAAACATAGTGAAGCATCTAAAATACTTACGATTAATTAGCCAATCTACTGATGAGAGACTGAAGAGCAGTCAGAAATATTTGAAGTGTGCTTAATTAATAGTTTTTATGATCCCTTGTTTCTTCAGTGTTGTTTACCATGTAAGAATTTGAAATCAAAGCTTTACAAACTTGTTTCACTTTACTCATTGAATTCTGCAACTGTTCATGTGGGCTACTACACCAGAGCCAAAATTCTGATGGTCTGTGGCCCCTTACAGGAATAATTTCTCATGTTACTTCGGTACTCAAGAAAATAAGATCTCAACTCTGTTCATGCTCCAATACTAGATATAACATATAAAATTTGGAAGGTTCTCCTGCCTTCCAGAATTTGGTTGAGTGTCAGGTCTTTTTAGTCAATTACATGGAATCAAGATCAGAGAAGAAGTACTTTAACTTATTAGACTCTCTCCTTTAATGGTTATCAAATGTAAATGGACGGAGTCAGAATAAACAGGTCACAACAGTTCTTCAGAATAATATCAGCCATTATGCTTAAGGGGCTACTTTTCTATTTACTAGATCTAAAAGTTTTCTCCCTTAACTTGTGCTGTCTCCCTTTATATTAATCTATTTATCATCTATATACTTCTGAAAAAGTAGTATCTCCACTAACTGCACATTTCATCAGACTAACTACACATTTCATCAGAATTTCACTTAGCTTGCTACCTCTTAGGTTTCATTTGATACTCCCTAGTTCCTGTATTTGAAAAGAGGGTGTATGACATAATTCCTTCATGCTATGGTGAGGCATAAAACAAATTAAACAGCTCAATCTTTCTCTTTTTTTTGGTGACAGGAGGGGTAGTTCTTTATGGAAAGGTGCAAGTTACTTCACTAGTTTTAATCTGAAATAATCACTGCAACAGAGACTGTTGTCATAGTATTATTTGTGATGTGATAGGACCTTGTAACTTCCTTTTTTAAAGTCTCCAAAGTACTTTATAATGCAGAGGTTTTTTTGGGGGGAAATGATAAGATTTTTTGGGGGAAATGATAAGACAGTACATTTACTGAATTGCATTTGAGCCTGGGCAGGAGTTCTGCTGCACCCATATCACTTGTTATTGGTTTGCTGTGGGTAGTTCCCCTGTCACCCTAGTGATTCTTGCTGATTACTTACATGGAAGCATCAAATTTTCCTTAAGTTTTGCAAAGGCCAAAAAAGCAACTAATGCTTTCTTTAACATTTCATTTGGGTGGGCAAGGGAATAAATTGAAGTGTTGAAGCACATTAGATCAACACCTTTAATATCAGCGTGATTGTAGTCGGTTGATAACTTCCACTGGCATAGTCAGATCACCAGCTGTGGGACCATGGCAGAGGGTGGTGGGACAGTGGAGAAGGGACAAGTTAGGGACAAAATGAAACTGCCCTGCCAGCCCTGCCAACTTTCCAGTGTGTGAGAAATAGCTAAAGGTGCACATGCTGTAATATTCCAGCTGACCAATAGAAATGGTATACAGATGTCTACCCACGCATAATTCACAGCGTGGTGTGGGGTTTAAGACTTGGATATTGTCTGTCAGAATTGAGTGGGAGTCCTTCCATCAACTTTAATGAAAAGTAAATGAGACTACTCTTCAGCAAGTAGTTAAGAACAAGCCCAGTTTTCAGGCACAAGTGGTTGATTTCAGAGGAACCTCGTACATGTGTAAGTACCTTAGATAATTGAGATTATATTGAATGATACACTGTCAGGACTAACTAGCATGCAGACACCAAAAAATCTAATCAAAATAACAATATGAAAGTAGCAGACATTAGTTTCATTACATTTTTTACATGCTGTATTTAGTATCACTATTTCCATTCAGCCAAATCTTACTTAGAACTCTTTTCTAGTACTCAAATGTATCATGAAATGGTTAATATCAGGAAAGAGGAATTAAATATTCACTAAGAGGCTTAGGAGGAAGAATATTCCAAAACCAAACTACAAATGATACAGAACCCATTTTCCCAAAAAATGTATATGCTGAATTTTATGTCAGGTTTATTTTGACCGGGTAAGAAATGTCAGAGGAGATAAGCTTTGTAAAACTGAGTGGGGGGAGGCGTTGGGTGGTGTTTAGTGCCTGATTCTCTGCTGCCTGCATTCATCTCTGTTGTAACTAAACAATGGAATACAGTATCTGTAATTATTCAAATAGGCACATTTGCAGTTATAATGTATTCTTTCACAAGCAAAGCTATTATTTAAAAATTAAAGGGAAGAAATAAGCTCTTTATGGCTTTAAATTTAAAATACCACATAATATGATAGAGCAGTTTATAATTGTCAGAAAAATTAAAGGTTTTTCTTTGATTTTGCTGGTCTTGAGTTGATTCAAAAGTATCAGCCGACTAGCAGCAACTTAAGACAGTAATGGTAATTCTGTTATTCTGTCTTTTTTCTTTTTTTTGTTATAAGAATTTTGGAATTGAAATTATTTCTGCTAGTTGATTTATAATGTTGAGACAAGATATCTATCTCTTACCGTGTTCAACTCTTACTGGTCAGGCTTTCAGATATTTTGCCATATCTGTAAAGCCTTCAGCTAGCAGAAATGTACAATTTCTATTCCATCTTTTTTTTTTTTTCCTGTCTGTCAGGGCATGATGGTATATTAGTTTTTTGGTTGAGCTTTTCCTTCATTCTGTTTTAGAGAAGCTCCAAAGCTCCTCGAAAATGCATAACCTCATACTGTTTGTTAGGGAAATTCAAATGCTAGAAACTTAATAGTTTCTGGTTTTACAAGGGTGTAATTTTATGTGGTGACAGAAACGTAAAACTTGAAGAACACAACAGTAGTTCAAGCCCTCTTCATTATTAAATTTGCAAGACATAGATGTTGAGTAAACAGGAGTTCATACATTGTTTATTCAGTTTAAAGTAGTAATTTCCACTGACTTTAACTTTCCATAGGTAGTTATTAACTGTAGCTGCTATCAATTTCTAGAGTTATTTTACAAAATGCCTGAAATGGACACATTCATTCCTAGGTCCTGCTTAATTACAGTTGTATATTGTTTACTAACCATCTGGGCATCTGATTAGATGCTATAACCATCATTTGGTTTGAGCTTCTTTACTTGCACTACTGCTAGTTATAAAAGATAATTACTTGGAAGTGAAAATAAGCAGCTCACATGGGTAGCACAAGCAATTGTTTTAGCTAGCCTTGCTGTTCTTTGTATTCTGATCCTTTGTGTTCAGAAGAGGAATAAATCCTCAAAGTCTCATAACTCCACAAAGAACCTGGTGTACATTGTGTGAAGGTTTACTGGGCTTTGTGCACTCTTTATGACCAAATCTGCAAGAGGAAAACAAAGATAAAAGCTTTATTTTCTCCTGAGCATTTTGTGTTCATAGAGACTAATAGCCAATTAAGATAAAAGGAAATATTTGATGGCTAAAATCCAGTAATATTATCTGTCCCAGGTCAATTTGACATTTAATATGTTGTTTCCTCTTCAGCAATTTTACTACAAGGGAAAATTCAAGCATTTAAAGAGAAGAAGGACTTATCTGCTCTATCTATTCTATCTTGCATAGTTTTTGGCTCTTCTTTTTTTGCTTAGGTGAGGCTTTATCATTACAACAGTGACAGTTATTTATGTATATAGATGCTCCATAAAAAAGATTTATCTGTATAGTAAGGGCCTTATTAAGATTGATAATGACCTCCTGAAGAATTATAATTTATAAAAATAATTATAATACTACTGAATTGTTGTATTCTTCTTTCCAGACATATCATTAAATGAGGGTGAAGCAGTTACGCTTTTTTTTTTAACGTGAATATATTTTGGTAGTTTAATGCAGGACTATTGAATAGCTGTAAATTAAGTAAGAATACCTAAGGTGTCAGAAATATATCAAAATTGTCAGCGCCAATAATGATGTAGACTCATGAAGAATCAATAACTACTCAAAGCTTTGATTTTTGCTTAAATAGTTTCTCTGAATCAATGCCATGCATGGACAGTAGTCACAAGTATTTTCTTGATGGATCCATGTACTACAAAGGAAAAATTAATGTTAGTAATTAATGATTTTTTCTTGTTTTGAGCTGGTATATAGAGAGTAAATGCAAAACTGACCTGAAGTATTTATCATGAACTTTTGCTAGCTGAAATGGTGAATGTGCTTCTCTAAGTACCTCCATATAGCTAGCCACTGTCATTTTAGGCATTCATTAGACTGTGATAAGTAAATGGTGGAGTATGGAAAATTGCTGCTTTAAATCTTTTTATAGCTCACCAAAACATTGTTTGTGTCATGTATCTTGGGTTTGTATTAGTCAAGAGTTTAATAGTTCAGGTCTGATTTACAAAGTCACCTCTGCTGTTTCCTATTAGAGACTGAAAAGACGATGTATTCAGATTTTTTTTTTAATTAAGTAATTCATATATATAATCTATGAATTGGAAACTCTGATTTCTGTCTTATAAATACAGATGTCATTTGAGATGCATGCCTTTTGTTTGTTATGCTTCAATGATTGCATTCCTGTTGCAAGATACTTCTTCATCCTGGGACAATGAGAGACTCAGTCTAATTTTCTAGCCAGTATAAATGAATTCTTTCGGGCATATTCTTTCAATTCTATCACTGGTGCTTATTAATGCTGACTTCTGAGAGCAGAGACCCCAAACAAGATATTTGCAACATCCATGTCTTGCCCACCTGTTACAAAGGGATTTTTACGCATCGCCTTCTAAGTCACTTCTTTTGATAAAGCAGGATGGACAAATATATTATTTCTCCTCCAGTTTTGAAGCACACATCCTCATGCAAACTTAGTATACCTCTGTCAGAATGACCATGGTAGTTTTTCCCTCCTATACTAAGGAAATTCCTTGCCACAGTGGCAATGGAGTGAGCACATTCAGTTTGGTGCCAGAGGGCTCTTGTGGGTCCTGGTGAGCAACTCTTGAGGACAGGAAAGAGTACTAATGCACCATTGGTTAAGTCCTCTGCAATTTCTCTGGGCCTGCTGATGAGTTATATAAGCCCGACCTGGTAAAATTTTCTCTCTTCTTCCCAGTTTTATACAGAGTATAATCATAGCTTTATGCAAAGCCCACAGCCCATGAAGAACAGTGACATTTTGCAACCAGTCTTGCTTTCATTCCCTCTGCAGTGCTGAACATTTTTCTTTAATTAGAAAACAGAAGCTTAAAACAACATTACTTTTTATTTATGCATTTTTTAAATAAATATTCTGTCAGTATTTGATCAAACTTACATTCTCAGTCAATGATCAGAACCCCATTGCACCAGGGAGTATATCAACATGGCATTAAAATGTCATTCTTGCTCTGATAGGTTTATAAGTCAAGGGATGGCAGGTTGGTGAAGACAGTGAGCAAGGGTGTTGAAACAATGAGGTGGACCTGCTTAGATGGAGGGGTGGCATTACCAGCCTGTCAACACCTTAATCACTGTCTGGCACCAGTGAGTTTGTAGGAGGAACCTAAATAAGGTTAAAGAGAAGTCTTTGTGGATGCTTACAGTGACCTCCTGTTAGACATTAGAGACAATTTTTAAGACTTTGTGTGCTTGAAAATGCAGCTAGTAGCAATACCAGTGTCAAAATTTGGTCAGGGATGGAAACTGTGACAAATGAAAACAATATATAGGAAAGGAATCGTATAGGCTGTGCTTTGAAAATTGAATGAAGACAACTAAATAGAGTTTATGCTTCAATGGGCTGCATAGTGATCAACCCAGCAATGATCAATGCAGTGCCCTGGGAAAATAATCATTGTAAAACCAGTAGATATTTGGAAGAATGCAATTGGCTTTGTTCAAGCAAGCCTTTAGTTCCCTGCTGGATAGCTCTTCATTGTTGTGAAAAGGTCTCTGATAAATCATGGGTGAAATGTAGGAAAAAATCTGCATGCCACTGTTGATTAAAAGTACCATTCAAATAATTGTTCTTATTTCTGTTTTCTTTCTAACCAAACATCAGTTATTTTCCTGTGTTACTTAAAAATGTCAAATTAATGTATTTATATTTTCCCCTCATAATTGTACTCCATTATGACTAAGGCTATAACAGAATCATTCTTATCATTCAGCTGTTCCTCCAAGATCAGCATGACTGCTTTCATAAAGCTCCTTTTGACATATTTTATAGGAGAAGTAAATTTCTGGCATACCACTTTCCATTGAGGCATGGTGCTCCCTTTCATTGAAGTAAACAATATGTACTGAATTTAGCAAATTGGTTTGACAGGATTTGAAAAAATGAAAACATAAAAACTAGATCTCTTGTAAAAGCTATTCCCATTTCTCATCTCAAAATACTTTTTTCTAAAGTTAGTCATTATTTCTCAAGATTTGACAAAAAGAAGTGAGTTTCAGATTAAATCAATTGAAATATTTTCTTGACCGTTTTTAATTCTAATTTTTTTCTAGTTTGTTAGGGGCTTTTTTGTTTTCAAAATTTATTATATAATAGAGTATTGATCTGTCAAGCAGTGTGATAATGGCTCAAATTTACATTTCATGCAAAATTGCTGTGTCTGTTGTCTAGATGCATCCTACTGCATCAAATATCTTATGATACTACACATTAAGAAAGGTGAGTATAATGCTTCTCTAATGTTCAAATGCTCCTTTTATTTAGGTCTTTGTACATACTGTATTTTGGGTGACCTAGAAGATTTATAAAGAAATGAAAAGCACTTGTATATCAACTACTTATTTTTATCTTCTCGTCTTTCTATCATGAGAATTCCTTTGCTACTCCTAACAGTGAGAGTGCTTCATAGTTTTTAAACTTCATTCACCACCATATGGGATATATATTAGCCAAAACTGTCAATGGAAGAAGTGTTAATTTATTACAGGACTGCTTTTGTAAGCATGAAATGTATTTATTTGTAAGCATGAATATCTCACAAGGAATGAAAAATCTATTTTTATAGAACAAAGGGATTTTGTAAATGGTATGAAAAATTTTAAGCAGCGTAGACCTGAGTACTATTTCTCATGTTGTAGCCCACACACTAATAATGTCTATGTAAAGAACTATTCACTCATGATAAAGTCCACCTCAGAGCTCTGCAACAAGAAAATAAGAACTGTTCTCTTTCTTTGTTTTTAAAGCATCCACATTAATTCCAAGTTGTTCTCTTGTGCCAAATACTGTATTGCTGCAAAAGCTCTTTGAAGTAGCAGCATGGCCTTCACTATTTTTTGCTATCTGTGAAGATAGTTCTGCCTCTTCGAAGCGGTGCAAATGTGTAGAGTTGATGTAGTGGGGATAAGGAATGCCATGTCTGATTCATTAGTTGCAATTACTTATCATTATTCATTATTTATTTTGATTTATAATGGATAAAAAGAACCTACCCAGGGCCATTTTAACATGAATGATAAATGGACTCTCATAAAACGATTAAACTGGCAACTGCTGCTTGTCTCCTAAGTGGACAATAATTGATGTAAGATTGAGAAATTCCAACCAATGCTTGCCTTAGTCTTTTTTCATACAATTCTAATTACAAAAGCTGGCTAATCTTCCCCAAAGCCAGGAAAATTTTCAGAAACTTTTAGCTAATGATGAAAAAGCAAGTTAAGGCTTCATGTAAAATCAGTCACTTTTCTCAACACAGGCAACAAAACTTATTCTTGAAGACCAGCAGTAAATTCAGTTCACAGTCTATAGGAGACTAAAAAAGTGTCAGGGAAAGGTTTGAGAGAAAAAGACTTTGTTCTTGTTCAGGATATTGATCACAAGATCTAGAACTTCTTCTACAAGCTGGAAATCATCCTTCATGATATTAATGTAGTACAATTAGTCTTTGAAATAATTAAAATTCCCCACCAAGAACAGGAAAGTACATCAGCTGTTAGGATGTCAGGAACATGGTTAAATACAAAAAAATAGTATACCTATAATTTCAGTGTTTCTAAAGCAATTGTATTGGAAAGGGGAAAAAAAAAGTATATAGACACATTAGTATTTTTCAACAGTTCCTATCAAATTTATACCGGAAAGGGACAGCTTGTCCATAGTACATATACTTTGATTCTACCTACTTGCTGTCTACCTACTAATGCTATTGACTTTGCTGTCCTTTGTGAAAGGAAACTTCAGGAAATATACTTGCCTAGGAAAGCCTTGCAAATATAAACATAATCAAACATAATTGGTCGCAGTCAGCAAGAAAAATTCTAAATATTTTCGATTCCAAGATAAAAAAGTTTAATTTACCTATTATGCAAGTATTCTTTTTCTTTTAGGAACAAGAAGAATTTATTGAAAAGAGTTGCCCACCTGTCCCAAACATATGGAAAATGTGTCCTTATGATATACCTGAAGGAAATAAGCTATTTTTTGTTTGTCACAGTGGTTTGCAAGCACAGCAGTTCTCTGTATTGTGACTCCCAGTGTACCTACATGTGAAGCAGGAGCTATCCATGGCAGACAGTGTCCACTGAAGCCAGGCCTCAGTATTTTGTGCCATTTCTAGAGCCGGAGAGCTTTATGTTTGTGCCTTGAAGAGAAATGAAATTTAGTGACCAGTCATCATTCCTGTAATAAGATCTGCACCATGGAGTCAGTAGAGTTGTAGGTAACAGGAGTATGAGTATTGTCATTTAGTAAATCTTGCAGGGGACAACAAAACCCCTTGTGCTTCTTTGAGTCTTTCCTTTTTTCCCAGTTTGAGGGAACACCATGCATCCTTCTTCCATGGCAGCCACCAAACAAGAAATGCTGTCTTCTTAATGAAGATTATCTGTCAGTGTTCACACATCACCTATGACAGGTATTAAAAGCTTTCTACTCAGACACCTAGGAAGGTGGTACAACTTAAGCATGCTACTGAATATGCTACTGACTGTTCTTACTAGTTGTTGTATCAGCTGTAGAGCTAATGACAGTGCCTGGTTTCCTACTGACTTTTGTCCTTTAATCGCTCAGATCTGTCTTCCATGGAAATAACATCTGTTCCTTCCTGAATCTGTCTGTGACACCCCTGCAGATAAAGCATTTTGTCATTAGTCTGCAACTAGATATGTCCAGATTGCCTGGCCCAGCTGCCTTCAGATGGGGTGTGTAGCTGTTACATTCCACCTACCTTCCTCTCAGGATATTGTATCTCAGGATGTGGCTGTGTCCACAGTTATCTGTCTGCGTCCCCATTTTCTAGTTTCCAAATTTATAGCATCTTTTAGACATCTTTTAGAAAGTCAAATTCTCTTTCAGCCTTTAACCGTTTGCTAAATGTACCTAAAATTGGCCTGCTCAAAACTTATTTGAAGGACGACAGGGAAAGAAGTTAGCATAAACCTTATGTCTTGAGAAATTTTAAAATGAAAATTAATTCTTAAAAGACTAAATTTACATGTGTATTTGAAATATCTTAAATTTATTTGATTAAATGTGGTCATATTTCTCTAATGTACAAAATGAAATTTACTGGTATTCAGTACGCTAAAATATATATGTAGAAGTCATTGTATAATATGCACTCTTCATCATATTAATCACATAAGTAAATTTATGAAGCTCACTTTCTCAAAAGAAGTTGCATAATATTTGAAATTTTTTAGGCAGTGTTTTGGATGTTTTTACTACTGTTTATTGAACAAAATCCAGGACTTTGGCTAATATACATTATGACAGGATTTGCACGGATTTTATATAAGAGTGAAAGCAAGTGTGATGAATAGTGTCCTAGAATCATTTTAGAATAGACACTCAGATCTCTGCATTTTTTATAGCTTCTTGTAATGTTTTCACACTTTGAATACTCTAGGACTCTGTGCAAAGACTGGTGTTGTAGACTTCTCAGTCACTGATTTTGCTGTCTAGAGTATAAATTGAAGAGCTGCTAGGTTTCTGTTACTCATACCTAACAACACAGATCATAGAGGAGGTAAAAAACCCCACCAGCGTATATGAGAATAATTGGCTGTATTTATGCTTTTCCCTCTTCTGAATTAAGAGTTAAATTATGCTTAGACAACATAAAAGATTACTCCCCTCTGTGTCCTGACACTTCATCACTTAATGGATAGATAGGTGGAACTTCAGAAATTATTACTATTAAAAAAAAATCAAGTATAAAAACGTGATTACCATTGCAAGACTTGTCCTAATATTGTCTGCCTCATGTGCTGCATACAAGTGCCAGGTTTATGTGGTAAAGGGCAAGATGGACAGCTCTGTGACCATGTGCTTGCTAATTAACCAGCACTCAAAATAGCCTTGTCATGAGAGAACAGTCATCTCCTGTACAACTAGGAAGCAAATGATTTTGCTGCCTAGACCAGAAGATGAATACAGAAGCAGGCTGGATGCCACTGGAACAAAAGGAAAGCAACTCACAGCAGACTATTAGGTACAAAAGATGCTTTTTCATTCCGTATTGAGAATTTGGGCACTATAAAATTACTGGACTTACAGTTTTCTCACTAGTAGCCCTAAACTGAATGGACAATGAAAAAGTGAAGCAGAAAAAATGAGAGATTACCCAGACAGTGCTGCCAAGGTTCATTAGCTTTATTCTATATAATCAATTTTCTGCTATTCTTCCAGCACTTTATTTAATACCTCCAACACTTGCGGTAACTTCTGTTTCTTCCTTCTCTTAAAATGCATATGTTTATATGCAACAATGAAAATAAGTTAGGGAATTGCAAGAAAATTAGGGATTTATTATCAGTTGTGATAGTTCTCTCTTGTTTTATTTTATGAGAATATCCTTAGCTGAAAATCAGACATACCTAATACAATTTTCTCAGACAGTTTCAATTTCTTTTCTGCCTCTAACAACACATTTGTGTGTGAACACCTGTTTTTAATAAATAATTGAAGCTACTGAACTTATGCTTTTCAGAAGTGTCACACTAAGCTAATTGATATTGGAAGTGTACTGTGAAGCAACCCTTAGATTTTAAAAAGTCAGCTATTATAATAACTTGTAATAAGAATCATAGAAGTTAAAGGAAATTAGCTATCTATTGTTAGTGGCATTAATTTGGGAGTGCTGCAGTTGTCTGTATTATGAGTCTCGGTACATATAACTCTATTTCTCAGTTTCTATCTCAACCAGCTGATAAGGCTTAATAATTGAAAATTAAATAATACAATATATTTCTACTTGCGGAAGATATGAATAATTATTCTGTTTTGAACATTAAAAATTATTAGAAATTACTCCATACTTTAAACCCCTGAGGATGCAGATTGTAATGATAATTTCTAAAAAAACGGTTGGTTTTTATGTAAAGAGTATGGACCCCTCAAGCAATTAAATAAATAAGCTTTATTGCTTTCAGGTTTTTCATGACAGTGAAAACAAGTCCATTTTTTTAGAACTATAATTCAGATATTGGCAGTGTAATGCCTGTGCCACCCAGTCAGAAACTCATAGTTGCTTATAGGACATGAAACTCTGCTCATGTTAGGGAGATCTCCACTAACATGGGATGTACTGTCAGTCAGCTCCTTCCAGCCTAGTGTGTTTGATTCACATGAATTTGTGCACAGTTTTCAATGAACACTTAAAAAGAGTCTTTGATAAATGTGTAATATTTTAATCTCCAATAGGGAAAAGATAAATGTGCTTAAGTCTAGGATGATATTTATTTTTATTTGTGTAGCAGTATGGGGAAAATTTTTGGCAGTAGGAAAATTACTAACTATGCCTACAGTCTAAAGTAGCATATGCTTTTCCTATGAACTCTCTCTCTCTTTGCTGCCACAATTAAATATCACAATATTTTATATTTTATAATGGATTTCCATGCTTGGTTTATTGGTATTTACTCCTGAGTTATTCCTGTTTTACCCTGCCCTGGCTTTGTACAGTTGGTATAAGAGTTAGTAAAGCTGTGTGCCCACAGCCAAAAGATCTGTGAAATGTGTCCTTCCTGTAACTTGACTTCCAGCCAAGGTGGGATCAACATGAGTATCAGCCACAGACAGAAGATTTAGGTTCATCAGCCATAAAGGAGCCACGATATCGTTTACAGCTCCAACAATTAAGGCACCAGAAGGAGGAATTAATTTCTAGAGATAAAGCTGTGAAGAATTTTTGGCCTGTTACTGTTGTTGCATTCTTTACCTTTTAAAATACTTCTCTGCTCAAAACAAAAATGATAAAATGGCCATAGACACTAATATTAATCAGTGATTAAAATTCTCCAGCAATTTACAGTGGAAGCACGATGACTCCATTATTATCTTTGAGTAAAGTTTTTAATTGTTGTGGGAATTCTAACTAGCTGATCTATAAAATGGTAAGCACAGAAGTGTTGCAGGTGCAGGTTACATGTCATATAAATATTGTTTAACTTCTGAGAAACAGCCAAGAGAAGAAGGGAGAAAATAAACCACATAAAAACCCAAGAGATTAATGATAAAAATGTTCCTACTCCTGAAGGCATGGAGTTCATGCAATAGGAAGAGGCAGTCCAATCTTTTTGAAGTCAGATGCCTATCTCAAGTGTAGAGAGCCAGTAGTCAGTGTTTGGTTCATGTCTCTTTGAGCTTTATTTGGAAGAACCTTTTACTATGAATGTGCACCCAATGGGGTGTGGTACTACCTTACTACTGCTACTTCTGACCTCCTTCACTGTCTAGCAAGAGAAGCCTCACTTGTCTGGAGTAGCAACCTGGGCTCTTGGCACTGTTCATTTCCAGAAAGATTGAACTCGTGATCTTATGTCCTAATCCCTATTCTGAACTAAGATGTGCTTCTCTCTTGGCTTCATGCCACAGGGAGTTAGAAGCACAGAAGCAAAGGTTGATAGCTCATTGGAGAGGGGAGATTCTCTCCTTATCACCACAGACACTACTGGGGTTCCCAGTCAGTCCCAGGAACTTTCTCCACTGAGGAATGCTTTAGACAAAGAAATAGTGCTGCAGCAGCAACCAGGAGCCAAACACCTGGCTAGAATTGTGTTTTTCCTTGATCCTTTTGATTGTCTGGCTCTTGACTTCTCCATGCCTGACTACTCACAGTCTGGCTCCAAGAAGGAGAGTGAAAAACACATTCACCCTAAGTTAGAAAATGGAGTACATTGGTGTTGACCTAGATGAATCTGAGGTACTTAGCAATTTAGATAGGTGGATCTGGTTTGTTAAATGAGCATGGGATGATGACTTCTCTCCTGCACCTGAAAAGGCATCTACCTGAACGGCATTACAGCAAGGAGGTGCTGCCCACACTGTCTCCCATCGTTGTCAAGGATAAGGAATACTTAAGTCTTGAGCAGATGGTCTAGCACCTTGATGAATTGCTGAATTAATATTTACCCTAATATTTAACTGCTTTTTTAACATCAGCAATGTTTTATATTGTGTCCTATATTAGAAACAAACAAATTAGTACGTTAAGGTTAGATTAGTAGAAAAAGGATTTGTTTATAGAAATGTATCAGGAATTAATACTAACTGTAAGATATCATAAACAGTGTTAGTGATAGGACTCTGAAAAAAATCTTGATATGAAGGAAATCAGAAAACACAATAGAGGAAATTTAATGCATGGATAGATTTTGCATCTCTTTTCTTTTTTAGTTATTTGTATATATGAAACAGCCTTTGTGTAATGGAAGACACACAGTAAATATTGTAAATTTTGCATATTTCACTTTTATGTCTGTTCCTCCATTTTAATGTATTCTAGATAAATATTGCACAAATTTTTTGATTTTATTTCCTTAGTTGCCAGGATAACATAGTAGGGAATCAAGCATGTGACTCTGTGTGTGCCAGACATTGGTAGCTAAAACCTGCCCAGTTTCTTTGATATTCATAAATTTGCAGCAAATAATATTAGCATTAGACTTTTATAATCTTTTCTGAAAAAGACCAGCAAATATCAGTTTTGGCCTAGGCACTAATATTTATTATTGCCATCATTTCAAGCCATTGTTTCTAGAAATCTGAGAATTGCTTCTCCTCAGTGTATGTCTGATGGTTACAACTGAAAGGACAATCTGGGTGAACTGACAACTTAGTGAGTGCTCTTGAGTATTGTAATGAAGCTTCACACCTGTTGAAAGAGATTGCTTACAAATCCATTTGTTATACTATTCCCTTTGAGTATCTTGAAAAGATAAACTTATGAACAACCTTTCCTTTAAATTAATTGGGATTTTTGGTTTGTAAATTGTACTAAATTCTTTTCCTTTGAGCCTGTCTGAAAGCTCCAGAAGATAAGAAATATATACAGAAAATTCCCTTGTAACATACAGGTTAAATTGCTTAGTAAAAAGCTGTGAGTAAAGGTGCTTACTAATTATGGTGAAAGTTATCATAGAAGAATCATAGATTGGTGCAAAATAGAAGAGAGGCACCCGACAGAGATGAACACTACTGAGTGACAAAAAGTCATTCTGTTGGATTCTTTCTCATAGGTTTGTCTGATAGTTGCAGGAAATATTTTTCATATTTGTCAAGATAAAATTCTGCGGAGTTTATTTTTAGAGTGTTCATGGTTTATTTAGAATTAAGACCTATAATTTCCAGCAGCTGTCTTTCTGAGTATAAAGATGCCCATGCTTTTGCCCGAGTGGCAGTCTCATTAACAAATGCTCTGTTAATTTGCATATCAGCATAAATATACTATAAATCATCTTTTGCTGTAGTCTAGATAACATTTTTAAGAGTGTTGCTATCTTGGGTGGAGGAGAAAATTCTTTAAGAATGGTCTGTTGGGACCTGTAACCATGGTAACTAGAGATCTGACTTGCTGTAATTTGTTGTAATTTAAAAGATCTAACACTAATTTACTTTTTACTTCACAAAACGTAATGGATTCTCCAATAAAGAATCCATACAAAAAAGTATTGTGCTTCCATGTACTGTTGAAACTCACTAAAAACATATTTTGAAAAAATAATCTGCAATTTAAGTCTTTGTTTTCAGTTGTAAGTCAAAAAATTGTTACTACCTATGAAGTTAAGTTACAGTATATAGGTATTTGTCCTTCCTTATGATTATCTAGTAAATATTTTTGTAGGGCAATTTTAGTAATTCTCTAATGACAGTTCTAAGTGTATATGCTTGTATGTTCTCCTTCCACCATTTACAGTGCTGTATTCTTCCATGTTGTTGGTCTATTTCCAATTTGGGTAGTTTTGCAGCAGTACCTGAAACCCACAGCTAGAAATCCAAGACAGCTAGAAAGGGTAAAAACTAAATCTAACACTCATGTAGCCCTACCTCCCTAAGCACTGTTTGAGGAGCTAAATGGTCGTGAAGGATTCCTGCAAATCAAGTCTCTTTTGGAAGCAGGGAAAGAAAGGAAACAGAAATGTTAAGTCAATGCTTTCCAGGCTGGAAGAATGAGTTGCTCTCTTTAATTACATTTTAGGTTTGGGGGTCTTTGAAGTCAAGGATTAACAACCTTCCTAGTTTGAGATTAAAATAAAATAGCTAATTAGCCCCTAAGAGAGAAAATAAGTCCCACGAAGTTGAGCTTTTGGCTTTGTTTTATGTTTCTATGACCTCTGAGGATTATCAAGGTTTTGTTTTGGAAGTAAAGGCCCATTTTGTGGGAAACTGTAACTCAAGGGGATTCCTGAATGAGCTGATTAGGACCTGTGGTGTCTTTGTACAGTGATTCTCAAAGTGCTGTTTCTAAGAATTAAGGCCCAGATACCAAAAGAAAATTACTTCTGTCAAGTACTTTGGCTCTCTGTGCTTTCTGAATAAAACATATATATTCCATATACCTTTCAGCTATAGTAAGTGCCTTGTTCAAGTAAAGACACTTTTAAATTTTGCTGATAATTCCAAAAAAGGATGACATTTACTGTTAATTGTACTGTTACTCTTATTGTTGAGGGAAAGACACATTACAATCTCTTCTTATGCTGTTCCTTTCTTTGGCATTCTTTGTAAGATCTCTCTTCTACATCAGTTGTGAAACAATAGCCTTTTTAGGTATAAAGTTCACGGGTGGGTTTAAGCAGCATGTAAACATCCCGCAATTTGAATATTTGCAAATTTAGCAGAAAAAGCTTTTAAATATGCTGAGTTTAAAAAGGGTGAACCTCATATGTCACATCTGCACCAGTAATTGATGGCAGTTTCAGAAGCCTCCATTAACTTAGAATATCACAAATGAAATGGAGTTTGCAATATCAATCAAAATTTGAATATAGAAATAGATTAAATAGTTTCTATGTTGAAGCCTATCCATTTGAAGAATCACCCAAAAGGCAAGCTATCTTTTTATAGAATTTATGTGCTTTGAAGCATCTTTCTTTCTATCAAGAATGAATATATGATATAAACTCATGAAGATCAGTTTCTATAAAATGCATCTAGATTTTATGAAAGAGTCATAATGGAAGAAAACAAAGTGATGCAATTAGTGCAAATCAATCAGCCTGAAGCAAGAAGAGCTAAGAATATCTTCTACCCATATTTCTACTCTTCAAAATTTATCACTTTCTCCAACACAGTTTCATTTGGAATCTCCTTACAAATGGTCTTTGAAGTGTAGCTCAATCTCATATATGATATTTTGTCAATAAATATCTTGAAAATCAGTATGTTCATGAGAGAAAATGCCAGCAGGCTTTCTCCTGCAGTTGCATATCTACCATTCTACTAAATACAGTAGTAGTGGAATAAATAAATAAATACTTCTTGGAGTTCCACTTGGAGTTTCTGTTTTATTATATTATTTCTAGGGAAAAGACTTTCTTCTATGGGAATTATAATACTGAGACAGCTCAAAATATTGAATTGGTTTAAAAATAACATTCCCTTAATAAAGAGAGACCTGAGTCAAAGGGTAGTATATCATTATGTAATTAAAAGGTACATAAAATATTCATATGCTCAAGAGATAAGACTTCAGAAGTTCAAATTTAACTTTTGAATCTCTGATTTTTGATGAAGGAAAATTAATTTTACATTAATATATTCTCTTACGTGAACCTTAAAAAGGAAGAAAAATAATCGCCATTGTATTTCTCACAAGAATATCTGGAGTTCCAGCTTTGGGGTGTTTGGGGGGCTTTTGGAGGTAGGTTGGGGGGGGGGTTGTTTGTTTATTTTATTTAAACCAATTTATTCTACTTTTATGCTCGTCTTATTTCCTGTCTAGTTAAATTGTTCTAATTTAAAGTCAAATCACCCTTCTTTTCTCTGTTATGATACAGCTTCTGTGGCATATAAGCTTTCTCTGGAAGAAAGCATTTACACTACTGTGTGTGAATATCAGGTCTGGCTTCATACAAACACGTAATTTGAAACAGCAACAACCAGAGGCTTCATAAACTGCTGAAAGTAGTGATTTTTCTACAACTAAAGAGGGAGATCTCGTCATATCTAGAATTTGACTTGGTCCTGACAGTATTGCATCTGAAACAAAATAAAATTTGAGAATACAAGGGTTTACCATAATTAGTTTCATGAATGATTATCAATTTAATGTTCTGTCAAGCAATTAGCACTTTTTATGAAAGTCTGCATGAGTGTAATCTGTTTGAAAAGCTAATTGTATCTCCACAGGGTGCTGTCTTTACTCCTGTGTATTTAAACCAAACCACTTTCCTGATTCCCTCCCTTCTTTTTTCCCTCCCTCCCTCACAGTTTTGAGGTGCCAATACCCACACAAAATCTAGGATATGTTATCATGGGGTAATTATCAGAAATAATTCAGGTGAGATTAATATGGATAGCATGAAAGGAAGATTTAATGGCAACACTATTTTTTGTAGTTGTGGACAATATATATAGGAAAGGAAAGGCCAGATAGCATGGAGCATGTGAACTTGACAAAAGGAGTGGGATCAGGAGAAATGTAGATTCCACAGGACACAGGAAGAAGGCATGAAGCCAAAGGTAAAAAGAAAGCAAAGCCAAAAAAAAAAAAAAATCAGCAACAGCAGGAGTGATTGGATGTTAATCAAATCTACAGATGCCTCTACACTGGGGAGAATAGTTCAAATGATGGAGGAAAGATCTGCCATACAGGAGGACCTCAACAAATTATAGGATTGTGTTCTTCTCCGAATCTCACCTAAACTCAATAAAAACAGATGTAAATACTCCCTTCTGAGATAGCATAAGCCATGAAGCAGCATTGTCTGGGGACTAAGTAGATAGGAGCAGCTCTGAAGTAAAAGCTGGGGTTTTGGTGGACCAAACTGAGCATGTTTTAGCCGTGTGACTTTGTGGTAATGAAAAGTAATACCATATTAGTAGCCCCATCCAATAAGTATATACTGGCAGGAGTGGAACCTGCTGGTCAAGGAACATGATTATTCTTTCAGCAAAGGACTGATAGAATTACATCTTGAGTACTTGTTCATGTTTGGGACTTGGTACGGTGGAAACATGGACAAACTTGAGAGGGTCCAAAAGAGGGTCACTAAGGCTGTCAGGTAACTGCAGCACAGGACACACAGAAAGAGCTGAAGGAACTGTGCCAGTTTAGCCTGGAGAGGAGAAGAGATGGGAATGAGGAGTATAACTCCACTCTTCTAATCCCAAATGCAGATTGCAGACAGAAACAGACTCTTTATCACTGCAGAAAAAGAACAGTTGCAGGTTGCATTAATGGAAATTGTGGTGGGTTATGAGAAAAATGGGTCTTACTGAGCGTGGTTTGAAAGTGGAGAAAATGTTCAGAGAAGCTGCGGAACCTTCACCCTTAGAGATTTCCAAAATTCATCTGAAGACCCTGCTCTGTGCAACTTATATAATTTTAAAGCTAGCTCAGTCATGAGCAAGAATTTGGACTAGAAGGCTTTCAGTGATCCCCGTTTCAGTGATCTACAAATTCCTGTTTCTGTCTTCCTCCCTTAAAAAAAAAAAAAAAGAGAGGGGGGGGGGGAGAAGGTTTTTTTTGGTTTTTTTTTTTGTTTCTTTTTATCAATTGTGATTGCAAGCTGTAACTCCATACATACGATTCCATATCTCTGTCAAGTCATGTGTTAAGACTTTAGTGTCTGTGCCTTTGCACATGCTAAAAAGCAGTAATTGGAAAACCTGATTTGTTTTAGAAAGCTGCTTTAGAAAAGCTGAAACTATTCTATGTTTCTATGATAGTGTGTTTTAGTACTTCTTGCCTGAAGTATTTAGCTGTTGAAATTGTACTTTGCCAAGGGCACAATGGCTATGCATAATAAATCCTGCAACTTGGCTGCGGTTGGCAATCTGCTATTCCTACGCTGCACAGGTGGCACTGTGTTTCAGATAGTTATATCATGGACATCTCAATTTTTTGGCTGACAAGAAATTTTCTTTAAAAAGTAATAATTTATGTGTCTACTTTATAACATACCACACAAAAATATTTATAGAAATGAACTTCCACCAGGTAAATAATGACTGTGCATCTGATTTTCAGTTGCAGTAGGATGCACACATCACTGACTCTGACAGCCAGGCAAGTTGATATGAGTGAGTTTGTTCACACTGTGGACTATCTGCAGTAAAATGATGCCTTTTGTTAAAGCAAACTATTTCAGAATTTTATTTTTTTTTAAATATGTACTAAATTTCTGCTCATTAATACTGTGCAAGTACTTCTGATTTACTTATGTTCTCAGTATGTGCCACATTTGTTCTCCACTAAACCAAGCCATTATCTCCTTGGAGCAGGAGGTCATGCATATAATCATAAAAATTTTGTGGTTAGAAGGGACCTGAAAGATCATCTAGTTTCAACCACCCTGCCATGGGCAGGGACACCTTTCATTAGACTGGGTTTGCTTATAGTTCGTCCACTCCAGCCTTGAACATCTGCAGGGATGAGACATCCACAATTTCTCTGGGCAACCTGTTCGCCCTCACCACTCTCCCAGTAAAAAATTTTTTTCCTAATATCCAATGGTTTTCCCTAGTCTTTGGTAGTCTGTTTTCCTAGAATGATCCATTTGAATGGGAGCTATTAAGGTTTTATTATTCCTGGTCTAGGACACCCCTGGCATTGCCTTGCTATCATATACTCTAAGCCATTTAATGATGCAGCAACTTCATACCCTCAATTAGAATTCTACTTGAATATAGAGGGATTCTCTGAATTGTTATATCCTCAAATCACATCTCCTGTGTTACGTAAATGAAGTGTAAAAATGGCTTAAAACTCCTGCAAGATGCACTGCTGTACAAAGAACTGCTCATAAAATTACCGGATAAAATGAATGGATTAAGAACATTCATGCTGTTATTTTCAGTGGATTAAATATCCGTGCTTTTTATTTCAAGTTAATCAGTCCTTTGTACTGCAGGACAAAAAAAAAAAAAAAAAAAAAAAAAAAAAAAAAAA
>VYXD01006564.1:161771-197014 GCA_013397195.1 Hylia prasina
AAAAAAAAAAAAAATCCCAACCCTGACCAGTAAGCCTCAGCAGCAAGAATCATTATAAAAACCTTCATTGCCATGAAGGAATTGCTGAACTTTTTGAGATCCCAAATTGCACTTCCTAAGTATGTACTATGCCAGTTCTTTTTAAACTGAATATAAAGGCTTATTAAATGATGTATTCGAAAAGTTGAGTTGAAAAAGTTTCACAATATTCTAAGCCATGTTACTCATTCTGTCTAAACTGTAGCATGCACTCAGTAAAATAGACTTTAAAATACTCCCACACATGATACTAATTTTTGCTGAAGGTGACTGGATGACGTAATGTGGGTTTTTTCAAATTCCGTGTCTTAATGAAGAGATGTTGCCATTGACTTACTTAATGCACAAAAATCCCATACTACTCTGTGATTGACCCTAGACCAGTTAAGCAAGTAAAGCATAGTTTTCATAAAGATAGAACACAAACAAATGTGAACCCATAATAGAAATCCTTGTGTGACATGAACTTTAACATTCTATATGAAGTGCCTCTTGTAACTCATATTTCATACAATTATAAATTTCCAATTGTAATCTGTATTGACAAACTATAGGCAGTCTTGAAAAAAATGATACCTGTTAGTTCTTCCTAGCAGGAGGAAGAATAGCACTGATGGTGCCCTTTTTAAGAAAGCAGAGTAAACATCAATAATTTTCTCTAATAAAGGCTCGCCAATGTGCTGCATGAGTAGCAAAATGTAAGAATTATAAATACATGATGAATGGATGATTCTAAACAAATATCATGTGTCTAGTACCAGTGGTATTAAACTTTGTCAGAACTTTACAGGGTACTACATATTTTATCAAAATAATTTTTTAAAAAGGGAAGAAGTCTTTTATGAATTTTACGCCAACATATTTTTACGGCAGCTAACATATTATGGAATTACTGTGGGAGTTGGCATCATATTTGCCTCATCAATGTGCCACATTCCCCTTCTCATCCCATTCTCCTAGAAATAGTTTCCCTTGTCAACCATCTTGATGCTAAATCCCTGTTTGGGCACCCATACAGGTCATGTTTTTGCTGTCAGCTATATCTTAAGCCACAACATGAAAGAGAACAGGAAATTCTACAGCTCCTCATCATGCATAAGTAGCTATTTCAAATTATCTTGAGCAAAGTTTTAAGGAAATTCAACCATCCCAAAACTCTCGTTCAGCTATTACTAGCTACTTTTCCCAGGTTAGTATTACGTGCTTGTTCTCTAAAGTGAAATATTGCTTGTCAAAATGACCAGTAACCATAATTTCTTGTGTAGAGCTAAACTAATTTTTTTACAGTTTCTAGTATATTGTATTTTATTTAGAATATTTGCTTAGCTTGAAAAGTAACCTAGGCTGCAAAAATACTTTTTAAAAAGTCTATGAATCTGAACTATTTTATGTATAATCAAAAGAAAGCTGTATGCAGGTCAATAATTTAAAAGTTATTTATCATTTCAAGTTTCTGCCAGTCAAAGTAAGGGTTACTGTAATTTGAAAATAATGGTGCAACTCCTAGCTAGCTAAGAAATAATACCAAGTAGTCTAATGAAACCCCATACAAAATTCATACATTTGCTGTGTGAGGCAGAGAGACTACTGGGTTGAGGTCACATTCAGCAGAGTTGAAAATTCTCTAAATTCTCAGTTCAGACTGGATATTAGTTTCCTCATGCAACACAAAAAGCTAGTACTAATATGAGGCAATGGTGATCAGCTTTTTAGCCCCAGCTTACCCTCAACAAACCTCTTCATGGAAGTATAAACAGCTTCCAGGATAGGTAGGAAGAGAATGCATTCCTCTGTCTTACAGATCAGTATGCTTCTCCTAGGCTACAAGGAATTTATTTCTTGGAAACATGTACCTGAAGGATAATAATTTAGTCCTGAGTAGTCAGACAATAAGCAGGGGGATTTGACTGAAGACCTGATGCTTCAAATTGTGAAAGCCTTGATGTATGTTTTCCTTGTACTCTTTAAGTGTTTATGCTGCATTAAGCACAATTAAGCTCTCGAGATTTTTGTCTTCATCTGTCTTTAATGTAGTATTCTGCTAAACATTTCCATTTTGGATAGGAAATAAAGATCAATTTTTTTCCATTTTATTTTATTTTATTTTATTTTATTTTATTTTATTTTATTTTATTTTATTTTATTTTATTTTATTTTATTTTATTTTATTTTATTTTACTTTATTTTATTTTATTTTTTTCATATAAAGTATTGTTTCTCTATTGTTCTTTCCCTAGCACATCTCAAAGGATACAAGTATAGCTGATTTTACCGGGTGAATTTTTATGTTTGATTTTAACTTGTCTTTTTGAGTTTGTGATATATCAGTACAACTGTTGTTAAAGCCATGACAGAAAGGATCCATTATATTACCAAATCTGTGGAAGGTCAAAACTGCCCTAGAATTCTTTATCACCCTATCACAAGTCATAGCATCAACCTCCCTGAAAGGTGTTAAGTCAAAAAGTCAGTCTTGTTTTTCCTGATTTTAGCAGCTGTATCTGGATATGGGATAATTCTTGACCCTACATCTCTCTACTTTCCAGAAGCTTGCTTGGTTTTGTATCTGACAGCATAATAACGTAGGTTGCTGCTCTCTAACCCATTTCTATTAAGAAGAGACAGCATTAACACTGGGGCCACTCTGAACTGGGCCATTCTGGCCAATTTAAGAACAACAGCTTATAGACTTAAATCCACAAATCTATACTGTGCTGTGACAAAGGGCATTTGGGCCTGTATCCCTTTAACCCAGTTCAGCTCTAAGCAGCATGTAACATCAAGCACAGCTTGATGATCACAGCATTTCTTTACATGTGTGCTGGTTTTGGCTGGGGTAGAATTAATTTTCTTTAAAGTGGCTGGTATGGGGCTGTGTTTTGGATTTGTGCTGGACACATGGTAGATAACAGGAAGATGTTTTTGTCATTGCTGAACAGGGCTTGCACAAGCCACAGCCTTTTCTGCTTCTTGTACTGCCATAGCTGGCATGGGAGGTTGGAGGTTCGCTGGCAGCTGGGAGGAGACACAGCCAGGACAGGTGACCCTAACTGACCAAAGGGATATTCCAGACCATGTGACATCATACTCAGTATATTAAGTGTGGAGGAAAAGGAGGAAAGGAGGAACATTTGGAGTGATGGTATTTGTCTTCCAAGTAATCATTACAGGTGATGGGGCCCTGCTCTCCTGGAGATGGATGGACCACTACCAGCCCATGGGAAACAGTGAATCAAATTGTTGTTTTGCTTTGGTTGTCTGTACTTTTGCTTTCTCTGTTAAACTGCCTTTGTTTCAATGCACGTTTTTTTCCTTTTACCCTTCTGATTCTATTCCCAATCCTACTGGTGGAGGAGTGAGTGGCTCTGTGGGGTTTGGTTGCTGGCTGGGGTTAAACCATGACAGCCTGTGTGCTTAAAAGGTGACCTTGTACTTATGGTATGTATTACAATAGGTCAAGCAATGCTTAATTGTATTGCTTTTCCATCAGTTCTTCTGTCACTTGGTCGATCTGATGGTTCTTTACCAAAATACCAAAACATCTCTATATTTGAGAACAGGAGCTCTAGGACATCATCTAAAAGCCATTAGGTCATGGAAGATCCTGTTTAATTCAAGCTTGAATAGGTCTCTAATAGGACATGTCATTTTAGTGCCATGATGTTGATGAGGCAGGGAAAGAAGCTGAGTTGTTGCAGATTAGTCAGGGCAGCTTATGGCTTTTATGCTTCAAAGCATGTGTGTGGTTGCCAAATCAACAGGACAACTCTGGTTTTTTGGTTTTTTTTGGTTTTTTCTTGCTAATGGTCAAGCTGCCAGAAAAAAATAGTGATGTAAGTTGAGAATGAGAAAGTTGTTATCACAAATAGTTTGAGGAATGAGGTGATATCCATATTTAAAAAAAATAAAATTCATTCATTCAAAGCTTGCTTAGTGTTTGCAATAAATCTTTCCTTCTTAGTGCTAAGTACCTGAGTGACTGCTTACTCTAATAAATGTTGGACAAATAGCAAAGCAAGTAACCTCAAGCAGATACCATCTAAACTGCATCCATATTAGTCAGAAAGTGGCAATACTTTCTTCCTTACCTGGGACCTTTCCATGGTGCTTATAGCTGAGTGGGCATTTTATTTAAATTATTTGGTAAAAAAGACTTCCCAGATGATAAATAAATTCCTTGAAATGTATTGTCTTGAACACAGTCAATTTGTTTTAAAGTGTTCTTTTGCATGCCACCCAGCAGAACTAGTGCCTTGCATTCATCCACATTTCACATGCTTTGCTGGTAAGGATGGCCTGTGGCAGGAACTGATCAACCCATGTGCTCCTTCCCCTCTGCTGAACTCAACAAATTCTCTCTGCAGAAATCCAGCAGATGGATGTATTATCTTCTGAAGACACATGTTTCTCTTATGGACCATTTTATAGCTTGTGCCTGTTCAGTTTGTACTTTGATAGATACACTAATAAAAAGATTATCCATGCAGTTCAGCTCTTCGCTTCAAAAAGGTGAAAGGTATCATGAAAAAATAAATAACGGGAAAGAAGATGAGGACAAGTGCCTTGATTTCAGTGAGACCATGAGACATTGATGCCTGCTGATGTATACCCTTTGTCTATAGTAACCCCAAGTAAAGAATGGTAGGTATTCTTTTTAAAATAAAGAACGCTGTTTTATATTCCATTTGAATATGGTTCCTTGCTATGATTTACAGTCTGAAGCTGTAGTCAGATCTCTTTCCTGGGTCTACTGAATTCCATTCCCACCATCCTTTTCTGAGGAGTCTCTGAGATAGGGATGGACAAAGATCTTAATAATTAATAAAAGCAAGTAAGTGTTACTTAAAAAATACTATGTATAAGATCTAGTCAGGATGGAATTTAAACTGTAGTTGGTTTGCTTGCCTCCGTGGTCAAATGCACTTTGCAAGGAAAGGATGACAATGCTAGGGAAATTTGTACAGTAGATCTAAAAGAGATTGAGAAGATAGTAGTAGCTAATAAAGAAGAGAACAGGAATATAAGAGAAAAGCATGCAGGCATGAACTTTAGAGAATCTTACCTCAGATATGCCAAGCAATCAAGGTTATTCAACTTTGCATGTATCTCTATCACTCAGAATATTTTGAAATGTTTAAAGCAATCTTCCCCTGTTTGAAAACAGAGGAAACCTGATGTGAATAAGTTCCTGAACAATCCAAACACTATTGTTTGAAATAATGTTTTCGAAAATTCAGCAAAAAAGGATTAGACATCTCTTAATTAAAGGACACTTTGGGTGAAATTATGTTTTGACTCTGGCTTTTGTGGTAGTGGGGCTGTGGGCCAGGATAGAGGTTTGGGAGCTTAGTAGTTCTGACAGCTCTCTAGTAGCTACTGTAAGCTCTGATTCATTCTGCTTTACTAGTAGGGATGTATTTTCATCACTTGATGTTAAAGAAGTAGTCCTATAATTGGCAGCATCCATTGTCTGGGGACTGAGAGGGAGGAATTTTAAATACATCTCTTTGGGCTAAAAGAATACTCTAGGTTTATTCAGTTTTAACAGAGATACACTTAGAGGTGCCTTTATTCTAATGTTGTGGAAGATTTCCCATTTTTTAAATATGCTTATTTTTGAAGATTCAGAATGTCCAAGCTCTGAGTTAAAAGCTTACAGCCTTGATTGCTGTCAGATATTCTGCTTCTGTGGGGTGTAGCAATTTACGAGGATGAGACTCACAAGTATGTCTCCTGATTTCAAAGAAGGCAATAATTTTGCTCGTGTTTTAACACCTAGAGTGATGCAATCTGGTTTCTTAAAGTCAGCGAGTGGAAGGGCACACAGAGGGAGAAGCCTTTGGGTTTTTCAGAAAAGCCCCCTCAATACTGCATAGTTGAGAGAAACAGCTTTTATTGTAAGCCTTCTTCATTTATTGTAAACCAGCTTCTCGGGTGCTCCTCACAGGGCTGTGTGGCTGCAGCAGCAGTAGGAGAGAGGACCTGGCGTCCTCTCCCCTTCTCCCAACTGTCAAAATCCTCCTACATCCTGGTATTTACACCAGAATTCTCTACCATATACTCACCCATCCCCCCCCTCTGCAGCGTATGTCCTTCTGTGAATTATGGAGTTTTCTTGGTTTACAGGGCCTTTTCATGTTTGAAGCAGAAGTACCAGCTTTTCTGCCTTTCTAGAACAATTTTGACATCTGTAAAATCCTATTGGCTGCAAGAATACAAAATATAATCTGACACAAATCAGTGAGAATCCCTGTGTGTACAGAGAAAGAAAAAACAGGCCTGTTTAAATATCAAAACCTTTGCTAAAATTATGTGAAGGGACAGTTTGAAAAAAAAAAAAGTTAAATAATATAAAGCAAAAAACTTTCTGTATTTCAGATGACAATATGACTGTGTAGTTGTGTAATTCAAGAGCCAAGTGATGTAGTCACAAATGTAGTAACTGATCTTTCAATTACTTCAATTTCTTGTTTTTATGCTCTGAAGAAAAATAAAGAAATGAGGACGTGAAGAAAAATGTTTTCAAATCAAGATGGCTGCACATTTTATTGTTGGAATTTATTTTTTTACTCTCTCATGATGAATTTAGTTCTCTATTTCTTCTAAATTTAGAATTATATCTAGAAAAAAATTGTATGAAGTGCAAACACATATATCGGCTATTAAAATGATTAGACATGATTAGAAGACTGTTTATATGTAGGTGGTTCTTAAGTCCTTTTTGACAGATTAAAAACGTAGGGGCCACTTTTCTTCTTTTCCCAAAATCTGCAACTGTTTTTACATTGAAACTCAGTATTGATCAAATAGGGAGGTAAAGATAACAAGAGGGTAAGAAATGTCAGAAATGGTGATGGTTGGATTACTAGATTCCCTTGTACACGCCATGGATAAGGATGTTTGCATTGCACTCTTCAGACCTCTAAACCAAATAACCAGTAAGGAGTTGGTCTTCTTATCATGGTTTATGGACTAATATTCAGTGTGCCCATAATGGAAAGGGGCAGAAAAGATCCAAAGGCAGAGAAGTTGACAGAATGATTCAGAAAATTTTTTAGAAAATTGTCTCTGTACCTGAAAAAGGTCAGTGTTAGTTTGAAACCATTATTGGCTATGAATTTGAACCAAATTTAATTTGAATACGTGATTTGGGGGTAAATAGCAATCTTCTGGATCCAGTGTTACTAGGTATTCATCTAGGTGTTGCACAGGTATTTATGCTTTCAAGATACCCAACTTTGAATCACTGTCTGCATTGAAATTTATCTTGCTTGTCTATCACTGGCTTAGCTAAATGCACCATGCAAAACTTAGGGGGTTTTTAATTCTATGTGTTTAATGTGATAGCTTTATAATCAGTTCCTTCAACATTTTCCTAGTGAAATTTGGACTGTAGATTTTGTATCATAGCAGTCAATACCACAAAATTTAAAATTTGTCAGGTTGCAGAGTTAATCCATTGTTTCACCTCAAAGTTGCACTCTAAAGGTAAAAAGGGCTTTTCACAGAAATACCATGAAAAATATTCTCAGTGAGAATATGATGAGGGCAAATTTTCTCTTTCCAGCAAATTATTTACAGAAGCATCACTATTTATCTGTTTGTGAGGAATTCAAAACTCAACTCATCTGTTCTGGAGTTGTATTTGGCTGCCAGTCATTTTGACATTTGCTATATGCTGCAGAATATCATCCTGCACATTATTTATGGGATCTTCTCCCATGCACAGTGCCTCCAGTATTTGCTATTTGCAGTCCATGATTATCATGCTAAGTCATATGATAATTTCCTGCAATTTAGATTTTTATAATAGAAAAAGATTGGACCCTGAATCTGTTCACTGGAAATAACATATTGCAATGCTTCTTATTGGCTGGAATAGGAATACTATTAGGCTGGTTAACTGCTAGCTCTAAGACTTAAAAGATATAATGGCAAAAAAAATCAGGATGAAGGAAACTCCTGAGGTTTCTTGTGTGTGTGTAAGTCTATTTTTCTAATGTTATTTATTTGTTTTAATATTTTGTAGAAAACTCAATCGTGGCTTAGGACTCTATGTATGAATACCCAACACAATTGCATTTGGTGCCTTAAAGGTTTGATTGCATGTCAGGAAACTGCCCCATCTTCTTTCAGAGATGAAAGAAGAGGCAAAGGTGATGAGTATGATAGGTAGTATGTTAGCAATCTAACTTTGTGGTGGCTTCAAGAAAAAGAAAAAAAAATAAATAAAGGGTATGAAGGAGAATAATGAGGTGGTTCTGCCTGTGTTTGCAAGGAAATCTTCCAAAAATCTGTAAAGCAAAACAAGGAGAAAAGAAACAGATTTTTTTGAACATAGTAACTGGATGAAGAATCGTGAGCTAATCAGTGACAGAACTCAGTCTTCATGGCTGGTGAGAGAGAAATGGTCATGATAATTGAGGCTGGTACTTGAGTCAACAGTGAAGGAAAAGACAAGTGGGATGGAATGAAATGGATGCCCCTCAGCAACTCACTGGATACTGTGATTGAAACTTCAGAAGACAGAGACTTTTATACTTTTGATATATGCATGTGCAGGTGAAAAGGCACAAAATATGTAAGATACTATGCAGTGAGAATCTGCAAGGTTAAAGATAAATAAGTACTTAGGTTTTTGCAGGGTCCTCTCTGGTTTAACATCCTAATTAATGATTTCAAATAACTAAATGACATGTAAATGAAATTCATAGATAACTAAAATTGACAGGAAATGAAAACATATTTAGCAGAGAGAAGGCATCCAAAAACTGGAAGAACTGGTTAGTGATAAAATATGTAAATGCAAATGTACTAAAGCAGGACTTTTTTCGAAGTGCTGGGATAATAGAAAAAAGGCCAGTGATCATTAAAAATTGAATTTCTATAGGTCAAGATATGTGACAGAAGTGTGGAAACGACTCAGAGGTCTAATTTGAGACTTGATACAGATTGCCCATGTTAGGTTGTAAAAGGTTTGGTGCAGTATTGTTAGTATTACAGGAATAAATTTCCTTTGGGATATTTGAAGTTTCCTGATTAAAGAACAACTGCTGTAAATTATAGTAGGTTTTATGTACTTTTACACCACATAATCAATTTACCAACAAAAGAGTACTTTATATCTTACATTGACCAGTCATTCTATAAAACCTATAGCTTTAAAACAACCCTGCATGTAACTGTTCTTAAAATGGATCAGTTTTCTGGATTATGTAAAGAATATATACAATGTGCTTCATTTTAGAAGAGGAAATGTGAATAATTTTGTAGACTGTCTAGTAAAACTAAGTGGACTAAACAGTTCTAGAATTTAAAAATTAAGAAGACTTCAAAATTCCTTAAGCATGAATGTAAAAGATACTTGAGGGAAAATATTTAATTAGGAATACTTTAAGTTCACAACTCACAACAGATAAAAAAAGAACTCCTCCTTTTTTTTTTTTTTAAATAATCAAGAGCAGACAGTTTTTATTTTTTTTAAATTTTCAGTATGAAAGCTACATATTAGAACTTGGCACACACTAGGAGTGTGAGAATTGTCAAATAACAAGCCAAGCTACAGCATACAAAAGGTAATCAAAACAAACAATCTTTAGTAATGTAAAATTAAGAATAAAAAAGGAAGAAAAAGGGTGTTTTAATCTAGGATTAGACAGGTGCTAAAAATTATTCTTTTTGCCCCAAATTCTAAGTTAGAATCTTATCAAAGCTTTCTATAAAGGCAAAAGTGTTTTAATATGGAGAAAATTATGAAAATGAGGACATGGAAATGCGAGTTACTGTTTCACAGAGGGAAGAAAGCTTAAAAGATTCCATATGATCTAGATGGAGGAGATTAGAAAGTCTTCATTCCAGAATTTTGAAAAAACAAATCTTTTAAACCATAGATCTACTCAATTAACCTATCCTTAGTCAACCTTTCCCAGAAGATATATACTCAGACAACAATGCTAAACCCTACATTTTAAATTTAGTGAAGGTTTTGCATTGAATTTAGAGATTTGGGATAGTGGATTCATCTGGCCCTTATCACATGCAAAATTGTAGAACAAATGTCAGTGGCAATTATAATGAAATGTATGAAGGCAATTAGAAATAAGACAAAACACAACATGTTTTTAACTGCATTTTTTCTTTGATAAATAATTTTCTAGGCAAATACATGCAGTAAAACTCATCTATTTGGATTTCAGTTAAATATTTGATTCAGTGCCAAAGAGTAAATTAAAAATAGGATTGTTACAAGAATTTTAATGCCTTGCAAGAAAATGACTAAAGGGGAGAAAATCATGTGTGATATCAAAACAGATAAGATACACTGAAGGGGAAAGGGGTTATTGCAGGTGATTTTTAGCATTTTGTTGTGTTCTCATTTAGTATTTTCCTTAATGACCTTAGTCTAAAAGGTAAAAGTATGTCTTTGGTTTTCTCTACGGTACATATGGTCAATTAAAAAAAAAACTGCCATAGGGAAAAGAAATAATTTTTAAAAATTAATAATAAAATTTTAAATAATGAAAGTGGGAATGTGGAATTAAATTAATCAGTGCAATGGATAGTAATATATGTGGGGACTGTTACAAATTTTTACAGTAGGAGATGTTCAGTAGGTAAAGAGGAAAAACAATTTGGTATATTAGATTACTGAATTTTCAAAATCATTCAGATTAGAAGAAAGCAAATTTTGTTGAGGGGTTCATTCTGAAAATTAAAAAATGCTAGTGTCATTGTATAAGGAAGTATTAAGACCTCCTCTGAGAAGCTTTGTAAAACTGAGGTTACTAAATCAAAGAAAAAATGAATTCACCATGTAACTGATGAATGAAAGCATCCCAAAAGAACTGATATAGGGAAAAAGACAACAAAGTACAAGATACTAAGAAGCTGGGAAAAAAGTAAAGCTAAAAGAATACATGATTGTTTCCTATAAATCCACAAAAAAGATAAATACAGAAAAGGAGAAAATTACAAAGTTAGAAATTAGTTTTACCAAGAGAATTAGTTGAATACAAACTGTCAGTTAATTATTTCAACTTGGAAATTAATAGATTTCTAACCATGACAGGTTTGTGTTTAAAGCTTTCTATCTGAAATAGAAAAGCAAGAAACTAACTGCTTTGAAGATAATGCATATTTACTTCACAAAATAAATTGCCTGAACTAGCACTATATTAAAGTCAGTGAGCCATAAATTCTTACAATGTTCCTTTCATAACCAAAGGAAAACATGGTTTAAGTATCTGAAAGATATTTTATTTTTCTTTTCCATTATTGTTTTTAATGTGGTGCATACCGATAACATTACTGTAAGAGTGCTAGTATACAATATCAAAAAGGATAAAATTAATCTCTTCCTTTTGACTTAGAGATAGCTCTTTAGAAAAAATGTGGTAGCCTCATCTCTTGGGACCTTTAAAACCAGACTCAACATGATACTGAAGAAAAATACTCTAAGGAACAAACTGACAGTGAAAAGATGAGACCTAATAGGCTTTTTTCCCCCTCTCTGCTTCCTGGAGTGCCAGCCCTTCTGCTGTTCTTCACTCTGGTATGGCACCTTCAGGCCTACACACAGTGTGGCTGCCCTTCTGAATGCATGGATTAGCGAAGTAGGTAGTGAAAATGTTCAGTAGCTATTTTCAGATTTAAGTCACTTTCTATTTCACTTTTTTCTTTTAATTACAACAGCTGCTCACCCGTAAATTGTGCATACCCTTTGATTGTTAATGGGAGATTTAATTTTCTGGTTGAATATTCTGTTGAATATTCATTCTGATTGAATATTTGACTCAAAGAAACTAGCAGTTTCTGGAAACTAGTAGCATATATCCAAGAACTTTTGAGAAAAATATAGAACTAGAGAAATATTTTCTGGTTTTGGTACCATCCCAAAAAATAGACAATCTTGCAAATAAAGTCAAGGCATCTTCTGTGGCTTTTCTGAATGTACAGAGTCAGTGTTGTCTTGGGAGCAGAGCAGGAAAATCTCCAGACTGTCACATCAGAAATATGTGCGTTTGCTCTCATGGAGAAATCAGTATTTAAACAATAAAATATACCAGGACTGTAGACTTTTGCATTTATTGTCTTTTAGGTAAAGATAGAATTTTTAGGTAAAGATAGAATATTGAATGATAGAACTTGCAAGTTATCTCTTGCAAGAGATAACTTGCAAGTTTTATCATTCAATATTCACAGAATCTTTTAGACTTAACAGTGTTTCACAGAAGCCAAGCATTCCATACATACATTTTAGCTTTCAGAAACTCTTATACTGTTGTGAGCAATTCTGCACTGGGATGGAAAAGCGACTAAATGGTAAACTTATTTGTTATCATCAGACACTTTTTCTGAATTTGCACTAAACCTTTGGCTGAAGATTTTACAATTGTTATTTATATATGCATGTTTATATATATATATGTGTGTGTGTGTGTGTGTGTGTGTTTGTATAAATTAAACAAGTTAACAGTTTGCACTAGGTTGATTAAATTCTCACTTTGAAAGCCCAATTTTGAAAAAGGAAATAAATTAATTGTGAACTTTTGATAGTACTAGTAGAGGTAAGAAGAAAATCTTGTTTCCTGGGTTCAGCACCAAACCACTGAAATTGCCTAGTTTAATTTTCCAGATGTCTTTGTGAATTACTAATCTGGCACAAAATTCAAGCAAAACCTTACTCTTGCTTTTACTGCACCTGTTGCAAAGGCAATATTCCTTCCTAGCATGAAGAGTGTGTTGCAGTTTTAAGACAAGGCTTACTCTCGACTTGTGTTTAAAGTGTGTATTTTTCATTAGAGAAGTGCAGTAGCACAATGCTAAGTTTTATATTCTTTACAGAGCACTGAGGAGTTCGTTGAGGTCAACAGGAAATAGAGCTGCTGTTATTTAATGACACCATTTTCAGTGAGACCGAGTTGCTAGGCAAAGTACAGTTAGGTGTACAATGAATTTAACAATAATATGTTATTATATGTGTAAATCGGCCAGAAATTCTCCATTTAATAAGTACATCCTGTTAGTTGACACACAATTATGCTAATGCAATGGAATTGGAGAGTAATTTAAATGTAATTATCGTTTTAGGGCTTAAAAGATAAATCGTACAGAACATGGAACTTGTTCTCATAGACTATGTCTGAAATACCAAGTATATCTGAAATACTCTCTTACTGTCTTACCTTTGAAATTCATTTTTCTCAAATGGAATAGCATAAGAGCAATTTGTAAATCAAAATACAATTGTGCTGCTCAGTGGTTCAGTTCCAAGTTTGGACTTGGATGATTAAGACAATCAGAAAACATGCCCTTTACTGAGGTTCAGTATAATCACATATGTTACATGGCTTCAGTTTTTCTGTTTTACTAATGTATAGTCTCATAATAAATTGTAAATAATTTATCTGCATTTGTAATGCTACATTAAATTTCTTATCAAGCTTTCTTCAGTATTTAACTGTCTGTCTATGTATGCATATTCATGTCCCATTTTAGAGATGAAATTCATTTTCTTCCATCAATATATGTCATTACATCAGTTTAGGAAAAAATAAACAATTATAATTGTGTGTTAATTTACTGATTTCATTAGATCCTTATTTAAATGTTAGTATTTAGAATTTTTTGTATGGATTTAATTATTATGAGATATGTTTTTATTTTTTATATTACATGTCTTGGTTTTTATTTAAAACTCCTCTGTTCCCTACTAAAATATCTGAATAATCTTTTCTATTTTTCCATATTCATTTTTGTCAAATACACTATGGCTAAACTTAAGGTGCTGTAAGTCTTATTTTTTTTTTCTTTTTTTATGAATAGCTGAATAAATTATCTACCCTAACACCACAGAGTCTCAGTTCTTTTATCACATAAATAGGTAATTAATGATGGTCATTCTTCCAAAGCCTCTTTTATTCCATTTGATAATGTTGTTAGTAATTCACTAGTGAGAGGTTTTAGCAGTTGTTGAACATATAAAAATGTTTTGTCATGACTGTTTTCCTGGAGGAATCCATTTCTTTTCCACAGTATTCTTGTTATTGGGAAGACTTTTTTTTTAATTTCTGCCTAAATTTTTCTTTATCAACAACAAGCTGTTACTCCTCCTTCCTGTGTTCACATACCCATATTCTTATATTATTAGCTTGAATGTATTCATAGACTTCAATCATGATTTTTCTTTTTGTGGATTATAAATTTAGGCTTTTTCCCCTTAGCTCATTTTTTCCTGTTTCTCTCCACTCCATAACCTCTTTTTCCTGTTTCTCTTCATATCTTCTCACGTTTTTCTGTGTCTTCCTTACACCAAAGCCAAGAATACAAGATTATGAAGGGAGAGCAAGCAAGGAAAAAGACACACAGTTATAGTTATGAAGACACACCCTCTGTCAGTGAGGACGTAAAACTTTATTCTTTTTATGGAATAAAAGTGATTATCTTCCATGTGATTATCTTCCTGCCCTGTGTTAGAAAATAGATCCTTTGCATGACTGGGATATAAGCATGTTCTTCCCACCTTTTCTGTCTCGTCATCAGGTGTTCCATTTCCTGGACTAGTGATTAAGTCTTTGGGCTGTTATATCGTGAGGTGAGGGCTGCCTCCAAATCTAGTTATTGCATCATTCCTGCCTCTTTTTTAATCTATCAGTGTCTGAAATGATGTAGTTTGTACACCCTGATCTCTCACACCAGACACACTTCATGGGATTGGGCACCTAGTTTGTAAGTGGGAAAAAGACTAGGTAAAGAGCGAGGCATGGATTTGCTTACCTCTGCAAGGTCATTATGGAACTCATTATACATCACAGTAGAAATTCAGCTGCCTGGGCAATTTTATTCAAAATAATCTAGCCTTTACTGCCAAGGCAGCAAAGTGTCACTCTAAACATTTTTCCTGGAAACTCCTCAAAAATTTCTAAATCCACAGATTTTACTTTCTCCTACTACATGCTGAGAAAGTAAAAGAGCAATGTAAGGGCCATCCCACAGTTTTGAGAAAGCTGCATTGTCTCCTACAGTCTTCAAACAACTGTATAAACACAGTAAAAGAATACCAGTTTTACTGTTCTGAAATCCTTGGATATTAAGCAAAGTCTTCTTAAGTTCTTTTTTAGAAAATAATAGTCATAATTGTGTGAAGGTGTACTGTGACAAGTGTTTCAAAAATCTGGAAACCTTGGTCAGTATCCTCAGCCTGATATTAAGGCTGCTCTACTCTATTTTCTTTAGAAAGTCGTTTGCATCACATGTTCTTTGGCAAATGGAGACACTTTTATGTGTTACATTCTTGTACAGTTTTTTAAGCAGCAGGGATCTCTGGATGTCAGAATGGTCTATAAGCATAAGTGTTTTTCACTAAGGGCACTGGCATTATTCCAGCCATCTGTTCTAGAATAAATTTCATCCAGCATGAGTTTTTAAAATCAGTATGCTTTTTGCTGTTTTGGTCATGTTTGACTGAATATTTTATTGAAAACTGTACATCACTAAGTATTGGTCAAACAACCCAAGCTGTCATTCTTCTCAGCAAAGCTTGGTTTGATTCAGGTTTTGTGTTGGAGTAGATGTAAAATGAAGTTTAAGACTGAACTTTTACAGAATCAGGAATGTATTCTGAATTTGATACCTAGGAGGTAAGAGGAGGGAAAGTGCAAAACAAAAAATCTAAAAGCCATTTAATAATCCCAATTGCTTAGGACAAGCTCATATAAATGACAGAACATCTTTTAAAGGATGAAAATTAACTTTGCACATGAAATTTTGAATTCTGTTTGAGGTGCATATCTTGTCTTGATCTCCTAAATATTGCTTCCTGCCTCTTTGGTGGCACTAATTCAGCAATACCCATTCAGTGTACCCTCATATGCACCTTTCAGCACAGGTATGACTCAGAACCACCACAGTGTAATCTTGTCTTTTCCTCAGGTCACTGCTGGGAGCCCTTGGAAGGGAGATACAGAGTGCTTTTGAAGACTCTGTGTTGACATTAGTACCTGGACTTATTGCTAGACAATCAGAAGGTCATAAAGGACAGAACAAGGATCAAGGCTATTGTGACAGTGGTGGTTTAAGGACAGTGATTTAGAGGGTCTGCCCATCACTACAGTTGGTCAGATTTAATGTCTACATATCAATCCTTTTTCCTCAGGTCAGAGAAGTCATATTGAAACCAAAGTAGCAATGTGTCACAAAGAAATCTGTGCTGTAAATGTCAATGCAGCAGTGGTTTCAAGGATGTTTCAATTAATCTTCTCGGCTTGCTAAAGGTGTGAGTTAGACCTGCTATAGAAAACTCTGAGATAGGCATGTTTTGGTGATCCTTTTTCAACCCTTTGAAGTTAAAAAAAAAAAAAAAAAAAAGAGAGAGAGAATTTTTNTTTATGGATTGAAAGACAATTTCTGCAATGCTTGTCTGAGGGCTTACCAAAGGTTCATTGACAGCAAAGTATAATTACACAGTGAACTTATTTCAACACAGATTATTAAAAACTTGTCATTTTTGCATAATAAAAACAGCATACAAAAGAAAAACACAATCCTGTATATGTTGATCTCAGGAAGAATTCAGAATTGAAAACTGTTTTCATGATGTGTCACTCCAAGGTATTAATACTTTTTTACTGTAAGGTATTTTCTTTCCCAGTGAAGGGAAAAAACATCACAAAATATCTTGTGTTCACAAGAAGAGCAAGGCAACATGTTTTTTTCTGTTCCCGTTTTAGATGTTAGGTCAATTTTGTTGATCCACTTTCAGGAATAGCAGAGACAGTAATATTCCCTGTATGAGAATTACAATTATCCTCACTCTTCCTATTGTGCAGGTTGTTAGAGTGATCTGTATCCAGAGAAGTAATCCATAAAACCAGTTCAGAAAATCTTTTTCCAAAAGAACTATTTCAAATCCAGTAACTTCCGTCTGTTGAGAAAAGCACCTCAAAATTGTCTAATTGTTATGCCACAGTTTTTTGTTGTTTTTTTTTTTAATCTCAGCTCTTTCATCAGTTGTGAGTTTGCTTTTTCTTTTGCTTTGTAAAGAAACATTTTCAATCTCTTCTTGTCTTTTCTCCTTGAAGAATTATACTCATCTACTGTTTGACCTTTTGCCAAAGAGCTTTGTAGTCCATAAACCCTTTTCTCTCCTTGCTACTTTCTCCAGAGTGATAGCTCTCTGGGAAATGTATTGCTTCCTTCCCAGGCTATCAGGACTAATCCAGTCAGAGACCCCCACTCCTTACCTAGACAGAGGGAAGGTGCTGCAGGCATTTAAAGTGGAACGTGCCTCACCCTATTGACAGTTTCTTGGTTTGGCATGAGGGAATGATCATTGATTTATCTCAAAGTTCTGCCTCTGGCAGTGGCTTATAACACACAGTGCCAAAAAAGACATCACACACATGGCACCTGAACAATTGGGTTATTCTGAGTGAAGTAGGATAAATTGATTCTTTCTACTTGATTGTGAATATTTTTTAAGTTATTTTTGTAAATGGGGCACCTATGACTGCAACATGTCTGAGAGCCTGTTGCCTGGATTTCCTTTGTCTGAGGTAAAAAAGATGAAGAGCCAGTGTGATGTGGTAACACAGGGTCTTGTGGAGAAAGACAGATACACGATAGGGGATAGATTCAACAGAACCTGTCCTCCATGCACGGTGCAGGGACTGCAGCATCCTTGATAGAGTACTTTGCAGTCACAGCATTTGCATGAAAAGCACTTTTGGCCAATTACATTGGAAGGATGTGGTATGTTGAAATTAGTAAGAGCAGGGAAGTTTAAATAAAGGGTGCATTCTTCTTTCTTTTTGTTTAAAGGTACAGGGCATTATCTGTAATAAAATATCTGACCAGAAAAAAATACTGTTAGCTGTGTGTATTTGAAAACATTTCATGATTTCATACAGCTGTATTTAAAACTTTATCCAAAACCAGACTAATAATTTGTGAGCGTTGACTGCAGTAATCACTTACGGATTTTTCTGATTGCAAATTGAAGGTTTGATGTTTACATACAAGTCAGCTTTTGATTTTGGCTTTTTTTATGTTATATAGTCTTGTCATTTGGGCCTTTAGGAAACAGCATGGCGTCGTGTTTCCAAATGTCAGAGCCAGATGTATTTTATTTAATTGGAGATTTTGGGGGTTTTTTTGGATTTTTTTGTTGGGGTTTTTTGTTGTTGTTTTTGTTGTTTGGTTGGTTGGTTTTTTCCCTGGGAGTGGGGAGAGATGGGCTTAGGTCTTTACTAATTAAAAGTGATTTGTTTTCATGATCTGGATGAAGTGTTTTCGCCAGATGCCTAAGATACCTCTGAGATTCAGGCAGAAATTTGTCACATCAACCAGGAAATCCTTATCAAAACACAGCTTGGATCTCTGGCGGCACTGAGTGTATCGTTTGATAAGTGAGTCCTATTTTCTTGTCTGCACACCAGTCCTTTGTAGCAAAGGACATTTATTAAGGAAACAGATGGGGAAACATCAGTTATCTTTTGTGCCTTCTGTTTTCTATAAAGGCCAGCAAAACAAGGCAAGCTAAACCAAAATAATTGAAGGCTTCATAGAATAAGTCAGGTAAGTTAAGGTAGAATAGATTCACTATAGCTTCGGCAGCCCTTTGGTTCCTGATTTTAAGAAAGGTTTTTTTCATGCAGATTGGTCAAACAGCTCAAGTTTTGAAAAGCCACAGAAATTATCTTTCAAAGAAATTTTGATCAATGATATTACTTTTACTAATACAAGCTGTTGTGCTACATAATTGGTATACACCATTTCTAAGCAAAGATTTTTGTTAAAATTGAGAGCCCCAGAGGTGCTGAACCACCTGCTGCAGTTTTTATGGACTTCTGCAGGAATAGTGAACCATTATAAAAATCCTAAGAGATTTATAATCAGAATTATAATTATTAAGAGCAGTATTTTTTGTCCTGCTTTTAAGTTTGTCATGGCCATGTGGTGGGCTGACCTTAGCCAGCTGCCATGTGCTCACCCTGTTGTTTTCACTCCCCTTCCTCAACAGAACAGGGGCAAAAAATTAGATGAAAAAGCTCATGGGCCAAGATAACACTCACCAATTATTGTCAAAAGAAAACAGATACAATCTGGGAAAAAAATAGTTAAATTTATTACCAATTGAAGTGATTTGGATGGTGGGAAACAAAAACTAAACACTTTACCCTCTGCCTGGCTTTTATTCCCAGCCTCAACTACACTCTGTCTTTCCCAACTCCTCTACCTCCCCACCCTGACTGGTGCATGGGGATGGGGAATAGGGGGTTAGGATCAACCCATGACAGATCCTCTCCCCACTCCTGCCTGTCACTGTTTCCCTGCTCCAGCCTGGCCTCTCCAGGGACTGCAGAAAACTCTGTCCAGGCACATGGAACACGTCCTCCTTCCCAGCTCCATCCTGGGCCTCAGTGGGATGTTTCTCACACCTTTTTCCCCTCATTAGTTGCTCATGGGCTGTGTCTGGTCCATCCCTACACACACTTCCCCAAGGCACTGCTATCATGTCTGGGGGGCTCAGCCTTGCCCCAGGGTGGGTGAGTTGGAGCCCACTGGAACTGGCCATGCCTGGGACAGGGCAGGTCCCCCACTGCCTGGGCACCCAGCACAGATTTACAAGCAAAATGTGAGTTAATTAACTGTACTGGAATGAAAACAGTATGAGTTATAGACAGTTTCTTTCATCTGATTTTTTTTTTTCATGGCTAGGCTTTATACTTATAACTATGAGGCTTTTAATTTTGTTCGTTAATGGCATATGTCTTAATTTATTGTGGTAAGTTAAATAAATAAAAAGGTAATCACCAAAGCCTGGGGGAATTTCTCATAAAAATTCTCCTGAAGAAAGTATATAGAGAATGAATAGTGCCAGTTTAATATGACTTCTATTTTTTTGTGACAATATCTGCTCTATACATGCATGGGATTACAACAGTTTAATCAGATTTAGTGATGAAATGCTGCCCTAGCAGTATTGCAGAGTCACACACACTTGTGTTAGGCAAAATCCTGTAAAACACACACTGGGGTTGCTCAATTCTACATAGTTTTGCCAGTAAAAGACAGAATGAGGAGCACAGTGACATGGGGGAACAGCTCAAGTTAAGAAACACATTCAAAATGATTCAAAATAATCACATTAACATATACCATAAGATCATAAATCTCTCTCTGTCTTAACACTATCATGAAATATTCATGAAAAAAAGAAGTGTTAATTTTTTTCTACAGTTCTATTGTTTCATATTTTGATTCTGTTGAGATATCTGATGATGTTATCCCTCAGACAATATTAATAGCTTGCCTGTTATGGTAGTCATAATATCTAGATACAAGTCGAATTATATTTCCCATTGCCTAGGTTAATGAACCAAATGGGTAAAAAACCACAGTCATAAGCACAGATTTGTAAGCCCATATTATAAATGTACATAAGTCACCTTTTTTGCAAATGCTAAGTGTCAGCCTGGTTCAGCTTAAATCCCTGTTTGCTGCCTTTAAATAGTAAGAAAATAAGTTTGATTCCCTACCTTAGTACTTTCTGTGTCCAGATTTGTGTTGTTTTTAATCATCGTGTGTTTGCCCTTCATAACACTGCTGCTTTCCAAGGCAATGAAATTGTTGTATTGTTGCTACAATATTTTTTCACTTCCATAGATTTCTGATACCAACTGTGTTTTCTGTTATCTCTAGTCACTTCCAGTTCTGAATTCACTGTAATTGTGATTTGGAGGTCTCTTAAAAATAACCTTTTTATTTTAATGTTTTTGTTCTTCTAAAAAGATATGCATTGTGTAGCATGACATAATTTTACCAAGTCAAGGAGTCTAGAAATCTTAGTTACCTGCATCTCAAGGAAATTGTGCAAAGTCCTAGGAAACTCCATTCTCCAACCAACTTATGAGTTTGTGTTCATTCATGTTCTCTGGCCCACAGCAAATGGATTGCTGGTTTAGGTAGGAAAAGCTTCAAGTTCAAGATTAGTTGTATAGAAAGACTTAAAAGGATGGTTATCTGCAATATCTTGTGTGCCTTGCCCCCAACTCATTATTTCAGTTATGTCTGCTCTTTTCAAAGCAGAGCTTGAATTTCTTTTGTTTAGAGACAAATTCATCAGTAGCCAAAATTACTGCATTTTTTCACTATGGTCAAATTTACCTTCCCTTTTATAACTTAATAAGGTGTAGCTTTTTTACTGGCCAGCATGCAGTGGTTGGTGGGTGGCTCATGAAGCATGCAATGAAGTCTTCCATCTGCCATGCCTTCCTTCCTATCCAGACTTAATAGAGCATATATTTTCTCTTCAAAATATTGCACTTCAAACTTGCAAAAGACTTTTTCTGTCTTGTGCCCCACCTTGCATGATGTGGCACTAATCTGCCATATCTGAGAGGTATTTTTTCATTTTTTTCAAAATACACTGGCTAGTTTGTTCTTCTTACAATGACAGTATTGAGTGGGAGGTATCCTGCAGATACATATCCCACCAGATGTGTCCCGTCTCGGTGCCATCCTAGCCATGCTGATATGAAGGGCCTAATTAAAATAAGGAATTGTTCATATTTTGAATGCATTTAAAGCTTCAGAAACACCATCAATCTACTGTTAATGTACCTGACAGTCTTGCATTTTTTTCATGGTATACATTATTAGAACCAGATAATAATATAGGTAACAGATGTTTATTATAAATGGATGGATGGCTCTCTTCAGGTTCTCAATAACAAAAGAGAAGTGCCACCCAACAGTTGTCTTCCGTGCAAGCAGAGATTGCATAATTCACTTCAGCTCTCTGCTAGTGTATTCAACTGGATGAATTTTGGTAGATCTCTAGCCTACTTGTTCTTCAAGTCCTTATTTTTAAAATTAAGATTGTGGTGTTTCATGTCCTTTTACAAGAGTCATTGGATAAAAAGAACAATTACAGAACTCCAAATTTTTTTAATTGTATATGTAGGCTTGCTAATGACCATAGAGGATCTGAACAATTGAAGAGGAATGGCTGAGTAGGATCAGCACTACAATACCTATCCCAGGATAGACAAAAGTTACCCATCACAAAGGATTACTAAATCCAGACTTGAAGTAGATTTCTTGTAGTCTCATTTTATCCACAAATAAAATGTGTTGTTCCTCAGCTTTGCCCTCCCTCTTTGCCCCCTGCTATCTAATGCTGTTCAAAATTACAGTTATGTACATGTACAATAAGCTGAAAATGAAAACAAATGGATAAGGGCTTGTAAAAAAAGGAAGTGATTTCATTTTATACTCTCCTAATACTTGGTCTTTCCCATTAGCCACTAGAGAGCAGCTTTCTACAGGACCTGGGAGAGATTACTGTCCTGTAGGGTTCCTGAAATGTAAACAGGGAATGTCTCCGAAATGATCATGTTTAAAAGTCATTTTATAAATAAGTTCAGGCAGTAGGTCATATTGGTTTTGTTCCTGACCCAGTTTAAATCTTAATACTTCAGACTTCATGCGTCTGTAGGCATAATGTTCTGTGACTTAAGCATAAGTATACATATTCTCATATGCCATCAATGGGCATAATTTTAATAAGGTTTGTGATTTTGCAGTCATATCATTGCAGTTTACATTGAAAAAAAGAAAAAAAAGCCCAAAAGCCAAGAACAAAAAAACCCCAACCAGATCTATAAGCTGTTTCAAATGGAAGATAAAAAAGCCATATTAGGTGAGAACAAAAGATCACCTAAGCGCAGAAATTTGCCTTAAGCAGCAGCCAGTTGCAGTTGCCTAGTGAACAGTGCAGGACCCTGTAGAGCATGGTCATTCCTTCAATTTACCCTCTCAGCTTTCAGCAGTTGGTAATTATGAGACTTTTTAAACTAAAGGCTGTAGCAAGACCATCATTTTTTATCTACTATCAATGGACTAATTTTCCATGAAATTATCTGAATTTTTTCTGTCTAAACCACAAAAGCCTGTGGAAATATATTTCTCAGGTTCATTATTAATCCTGTGAAAATATATTTCCTTTTCTTCTTTTCAGTTTTTCTCACTTCATTGCAGCCAACTACCTTATGGATAGTGCTAGAAAAAGTAATAAAACTTGCTCCTTACCTATTTACTTTATATAATCCTTGATTTTAAAGAGTTTTACATATTCCCTACAGCTGTCTCTTTACTGACTTCAAGAGTCCTAATTGATTTACTCTGTCCTCAGTAGAAATCTTCCACTATTCTGGTAATCCCAGTCATATTTCTTTCTACTTTTCCAGCTTCACTGTATCTACTATTGCAAGTGTGGTGCTCTCTTCGATAGTGCAGTTTTCTGTTTCATTGCCCACTCTTTCTTGATGATTTCTAAAACTTGGGGTTTGTTTGTCATCAAGCTGACATTTTATGCTAATTTTCTGGAATAATTTTATAATTTTCTCAGTAGTGATTGTTAATTTAGAATCATCCACTGTGTACGGTAACTATTCTTTCCCATGGAGGTACATAATTTTGCATTTATCAGGACTTCATTTCATCTGTCATTTTGATGCCTAGTCATTCACTGTTGTAATATCCTTTCCAACAATATTGTGGCAATTTTAATATTGTATACCTTGCAAATTTAGATAAAGTTTCAGCAATTTCCCACATAACTTCCTATTACAACGTACTTCCTTCAAGTGTTCAGTGTTGCTGAAGCTTTATGAAAGAAGTTATACTGGGAAGGTTCAGTCACTGACTATTAACATCTTTTAGCAAAAATAGTGTTAATTCTCCCATAACAAGTTGCATTAATCAATTTTTTTATCTTTTTGTGCAGTCAAACCTGTAATCTTCCATAGAGGAAGAAAAGAAGCTGGTCACATAACATTTGAGCAAATTTATACTCCATCACACTGACTTTTGACAAGACATTTGTTGGTCTCGCCTCTAACTCCTGGCATGCTTTTACAAGAATGGAAGAGAAATTCCAGTGTATAATAATGCTGAAAGTTAATACTTGCCTTTGAACAGCTTTCACCTTACAGATTAAACAAAATAAAATAGTTACAATTTCTTAATTAAGTTAGGAACTTAATAATTAGAGAAAGTCAGTGAAATCTACAGCTCCACATAGCTCCATTTTGACATCAGGATTTAAATACTGCCTAGCTGTGTTACCTTGAAGCTAAAAGATTTTGTCTGAATCCCATAGAGAATCTGTAGCAGTCCCTGGAACAGCATAGACCCCAGTAGTCTATTCCTGGACTATCACATGTATTGATTAACTTAGCAGTAATTATGGTTCTTTTAGATTAAATGGATGGATCATATTCATTTTGTCTTGCTTAAGTATGTGCACTCTGGGGGCCCACAATGTAGAGGCCCACTTTAATTCAATATACCAGAAATTTAGTGGAGATTCAATACCTAAAATGTAGACAGAAGTTAAAGTCCTAGATTAGGTAGATTGGACCTCACCTCTGCTTTCTAAATAGAAGTTATGACTGGGATGGGCCAGCGGCTTCTTTTCTAAGATAATATCCTTACAAGAGGAAGATCTATTTGCTTAGCTCAAAGGGTTTTACAGCCATGTGTGGGGTGAAACCTCTAGGCAGAGGATGAAGGAAGAGACTTGCAGTTTAGCAGCACTCCTCACAGCAGGGAAGACAATTCCATCTAGAGGACAGCAGCTATGCAGGAATCAATGGTTCCTACCTGAGCTTCTCACAAAGCGAGGACGTGAACATCCCTAAAAATATTGTTGCTGAAAACCATTGTCAGTTCTCAACAGAAATCTAAGAAATCTGGGGGCACTTTGATTAGTTTCCCAGAGTACAAAGTTGTCTTTACCCTAAAGTTTTATTATTCACCATAATTTACTTTGTATAGTGAGATATGTTCGTGGAAAATTTGATGGCTCCTGGTTTTTTTTCCTCCTATATTCTCAGATGTGCACAAGCTTTATCCATTTGTTCTTCTCTCAGTGCAGTCCTGTCAATATCAGGACATCTTGAATGGACATTGATCCTTTCTTTCCTTGGCTGAGGTAACAGAGCAGCAGGGGTGAAAGAGGTTGATTCTGCTTAGTTTACTTTTCCCCGATTAGAAAGAAGGCAGTTCTCACTAACTGAAGTTCCTTTTCCACCTAACTGCATTATTTACCAGTGACAGAAGTTTCCCGTGTCTTCACTGGAAATGGAATTCCAATCAGTATGTCATCAGGCTAGAGGCAAACCACTGGGTAAACCATTACCACAGTCAAAGCAGTGCCATGCAGCACAAAGCAGGAACCAGCAGGTGCTGCATCCATTGCATAAAGGTATGCTGTTACCCTAGCAGAGAAGCAGCAAGCACAGTATTATCAGATTATCTTTTCCTTGAGTTAAAAATACTCTCTCTGGAGAGGTCACCTATACTGTTAAGAAACGCTCGGGCATTTGGTGTTATGTAAATGTTATTTTTTCCTATTTTTTCCATTAATAATAGGAGTTTGCTTTGGAAAAGAGGCTGTAGGTACCCTCAAATAATTGTATTAAAAGCTGCTGTCTAACAGGGATTAGAAAGTAGTAGGCATGCATAATTTAAAACATTGACTAATACATTTATAGGAAGAAAGGTTAACTGTTGAATTTTTTACATATTTGTGTAAGGTATCATGCAATATGAAATTAAAATGAACACTGTTAGACTTCCCCTCCTAGTGCAATACACACAAAATTAATCAAAATCACTTATAAACACCTCTTTTTTTGACAGGTCATGACTAGATAGAAGATTGGTTTTTTGTAAATTCAAGACAGTAATTTACTGACAAGCCAGGGCATTTAAAGGGATAGATTTGAGCAGCTAACCTAAAATGGTCAGGTTCAGTTTTGTTTCTGGGATTTGTTGTTGTTGGTTTGGTTTTTTGGGGTGTTTTTTTCTGTTTGGTGTTTTTTTGGTTTTGTTTTTTTTTTTTTTGGTCGGCACTGTAGAAAGCTCTGGCTCAGGCAATGTAATTTGCCTTTCATAGTCTATCACAAGGCTCATGATTATTTCTTACAACAAAATATTCAGTGCAACAAATTAGTAGATTCTGCTGTGTTGGTTGGGCTGCATTCCAATTCCTGCCTTAGTGATGCTGGCTGCCTTCAGCACTGCCAGCACAATAATTATTGCTGCCTTTTCTAGACCTCATGAAACCAGCAAGGTGATCACTCCCTTGGAACAGCTGGGGATATGAGGTATGAAAAAGTGGAAAGAAATTGCTGCAAGTCTGTGCTATCTTGCCAGCAAGTGCCACTTGAATGATGACAGCTCTTGGCAGAGATAGGCCTCTGCTGGAGGAGAGCTTGCAGCAGTCCTAGATTATAGCTTTTGCTGCTTCCAAGAGGAACTGCTGTGGGCACTGAATTAAAGAAAGCAAATTGGAAGGTGGGGAAAACAACGATTCTATGGCAAATGTGGAAGGGTGGGGCATAAATTCTGACAAGGAAGCAATTTTTGGATTGCTGTTTGTGGCTGGCTCTCCTTATGAGGAAAAAACCTTCCACAAACACCATCATGTCAGCCGTGCAGGTGTGTTAGGCAGCCCTCTCCACTCTTCCTCACAATGTTAAGGTACCAACTGGTGTCACCAAATGGATGCTATTCTTTCAATACAGAGAAGTATAATAATTTTTATCAGTTTTTTACCATATGAAGAGCAGAAGGAGAGTTTTAAAAGCCTTATTTTAGGTGTTTAACAATATTTTCATCATTAAAATACCTTCTGAGAATGTGCTGCTGTACTTGAGGGCATAGTTTGGGTAAGCAAATGAGTTAATCCAGGACACACCAGTCTTCAATACACAAAATAAACACCCAGTAAAAATCTGAATTTAGTCTCAAACTAGTTGATGTAAATTATTCTCAGATAAATGTTTTTGACTGCAATAAACATTTATACATTTAAGCAGGCCAATTATATCAATCTTCAATCAAGTATGTCTTCTTTTCTAGTACTTCTCCTTCTTTTGAAAATTTTAATTTTATTCCAAATACATTTTTTCTGGACAATCTACTTGCATGGAAGTGTATGTTTTTACACCATTGTCATCATTAGGAACACCTATTAGCGCTATACAATATACCAAGCATTCATCTTGTGTGTTTATTATTTTGTCAGAGCTTTGCATCTGTCCTTTTTCTTGTCCCTCACATTTTAACTTTTCAATTTAACAGACTGGGAGGAGAGCTTTGCAACTTGTCAAGTCTGAACTTTATTATAGTTGTCCCTTTTTCTGTATTTTTTAGTTTTTAAGTTGATAAAGCTTGGATGCATATAGATCGTATTTCAGAAAAAATGTGTTAAGAGAAGGAAATATTTGTATCCATACATTAATTGGCTACTAAAAAGAGTTCAGCGCACCTAATTAGTACATTACTCATTACAGGCTAGCTTTATATTCATGGCATTTTTCATAGGGGCTAGGGAAAAGGAATGATCAGACTGCTTTTTAATTTTATTAAAATTTTAATGTTGGAAATATTTTACAGAGGCTGTGTTTCCAGGGGAAGGTAATAGGTTTTGTATTTTTTCAAAACAGAAAAAATAATTTAAAAATATTTTTTCATAAAATCAGGAAATACCCACCCCTTTGTGTTTTCCTTGAAATATTCAATGGATGCAGTGTCTGACTGACTCACTCTAGCTGTCCATGGGAGTTGGAATGACCTAGAGTTTTCCTGTAATGACAATGACAACACAAAGTGCTTCATATGCTGCCTTCTTTCCCTTTATAATCATGTTCCAAAGAAGATTGAATAAAAATGATGAAATATTGAAATATTATGCAAATTAGCCTGTTCTAATCAACAGTTTTTGAGTTGAATTAAGTATTGAACTAGCCTATGAGAATACCACATTTTCTTTACAGACACAGAAAAAAAAAAAATCTTGATGCTTTGGATAGAAACGTATGTTTGTAGAATTGGTTTGTAGACAATAATTGGCGTTCCCCAGCTGCCGTTGAATTTAAAGGCGCTGGACCTGGGGATTGGGAACACTGGACATCTGGAAAATGAGATCTGAGACCTTGTGCTTCTCCCTTGGACTCTGTGTAGAGAGCAGATGACAAGTCTAACTCTAAGGTAGCCATGTTGCAGAGAAGGTGCCTTCATCCCTTCCACAGTACTTGGAGTTCCCTAAGGAGGAATGGCTTTATACGCAGGTAATAGGCAAAGTTCAGCAGGTGGAAACTGTTCTGTCTATAACTGATGTCAGTTATCTTTCTTCCATATAGTGATCTGCATAGTTTAAATATCAATTTTCAGGTGATGCCAAGGCATGAAAATGTAGCAGATGCTTCAAATATTCTGTGTAGTAGTACTGATTACTCCAGTAGAAGCATCTTAAGAGAGAGATCTCTGTAAGGACAGTAAAGTCAGCATTCTGTTTATCCCAGTTGAGTTGTGGAATGACAGATTACAAAGGAGCCCTCCGTGCCTTACAGTTCTGACACAGACTACTTGTCATTCTCTCACCATGTCATTCTGACTCTTCCTTTGTGGACACTCTTACATGCCTGCATACAAATAAAACCACCAGGACACAACAACTAGTGACCCTAGATTGGCTATTTTCACTTGATGGAGTCCTCTGATACTAGAGTCCTCATTCTTATTATTATTATGAGACTCAGTCCTGATGAGATAATGAATGATCCTTGCCAACTCCATTCAAAATAATTTGGCTAATGAGGTTTCTTACAGGTGTGCCTTTATTGCTGAGAACTAGAGACTAATTTTATGCTGTTGTTATAGGATAATTTTTTTCAAATATTAAGCCAGAGTTTGTTCTGGACTGAGAATCACACAAAGAAAATAGGTTCCCTACTGGAAGATACCTGAGATACTTCCTTCTGTAAATTCCATGACAGTATCATCACATCTTTCTTGAGTTTACAAATTTAATGTAATATACTTTGAACCAGTGAGTAGAAACTAGTTGTATGTTTTTGATTGAAACCAAGATGTATTTGATTGTTAAATATCTCCATAAAATTTGATAAGGCTGAACTTTCTGAATGATCCCTAAATGCTTTTCCCTCCAGGCTTTACTGCAGGCCTATTCAGACTATTCATTTATAAATTATTATTAAATCTTAATTTTTACAATTAGAATTGGTTCAAGCTTTCTCAGCAGCATCAGTAAAATTTAATTTTTGTCACCTTAAAGCAAGGTGTGGCTGCTTCAATGTTCTTGCTAGAAAGGGAAGAAAGAGAGAAAGATTAAGAGAGAGAGATGGAGGGAGAAATAAGGGTCAGCCAAAGAGATGGAAGGAAACTCCTATGTTGGCAGTGTTTAAACTAATTCCCACTGGTGGTCACTAACCCATCTGTCATGATCCCTCCTTTGGCCACAGTCATAGCAAGCCTTCTTTTTACACCCTCTTGCTGGGACTTGGCAGCTGAGTATTTCATGCCTTAACATTATCTAGGTTTTAAGGTAAAAAAGAACCTCATAACTTGACCCAGTGTATCAGTTTGAGAGCAAACCACTTTTATGCACCTCTCCTTGGGTTTGGTGGAGTGCAAATATGTCTCATTAAATAATGCACAAATTTTTAGTACAAATGTTCATGAACAGGAAATAAAATACGTTACAGGGATTAAAATTTTCAGCGCCTGTTGCTAAAGTTCATCCTGCAGCTGTACTACTAACTTTTTGATAGTCTCATGGGTAGAAGAATTTACATGAGATGCATTTTTTAAGTTTTTTTTTTCAGACGCGAAACTGGATGTGTTCTCTAAGTCTTGCTACTGGTGGCCAGACAGAAAAAAAGAAACTCTGCTGTCTTAAAGCATACACATATGCACACACACACAAAATTTGCTGTACCCTGATTTTAATATTTGGGATCTAAACTGTGGCATGAACTTAAGGCTCTAACCCATCTAAGCAAGTCATTGGGATTGAGTATGCAATTGTATACAAAATTTTGAAACAGATAAATGAACTGAAATGCTCTGCTGGTTTCAAGGGTATTGAAATTAATATACCTCAAAAATTCTGGATTTTGTTGTTTTAATTATTAGCAAAAGTGAATTTGGTCTTGTACAATAAAAACTATAGCCATTTGAGGCACAATTATCTCTACAATGCTGTGTAGGTATGATTCTCACTGCTATAACAGCAAACCTACTGTAGAAAACTTGTACTTGCCATTTTCTTATTATTGCCGTGCTCAGTTAGGGAAGGCAGCAGCTGAGACTAAGAATGCACTCTGTACCTGTGGAGAGGTTTGTTGTCCTTAGTAGGTCACAGCAGCAATCCACTTATACACAATATGATGCAGGAATGTGGTCCTACACAGGATTTTTAAAAAGTATGATTACCTTCTTATCAAGTGTGGTGAAGGCCTATTCCTTCTCTCAGCAACATCACATGGATTAAGGATGGTGGCTTAGTGATTATTACATTATCACATTATATATGTGATTCCTTTGAGGAAGGAATGCACAAGTGGAAACTAATTCCTTCTTGATTTTAACTTGAATTACCTGTTCTTGCTATGGTTTTGATGGTTTATATTAGATGTGCCGAGAACACCATTGTGTCCGCAGCTCTTCACAGGACTTCATTTTAATGTCACCTTTTTTCTTACCAAAAAAAAAAATAATAATAATAAAAAAGTTTTTACTTACCCTACTGTCTTGCAGTAAAGGACTTGACTCACATGTGCATGCACGCCTCCAGATATGTCTGTGTATTTCATATAGATTTGACTTTCAAAATATTAATCTGTTTTTCTGCTGGGTGACTGTGGAGAATTTTCTGAGTAACTGGGCCCTCTATCTCAGGATACTATCTGAAATTTTGATGAAAAATTAAATGAACCTCTCTAAGGAATGGCACAAATAAATGCATTCTGCCTCAAAATAATGGAAGTGCTGGAGGAGTGTTAGCTGGGGATATTGTAGTCATGCAGGCAGGTTTTAGCATTAGAAATCATTCATAAGCTAAAGGCCCAAAAATACTTGTATTTATTTGACTCTTTTTAATTTTCTGTGCCATAGAGCAAGAATTGAAAGTCGTTAAAAAAACTTAAAAGCAAACTTAAAAGCAGAAGCCAGTTACTAGATGGTGTGGGCATCTGATACAACAGTTTTGCTGAGGGGGCTTAATGAGTTAGTGATTAGAGCTTAATTTCTTTAGCTCATTCTTAGAGTGTACCAGTCAATGATATAAACCATAGTTGTTTAATTCTCCTGCACTTTAATTTAAGCTAATACTCTTCCTCTGGAGTTTACTGACAGCCTGTTGCCACCACTCAGCCAGTTGCGTGACCCTGCCCCAGCCCTGGTGTGCTGAGTGCCTGTGCGCTGTGTTTGCTGTCCAAGGACCTTGGCTGGCAGGGGCTGTACATATCATATCCTCTTGTGTGTGTCTGCCTATGTGCACTTTAATTTATATCAGTGGAAAATTTAGATTCTGTATCGTTGTAAAGTAGTCATGGTTGAGTTTTTTCTCAAGGACCTGTCTGAGCAAAGGCACTTAGTCATTTTCCATTTTGGAGTTTGTGTTATAAATCATCTTTTGACTGGTTTCTCCTTTGTGGTTTCTGTCTGAAATTCTAGTCTAATCATATACTTTAAGAATCATCTCCAAATGTTTTTCATTCTCCTCTGAAAATTCAGTTCATAGATCCCTCAAGGTCAGTAACACTGTTAATCTATTAACAACCAGCCTCTGACAAGAATCTGGAAATAGTTTTTGAACTATGCCAATTTGACAGTATATGGATTCATTATATTTTATATACATCATATATATATAATGTATATATGTATATTTTATATACATTATATACAATAGTTTGCAGGAGTCTGAAAAAAATGCATTAGTAAAATGGTTCCCTTTAAATAATGTCTTCTGTAATTCTATCAATGGATACATCAAATAATCTGCCTTAGAAGACAATGTGGTTGGTGTTTATCTTCTAACATTAGAGCCTGACTGTCCATAACCTTACATTCTGAGTTCACTGCATTATTAGAGTGGAGTTCAATTAAGACATATTTTTCTTTTCCAACCATACTATGCTTTTTCATCCAAAGCATCCATTTTTTCTTTTTGCTTTTCTCATTTTAAACTCTTTTCCAGAATCATAGAATCACAGGATGGTTTAGGTTGGAAGGAACCTTAAAGATATCTAGTTCCAACACCCTCTATCATGCACGGGGAGGGACACTTGCACTAGACCACGTTTCTCAAAGCCCCATCCAGCCTGGCCTTGAACATCTCCAGAGACTGAGGAGTCCACAACTGCTCTGGGAAACCTGTTCCAATGCCTTGCCACCCTCACAAGAAAGACTTTCTTCCTAGTATCTAATCTAAAAGTCCTCTCTTTCAGCTTAAAGCCCTTTCCCCTTGTCATGTCATTATATGCCCTTGTTAAAAGAATCCCTCTCCAGACTTCTTGTAAGCCCTCCTTTGCAACTGGGAGGCTGCTGTAAGGCTTCCCTGAAGCCTTCTCTTCTCCAGGCTGAGGAGTCCCAACTCTCTCAGCCTGTCTTCATAGGAGAGGTGTTCTAGCCCTATGATCACCTTAGTGGCCTTAGTGGACTTGTTCCAACCAGCCAATGTCTTTCTTGCACTCCCCAGAGCTGGATGCAGCACTCCAGGTGGGGTCTCACCAGAGCAGAGCAGAAGGACAGAATCCCTTCCGTCACCCTGCAGGCCATACTGCAGGGGTTTGATGCAGGCTAGGGTGGGGTTGGCTTTCTGGGCTGCAAGTGTACATTGCCAGCTCGTGTTTTGCTTCTTGTCCACAAACAGTCTGTCTATCCAGGGCTGCTCTCAATCCGTTCTCTGCACAGCTTGTATCTGGGCTTGGAGTTGCCCAGGAGGACAATTGGAGGACCTTGCACTTGGCCTTGTTGAACTTTATGAGGTTCACACAAATGGACCTCTCTAGGTCGCTGTGGATGACATCCCTTCCCTCCAGCATGTCAACTGCACCACACAGCTTGGTGTTACCAGCAAACTTGTTGAGGGTGCGCAAAACCCCACTGCCCATGTCAATAACAAAATGTTAAAAGTGCCAATACCAATACCAACCCCTGAGGAAGAAGAAAGAAAATTGCTTGACTTTAATATTTCTTTGTTAGTTCTTTTCATTTCTCTCTGTAATATCCTTGAAACATGATTAAACATTTGAAGCTACTAGATATGAAGTAGTACAAGTTGTTTAAGCAAAAATTTTGAAGTAAAGGAATAAAATGCTTTCAAAATCAGATCTATATTTTCTCTTGCTATGTAAGGAAATCTCTTATTATTGTAACATCTGTGGAAGAGGAGGAAGCTACATAATACTATTTTTAATAGTCTTTGTCACTACTTTGTCCTACTTTCCACTTTTCTCCTTTTAGAAACACATACCAAATGAGATTCTTTTAAAAGTAACTCATGTAGAAAGTCTGTATTATATTTATGTTTGTTTGTGGATGAGTTTTATTTTCTCTCCACCTTCATCTCTTCAGTAAGTGGGAATAAAGATCTAGTTCTGTCCTGTAATTTCCATTTGATAAATGCATGATGCACCTTGCCATGTTAGTGTGATCTTTTAAGGAAGAGTTGCATTTCCACAGCATTTCATCTGTGCATACCCAACCAGAATGCTGCCATTTGACATATCCAGCAGTCTCCACACACACGTGATTCCTTGAAGTGATGTGAGAAAATCTAATAGCAGGTCTGCCTGTGGCAAATGAGAGATAGATATACATGGACAGATGTGGTACAGACTTGTCTTTTTCTTCTGTATTTACTCCCTGCCTTGCATGCCCTGCTTTCTGATATTTACTCACCTCAAGTTCAACATGACCACAAAATCTGAGAGTGGTTCCTTGGTACTGAAGAAATTGCTAGTAATGGGAAAAAATCAAAGAGTACATTGGTGTGTGAAAAGGAAGGAGTCTCACAGAACAGCCATTTATCCAATGCAGTCTCATAAGTTTTGGTGGAACTCCATCTTTCACCAAGACAAGCAAAACAAAACATGTTGATGCGTGATAGCACAGTTTCCTTTTAGACTAAAAGTCATGTCAGGGATATGAGATTTTCTACTTTTTATGCAATTAACTAGCATGCTGCAATTTTCCATTATAATTGGCATACTTAACTGGATGATCTCCTGCTGTTTGAATGATTTGCATCTTCCCATGTATTGTTTTTGCTTGTTGAATCTCTGCTGTTACTAAACTAGAAGCGTGTACAGTCTAGACTCTTTTTGCTACGGCTTTGCTATTCTCATTTATTCTCTTTGTTTATCTGATGAAAATAAGTGCTCTGTGCTCAGAGGGAACATTTTCCCTTTGTTAGGTGTTTAACAGCACCTAGGTGTAAGAGGTCTTTTGCTGAAACACCTAATAGACTTCACACTGACCTACGTCATACTGGTTCATGTCACATGTTGGCCCTTTTTTAAATATAAATTACTGTGTCTGTAGTCAAGGAAATATCTCTTAATGATAAACTTAGAAGCACAGGCAATTTGAGTTTTCATGAAGTTCCTAATACAGCTTGATCTTCCTTTTATTTCTTCATCCCATTGCCACCATTAGACATGTCTTGGGATTCTGGGAACTCTTGACTTTCCTCTGCTAGGGAGACTTGCAGGACAGCAAAAACTGATTCAGAAAGATTTTGGATAATGTAGGAACAGAATTTCTTTCAATAAATATGTAAAATAAAATGGTAGTCAAAATACTAAGACTGGTTATAAGCAGGATGCATTGTGTGAAAGGGGTCTTCGTTGAAAAGAGAAATTCAATGTTTGACATGAAACCTGAACACTCAAATTTGAAATTACAATTACCAGGATTATTTTGGCAGTCTCCATCTCAAAGTTCAACAAGTGTCAGTACATAGAATATAATTAACAGCCTTTTGACATTTCCAATGCTGATATAAATGTAGGCTGTCTTTTAATGAAAAGTTTTCTTACTTAATTTCAAAAAGAAAGGGTTGCTCTGATAGTGGACTGTGGCATGAAATTGAAAAATTCTCCCATAGCTATATCATACAAGAGCAGTTGTTAATTACTCATTTAGTACTTGATCTCAGAAGTTGTTATTTTTTTAAATGAACAGAGTGGTTGGCAAATAAACCTAATTCAGTTCATTCACAGCATAACATAAACTCAGTAAATAGTCACCTGTTATTTAATGAAAGTTAATCAAAAAACAACCATCTACTCTTTTTTTTTCTTCCTTTCATTCTTTCATTT
>VYXD01006564.1:197051-226080 GCA_013397195.1 Hylia prasina
TTTCTTTCTTTCTTTCTTTCTTTCTTTCTTTCTTTCTTTCTTTCTTTCTTTCTTTCTTTCTTTCTTTCTTTCTTTCTTTCTTTCTTTCTTTCTTTCCTTTTTATCTCTTTCTTTCTTTATCTTCCTCTTTCTCCTTCTCTATTTTTTTTGTGTGGTGTTTACATTGCTGTTATTTTAATTATTATTAATAATAATTATATTATTTTATTTTATTTTCATTATTAACATTTTCATGAAGTTCATCAATTCAACATTCCAGTTAGTGAAACTGTTGGAATGCTGTTAAAGAAAATCTTTGATCTTTCTGTCTAAATTCACTTCACCATTACATTGCCTTCTAATATTAACACAAATATTATTTTTGTTCAAACATGTCATTCTACCTATGTGTTTGTCTACAGTACTGTATTTTAACATAATGTAAAAACACCAGTTACTGGAATTATGAAATTATTTTTACTGATACTGTTACACATTTTTTCTAATATCTGATCTATCTGTTTGAAATGGTGTTGCTTATAAACAGTAATCATCAGCCTGGGATTTTTTCTCAATTGATTTATAAATTATTTATCTGGAGTCTTGGGGGAGTTTATACTTCAGCTGATGTTTGTGACAATGGAAGAAGGTAAACTAGAGTCATTATCAGGTCAAAAAGTTGTATGTATTTGGTTATAGGTAAAAGCCCACTGACAGAACAGCTGGGATAGAGAGAAGAGATAAAATGTCATAAACCTATTGTGTATTTTCAGCACTGATACCCTAAAACATTATAGCATTTGCTGGTGTATATAACAAAGTGATTTGTGTTTCTCCTCCTGCAAACATACCATTCTAGTGAACAGTTTTGTATCTTGGTAGAATATAACTCTGTAACCAGTGAGAAGTTGAAACATTTCAAACTCATCTTATTTTACTGGTGGCAAGTATTTTTTTAACTCAGAGCAATTGTCTGGGATATGGGAAGGGGAAATACCTTCATATATGTTTTCTGGTTTGTTCTAATCTATTTATGCTTTTGCTTTTAATCATAGGTTTCTGTGCTCGAGAGGCAGATATTTGACTTCCTTGGTTATCAGTGGGCACCCATCCTCGCAAATTTTATACACATTATTATAGTCATACTTGGCTTATTTGGAACCATCCAGTATAGACCTCGTTACATAACAGGAGTGAGTATTTAATTTCATTTACTTATTTTGATGTGCATGTGAAAAGAACCAAACAGAAGGGCACTCCAAACTGCATCGCTCCTAAAGCAAATAGAAATCTTATCTTGGTTTAATTTTCTTCTGTAACATTTTACATTTACTTACTGTGCTTTTGGGACACCTGCAGTAATCAACTGGTAACAGTCTCCAAAAGTTAAAAGTCAATATGATCATTAACTGCATGACAATATGAATTTTCAAGTGGAGTCAGCTTAAGGAATTACATTTTCAGTATTAGGGGAATTTAGAGCCAGTCTAAATGTTAGCCATAACTTTCCTAGATACATTGGACCTCCCCAACAGAGGCATGATTCATTATAGTTACTCATTATTGTCATTAACTACTGTTGCTAGAGTGCTTATCTGTTGTGTACATGCGTCCTAGAATTTATAATCCAACCTGAAAGTGAGGTATGATGATATGCTAAGAAATAATGGACTGAGGGCTCTGGTATGAAAATAGGGATTTGGACCTTAATTAATATTTTTAATCCATTTCTTTCCTTATTCAGCTACCCTTTATACACAGACTTGGATTGTCTGTACTCTCTGGCACAATGTAGTATAAATTAAATCCTCATTTCTTACTCTGGGTTTGTGGGATTTTTGCCATTTGTACTTCTGCAAAGAAAGAATAACAGCAACTCTGAAAACCATCATTCAGAATACCTTTTGTTAGATTTTCAAACAATATTATTGTCAAAATTGACTATTAACTCATCTTAAGTTTTTGTACATTTCAGACAGGAGTTGAAAAATTTGCCCATACGCAACCATATTTTCATGTCAGATGAAAACAAGGGGATCTTAAAATGATAGACTGGTTTGCATTGGAAGCAAGCTTAAAGATCAGTCTGGTTCTAGCTTGGCAGGGGCACCTTTCAGTAGACCAGATTGCTTTAAACCCTATTCCGAACTTGTCTTGAAACCTTCTAGAGATGGGGCATCCACAACTTCTCTGGACAATGTGTTCCAGTGTCTCACCAGCCTCACAGTGAAGATTTCCTAGTATCTAATCTGAACCTCCTCTCAGTTTACTCTTTCAGTCTAAAGCCATTGCCCCTTGCCTCCGTTTACTCCACTGAATCTGTACCCTCTTCTGCAAAGTCTCTCTCTTAACTGTTCCTTCATATACCAGCTGTCACTCAGAATTTAGAAAGATTTTGCTTTTACCTCTGTGCTACCATCCATACTGCATTACTGTGATGATAGGAGAAATACATTAACATTTGTGTCTGTGTTTCTGTTTCTGTGATCTCCTATATGCAGAAAATTTGTATCCACATGTCCAATGTCTTTATGTAGTCACACAATTTAATATAGTCCAAAAATTTTACTATCAACATTGAAAAGTATGTTGAAAGTCTTAAATATTTAGTTTTCCTTCAAGTTACAACACTGGGAGTCATGTGAACTGGAGTTTCCTTTCACTTCTGATACTTTGATCAATAAAAAAAGACTTGAAAATAAAAATGCAAAATTCAAGCATCTGTTAAAGAAAAAGGGTTAAATGTTCCATCCCAAGAGTATTCTTTGGCATAAAACAAAGCATGAACATAAAATGCATAGCTGAGCTAAACAAAAAGTTAGTTTTAAATGGCCTGCTGCTATAATTAAGTGCATTATGAATGGAGAAGAACATCAGCTTTATAAATTGAGTGCATTCACATGAGTTTCTGAATGATTTGGGTTGTGCAAAGCTGTTCTAACTAATTTTCACACACATTTTCTTAGAGCTCATCCCAACTGTGTAGCCCATCTGGCTTTGTGAGTTTGCCTCTCTGCATCATCTCATTGATTTGGATAGAACCAATCTAAGATCGAACTGTCTTGCTCAGAGTTTGTAACAGACACCTGAATGTGCCAGTTATCACAGACTGAATAAGAAGACAGTGAAAAAAATTGCATCCTTTATTTAGTTGGCTCAACAGAGGAGCTCTGTGGCCCACAGTACAAGAAAGACATGGACCAGAGGAGGGCCATGAAAGCAGTCAATGGGGTAGAACATCTCTCCTCTGGAGACAGGCTGAGAGAGTTGGAATTGTTCAGCCTGGAGAAGAGAAAGCTCTTGGCAAACCTTATTGTAGCCTTTCAGTATATAAAGGGGACTTATAAGAAAGATGGAGAAGGTCTTTTCACCAGGACCTGTACTGACAGAAAAAGGAACAATTGGTTTAAACTGAAAGAAGGCAGGCTTACATTGAACATAAGGAAGAAAATGTTTACAGTGAGAATGGCAAGACACAGGAACAGATCAGCCAGAGAATTTGTGTATCCCCCATCCTTGGAAGTGTTCAAGGCCATGTTGGATAAGACTTTGAAAAACTTAATCTAGAGAAAAATAGCCATGCCTATGGCAGGGGACTAAAGGATTTTTAAAGGCCCCTTCCAAACTCTTATATCTGGTCACATTAATTCTGGGAGAAAAGGATAGATAATTAGAAGTGCATTACTTAACATGTAATTGCTGATATGCATGTAAAAAACCCAAACCCCACCCCCCCAAAAAAAACCCAAACCAACAAAACAAAACAAAAACAAAAGAGAGAAGGATGCAATTACCTTACGTCTGAGCTTCTTGCAGCATCATCAGTCTGCCAAACCATTAGATTCTAGAGAGCACAGTTGAGTTAATCTATGTCTTTTTAAAGACAGGAAGACATGGTCAACCGCTCAACACACCTAGTGGGATCTACTTAGTGTCTTATGTGACAAGTAGCCCTGGCTCTACCAATCCAGGTTTGGAGTATTTCTGTTGTAGAGTAAAATTTATTGTCTTCCTTTTTAAAAAAATGTTTCAAGTAGTACATGAAAATGCTCAGCAGTTCATCTCCCATATGTACATATCAGGATACCATCCAACAACTGTAATCATGCCATGGGAAATTGTAAAGCCTCTGAGCTACCTTTCTGAATTTTAAAGACAGTAAGACAGCCTCCGTATGGTGAATAATTCAGCCAAGATTTTTGGTGAGAAAACATTTCAGAAGACTGTTTTGCTAAATCTTGTTAAGAGAACCAATTTTCAGACAAAACAGTTATTTAGAAGAAAAGGATTCTTATGGTTAATATTTTTAATAAGTGAGTTCTGGCATTGAACTTAATTGACATAATTTTGATTTAACATCATTGACATAATTTGATTTATCTTCCAGATAATGTTTTATTTATAATAAGAAAGCATGTGTACTCAAGCTCAGTACAGAAATGGTTAAAAAATATATTTTCACAGAATCACAGAAGGTTAGAAGCGACCACATCTGGTCCAACTTCCCTGCTCAAGCAGTGCCATCCTAGAGCGCATGGCAAAGGATTGCAGATAGATGGTTCTTGAATATCTCCAGGAAGGGAGACTCTGCAATCTCTCTGGGGAGCTGGTTCTAGTGCTTGTTCACCTGCGCAGTAAACAAGTTTTTCGTCTTATTTTACTTCTGCTTTCTTTATAGCTGTTAGGGGGAAAGAATTATATGTAAAGCCATTTAATAAAAAGGATGATGAAATTAAATAGAAGTGTGCATTCTTGTCAACCTGTAAGACACAAAATTTTGAAGTCTGTGAAGTCAGACTGCTACCTGAATCTGCTTTCTGTAAAAGGTTTTCTTAGGAAGTGCTTTTCCATTCTGAGACAAACCATTCAGTGCTTCAGCTTAATTGTACTTACGTAATGATTTACTGTGTTGCAACTGAAATGTAGACATTTATTTATAGAAGGAGGCACACAGACACAGAAATTACTTCTCTGCTCTTCACAACTTTTCAGAGCAAATGATAATTGGGGAACATAAGCAATAATTTTCTGCATAATCATTTTGAGTTAATGCCCAATATTATTATAACTACAATTAAGTAAATGACCTTGAACATTCTAGTAGTAGTTCTGTCTGGTTGCTGTCACAGGAGGCTGTGAATCAAGATACTGATTCTAACTGTGCCATTTGGAAAGATGATTTGTTTGTTCAAGTATGTTCAAGCACACATAATAATATTCTTCAGTTTCTTCCTTGATTCAGTAGTTGTCATGGATAATAATGAATGGGAATGTTTTTTCTGTAGTTCATAGAATCATAGAACATAGAATGTACAGAATTGGAAGGAACTAATCTGGATCATTGAGTTCAACTTATGGCCCTGCACAAGACGCCCCAAGACTCACACTCTGTGACTGAGAGCATTGTTCAAACACTTCTTAAACTCAGACAGACTTGGTGCTGTGACCACTTCCCTGGGGAGCCTGCTCCAGTGCCCAACCACCCTGTGGGTGAAAAACCTTTTTTCTGATATCTAGCCTAAACTTCCCTTATCTCTATGTCATGTCCTCTAGTCCTGTCACTGGTCATCAGAGAGAATAGATCAGTGCCTATCCCTCCGCTTCCCCTTGTGAGGATGTTGAAGACCAAAATGAGGTCTCTCCTCAGTTTCCTCTTCTCTAGGCTGAACAAACCAAGTGATCTCAGCCCCTCTTCATAAGGGACTCTAGACCCTTCCTCATCCTCATGTCACTCCTTTGGATGTTCTTTAAAAGCTCAATGTCTCTTTTATATTGAGGTGCCCAAAACGGCACACAGGGTTCAAGGTGAGGTTGTCCAGTGTAGAGCAGAGCAGGACAATCCCCTCCCTTGCCTGGCTGTCAGTGTTGTGCCTGATGCTCCCCAGGACAAGGTTGGCCCTCCTGGCTGTCAGGACACTTCTGACTCATGTTCAGCTTGCCATTGACCAGGATCCCCAGGTCCCTTTCCGCAGGGCTGCTCTCCAGCCTCTCATTCCCCAGTCTATACAACCAGGGTTGCCTTATCCCAGGTGCAGAATCTGGCACTTGCCCTTGTTAAACGTCATATAGCTGGTGATTGCCCAGCCCTCTACTTTGTCAAAGTCTCTCTTCAGGGCCTCTCTGAGCTTGAGGGAGTTGATGGCTCCTCCCAGTTTGGTGTCCTTGGCAAACTTAGTATTCCTTTGAGTCCTGAATCCAAGTCATAAATTAAGGTGTTGAAGAGCACCGGGCTGCAGATGGAGCCCTATGGAACCCCACTAGTGATAGGACACCAGACTGATGTTATCCCATTCACTAGAACCCGTTGTGCCCAACTCATGAGTATGTTGCTCACCCATCACACAACACCGTTATCCCACTGCTGAGATGTTTTGTCCAGAAGAGTACTGTGGGAGACAGTATCAAAAGCTTTGCTGAAGTCCAAAAAGAATCCATTTCCTTGCTTTTCTAGATCAACAAGGTGGGTTCCCCATTTGTAGAAGGAAATCAGGTTCGACAAGCAGGATTTTCCCCTCATGAAGCCACGCTGGCTGTGACTGATGACTGCTTTGTCCTCCAGGCATTTTTCAATATATTCAATATAGAATAGTATTTTCCATGATTTTACCAGACACTGAAGCAAGACTGACAGATGTGTAGTTGCCAGGGTCCTCCTTCTTGCCCTTTTGAAACTTGGGACAATGTTAGCTAGCTTCCAGTCAACTGGAAGTCAACCTCTCTATATTCCCAAGACCACTCAAAAATCATCAAGAGAGGCTTTGCAGTGTCATCAGCTACTTCTTTGAGGAATCTAGATGAATTCCATCAGGCCCCAAAGATTTGTAGGGATCCAGCTAGAGCAGCAGATCCCACAAAAGTTCAGGATCCACTGGGAGTTGATCATTCTCACAGCCATGTTCCTCCAGATCAGGGCACTAAGATCCTCTTGGTCCATCCTCCATGTTGGAGACAGAGGGAATAAATGCATTAAACACCCCTGTCTTGTCTCTGTCCTTTGTTTATATGTTCATACCTATATATTCATTTCTTTATTTCAATGTATTTAGTTATTGAATTAAACATTTTTAATACTCACATAGATAATTTTCTTTGTAATTTGAGTAACAAAACAGTTAGCTATTATATCTACCAGCCCCTTAGACTTGTATTTCTGGCACAAATGGGATTGAAAAAACAGAATTTATTTCCTGCAACTATCAGTAATTTCCTGCAACTAATAGAATGATTAAGTTTTAGGATATTCTGTCATTCTATTTACTAAAATCTTTGCTGAATGTGAGCTAGAAAGCAAGCCAAACAAGACTGAAGTAAATCCACTTAAAATTGGAAATGGTAATTGTATGAAACATTTTTCATTATCCATGCTGTTTTCAGTGTAAAAATTTCCAAGATTTCTTTGTTTCACTCAAGTTGAAAATAGTGTGATGCAAGGTGATTTTAGCACTTACAAGCCAGATCAACCAAGTGGGTGACCACAGTTATATTTCCATGTTAGTAGGAAAATCTGTGTCAGTGGAAACTTAATTACTAAAATGTCAGGAGTAATCCAAATAATACACCTACCCACTGGAAAAGTTAAAACAAAACAAAGAAGAGAGGTATCTCAGGGATAAGCGATGAAAGATAATGTTGACAGAAAGGTAATTTCCCCAGATTTAGTAGAATTCCAGGAATTAAACTTCATGTGAGGACAGAACAGCTGTTTTATTTGAGAACAACATGTGTATTAAGATGTTCTTACACTTGGGAAGGAAAAGTGGAGGTTGTTGTCCATTAGTTTCAACTTTCTGTATCATAAGCACACTGCCATTACATTTTCAATCAGAAAGATCAAAAAGATTCAGAAAATACAAATGATGCAAGACCGAGGTGGTGATAGTGGCCATTATGGAAAGCTCTGACTACATCTAAATACAACAAATGCTCAGGTAAAATTTCAACAAAATAATTCCTCAATGTTTACTCATTTTATCCTTGGGGCTGTTGATTAAAATTTAGTTATGTAAAAAGTTTTCCTTCAGGTGAAAGAAAATCAGATGAGTTTTAAAGACAGAATTAGATCTAGTCATCAACTAACAGTGACTAAAATATTAGTGGTCACTGTGCCTCAGGAAATATCAAGAAACAAAATTTTTTTACTAACCCTTAACTTGGTGGAAAACCTATGAATGATAAATCATTAAGATTGGAAAGGACCTCTATTATCATTGAGTCCAACCATTAACCTAATATGGCCAGACCCACCACTGAACCATCTCCCTAAACACCATGTTTACATGTTTTCTTTGAATACTTTCAGGGATGAAGGAATAGAATATTACTTTAGGATCCCTATAAACTCCCAAATTAAAGAGGAGAAGGGAGAAACATCACACTTGTATAGCTAGTTAATAGAGATAGTTAACTATAATAAACATTTCTGTGAAAGGTTTTGTCTGATGAAGTAAACAAAGAAATAAAGTTGCTAAAACTATAATACTGCATAGGATTGCATTGAAGTAAATAAAAACTTTGAAGTGCAAAATGTGTAACCAAAAGGATGAGGACAAAAAAAAAAATACAGTAAACCTTGCAGAAACATGTTTGGGACACTGGTAGTACTCTATAACATTAATTAAGACTCTTACAGTGCTGGAGAATCCACCTCAGCCCTGAATTAGCTTTGTTTCATTCATGGTTTAATTTTTGTTATGCCAGATAAATTGATGCTAATGAAGCACTGATATCTTATGGCGTGCTAGTTTTTGCATAGTGGCATTTTCTTGAAATGCTTTTCATGCCATGAATAGACGCATGAATTCTCCTTACCATTTTCCATGATAAGTACCCAATATGTTAACATTCTTTTCATTCCAGAATTTATATTAATATTTTGTTTGAGGAATGCTTGCTGTTTGTCAAAGCTCTCCTTAAAAAATATTCTTTATTCTGGTCACCTTTTCAATAGTCCTTTCTCAGGTCTTGTCAGTGCTTTCTGAAATATTTCCATGTTCAGAAATACCTGGAACAAGAGCATGTTATTGCAACTTCTTTCTCTTAAAATTCTCATAAAATATTAGTGACGCAATTTGGATGCCAAGGAAGAGTAGAGTTTGGGATTCTTTTTATAGTCTGTCCTTTTATTACTGATGCTACCTCCATACAAATGACCTTTTTAAACTTGGCTAACTGTTATTTTATTGGAGGCTTTTGCTCACTTCTGGGAGATGCTGTGAAAAATCAGTAGGAGTGCAAGTAGAAGACTGCCCTTTGGACTTTGAACAACATATGCTGAAAGGGATTTTTGATTCACAGGGAGGTATGCTGCTTTTGCTGCTGTTAAGAGACTAGATTTTAGTATGGTGTGGATTCAAATGTATTTTAATTTATATTTAAAAGGACAGGCTCAGCAGTTTACTTTTGTAACTGAATCTAGCCTGCCTTAGGGTAGGGATGGGAATGTGAGGGGAGTAGAAGTTTGTGAATAGCTGGCTGGTCAGTGTCATAGCACTAATCCAAATGTTGAGTCTAATGGCTAACACACATACAGAACTTTGTCAAACAAAAGCTTAAGTATTCCAATGTTCAAAAAGTAATTCTTTCTGTATGCTTATCAGTTAGCTTATTGGTGGAGTATTAAATACATGTTTGTAACAAATGGTCTTGTTTTTTTACCTAACAATCATTCCAGAAAGTTGGTCTAAGATTTGATGACCTTGGGCTTTTGACCTCTTCTTTTAGATATAGTTTGACAACTTGCGAGACATCTCAATGGATTTCAAATTCTTAAGACCTGGAGATTCAGCTAAGCCTTGAATAAATATGTTCAAAAATCACTTCGAATATAATATTTTACAGAATGCATCTGTCTTGACTATATGGAAGTAGATGAAAGAAGATAGTCTACAGTAAATTTCTCTGCATTTCTATCCTTTTTTGGCTCTTGATTTTAAGCTTCTCATATTATTTAGGATAGAGTATTTTTTTTCCCTATAATTGTCTGGATGAAGTTTGACTACTTTCATCTGCTCTCTTCACTGGGACTTATTTAGGTGTGAGGGATGGAGGGTACAAATAATTAATCTAAAGGAAATTATATAAAGGATGACTCCTTTAAAAAGCGTAAAAGGTTCTTTCAAGATTAAAGAGTACTCAGACAGTTAATCTGCCAGCCCTAAGAAAGCACAATGGAAAAAAAATCCAAAACACAAAACCCCTGCTGATCAGAGGACTAGTCAAGACATAAAAACGAAGTGATCCCAGATAAGCACTCTTTAGTCTCCGATTCTTTTTGAAAACACAATATACTCTTCTCACTTACGTGAGCATGAAATCTATTAGGTTCTTAGAGCCACTGAGTCCTGCAAATTAATTTGATATATTTTCAGAAAATATGATTAAAGACATTCTGGACAAGAGTCCAGTACAGAATTTACTTAAACAGTTCTGCATGGAGTTTTGTTTTCTTTCAGACTGAGATGGATTTTCACTAATTTTCAGAGTGTTTTTTAAGTTTTCCATTGTAAAAAAAGTCCTTTTAATGACACTTAGCTAATACTGTTTTTTAAAGTGATTAAAAAGTTGATTATTAGAAGATGAGAGATTATAATTTGCATCATATAATTAAGAGCAGCTTTGGGTCCCAGGAAATTTTATGCAGAACCTGTTCAGTGCAGGAAAATACTTTTAATTTAAATCCACACTTATTAGTCTCATGACAGGTTTGACTGGCGTAGAATTCAGCTACGTTCATCCTTTCCTAGAGCTTTTATCCCCTTTCAATAAATTGTATTCACATTTAAAAAGTTACCCATTCAAAATGGCTCTCCCTCTCCCATTCCACAGAAAAGGAAGATGGTTTTCCAGGGAGTCACCCCTGAGGAGTAAAGTTCCATGTAGAACTGAAAATAATGTATAACAAATATTGTATTTTATTTGCATTCAAGCCAGAGAGCTCACCATGGAAAGTTCAAAACATGAAGTTCCTCTGCATCTCATTTTGTTTCTTTAGAATAGATCCTCTGTTTTATCACCATAATAATGAGTGGATTTTATTCTACAGTGGGGTCTGTGCTTCATTTCTTTGAAATTTTTTTCTCTTTAGAAGAACTAGCAACCCTTTCTGTTAAAATAATGTCTAACTGGCACTTAGTTGAAAATACTGTAAAGAGCATGGAGAGTGAATTACTTAGCTGATGAAGTCTTTAAGCAGATATGTAGAGGAAGAAATTAGAGATGAAATCCATGGGGTTTGCTACCTCTACCTAAACTGCAGTGGAAAGCATTAAAATTCTCTTAAGCACCCAATATCCTGCCCAACCTAGACAGAGCTAAAAATCAAGCAAGGATAAGGTAATGTTTCCACTGCTCTGTGACGACCTCTGTAGGTCAGTGCTGAATATTTCTCTTTATCTAGCGTAATCAGGTTTCCCTGTATTTCCCAGACTTACACCTGTATTTGTTACTGTGGATTTCCACATTCTTTATTTAGTATTTTTTTCTAGCTGGTGTACATCAATTAAGCTGACATTTGCTTGTCTAAAAGGTCATAGCTCTATTTTTTTGTCTTTTATGTGTTTATAGCATGCATTTGTAGAGATATCTGTCCACATCAGAGCTTTAAATGTCTCTGTCCTTGTGTCTCACCACTGGAGTAGGGAAGTATTCCCCCACACTGCTTTAAAACCTGGGAGCTGAAACATTAAAAGTCTGAGACATTTCCTCATTATTATATGAAAGGCTGTGACAGATAATCATGTGAATCCATTTTTCTCAAGTTACAAACCAGTGTTTTATCCAGTGCATCCAGCAAGCATAGGAATGCTGCTAGGAATAACGACCAGAATCACAGGTACCTAAAAGTGTGGAATACTTCTGTGAGAAAAGAAATAAAATAAAACAGTCTTTGGACAGTATTTCTCTGTCCCAGCTGTCATCTATGCCCCATACAGCCACGCCCCTCTGCTGGGATGAAGAAGAGAATTGAAAGGGTAAAAGAGAAAACTGACAGGTTTTGATGAAGACAGTTTAAGAGATTAAACAAAATCTGCACATGCAAGCAAAGCAAAGCAACAAATTCATTTGCTGCTTCCCATGGACAGGCAGGAGCTCAGCCATTCCCAGGAAAGCAAGGCCCCATCATACATAACAATTATTTGGGAAGACAAATACCATCACTCCAAACATCCCCCTCTTCTCTCTTCCCTCCACTTTATATACTGAGCATGAATTTGCAAACTGAAATATGGAAAAACATATGGCATGCAGTTTTCCCAGGGTCTGCTGGGGTTGGTTGTCCTGGCTGTGTCCCCACCCAACTTCTTCTGCCCTCCTAGCCTCCCTGCTGGTGGGGTGGGGTGAGAGGCGGAAAAGGCCTTGATGGGCTGCAAGCACTTCTCAGCAACAATAAAACCCCACCTTTATATTATGAACACTGTTTTCAGCAACAACCCAAAACATAGCTTCATACCAGCTCCTCTGAAGAAAACTATCCCAGACAAAGTTGGTACATTCTTTCAGCAAGGGAAAAGTTGCTGATTCCTGATAACTCTTTGTCGGACTTGGCTTTGTAATAACTCTTGTCAGACTTGGTGGCTGTTGCAATGGCTACTGGTATCCCTTGCTGTGCTCCTTCGAAGAGATTAATATATTTTAATTAATAGCTTATAGCACAGTGAAATATACATAAGAAAAGAAGAGGAAACATTGCCTTTAGTCCAAATTACCTGCTCAAATCTCACATTCCTCTGTTGTGCTGCCTCTCCTTTGCAACTGGCTCCTGGCTCTGGGCTTGTTGTGGAATACCATCACAGAAAACTCTGCTGCTGCTCTTCTTTCTGTTCCAGCTCCTTCTGTACTTCTATGTCTCCCTCTAATCTCTTCACTTTGATTCAGTTGCTAATATCTACATGCATAGCATTGTATTGAAATAGTGTTGTACTGCATGTAGCTAAAATGAAGTTTTAGCTTTAAATTAAATGAAGTCTGAGCAGCACTGCTTACCAGTACTGCACTGAAACCAAGTTCTTCTTCTGGCCAACTGATTAAGATTTATGCAATCTTAGTAATTTGAGTGAAAGCTGACTTTCATCATAGTTGCCTTGTATCTCTGCGCAGGATGACTTGACAGTATCTGGAGTCCACCCTCATATTTTTTCAAGAGGTTTTTTTCTAGGAAATGTGGCTGATTCCTTTTTGTGAGCTTCATTGTCACACTGAGGTTATGCTACAAGAAAGGTTCATTGAGAACCACACAAAGGTGTACTACTCTATTCATTTACAAATCCCCATTTCCAATTCTGAGAGAAGATGGAGATGCTTTTTTTCAGCTGTATTCCAAATGTGGCCTTTTTTTTTCTTTCCCATGGGAACAAGAACCTGCATAAAAATCATTTGTAAGTCTTCCCACAAATCTCCATTTCAGAACTTCAGAGATGTTTTTCTCTTCCCATCTGTACTTGCCCTTTAAAATTTTTGATGTTTTCATTATGGTTTTCAACTCCCAAAGCTCCACAAGAAACAGAGCATGGTACTTCTTTCAAGTTTTACCTGTTGCTGTGAGAACATTACCATTAGAGATACATTTTCTGAATGACACTGAAAGGCAGGATAAACAATGATTAGGGTTATAAAATGCACTATTAAACATGTTCCAAAATTTCCAATCCTCCCTACTTCTATAATTTAGATGTCAAGGGCACTATTTATTTGCATATTGTTTTATGGGTTTTTATGTATTTTAGGCATAGATGCTAATGCTACATACAATCATATTGGCTAGATCATATTGAAGCAGCATTTTATGTGCTATGAACTCAGCAGGTAAAATTTGAATTATAAATGCCTCTAAGGACAGAATTTTGCATATCAATATAACTTTTACTTCTAAACAAGTCTAGTAAAGTAGCATTTTAGTTCTACAATTAAATGGTATGATTCCCCCTATACCAGTTCTAGCTACCAGTAGTGCTGCTGCTCAATTTGGTCCCTAGCTGTAATTCCTTAACTATTTCCAATCATCCTGTTTATTAGATTTCTATTTCTGTATTTAGTATATTAATCTCTGCAGCTGTTTTCATTGATTTCAGCATCAATTTTGGGTGAATGAGACATAAATAATTTTGGGTTTCATGCTGGTTTTTATCAGCTAGTAGGCCAGTCAAAGATTCTGGTTGTGTATTTTTGCTTTCATTTATGGCTCAAAAAATTAAACATTTAGTTGATTGTTTGCTGGAAAAATGCAGAAGTCATTAGAATATCTACAGAAGTTTTCAAGGTTATTAATTCACCATCTTTTGGAAGAGCATATATGTTGTTCATTGGATAAAATTTTTGTTAAAGGATAGCATTATGTAAGTAATTCATAAGCAAGCAAAATCATCGCAGCCATGTGTCCTTTGTTAAATAGTTTGAATAGGTAATAAATTTGAAAACAAAATCATTAATTTTAAATTGGCATCATATATTTTATCAGCTCACTGTTAATCAGTTTGGCTTTTTTAGTCTAGATGCAAAGTAATCTTCAAAATGTTTCTGTTGTGAGTATAAACCAAAAAATTATTCATAGCCTATGGCACTGAGAACTCTACATATTTAATTTTGCAACTGCCTGAAGAGCAAATTCCTGTTTGAAATTTGATGTTGAGACAAGCCTGTCTCTGATTTTATTTATGAGTTTTGTTTTACTTTGTTACTACTTCTACTTTCTGTGAAACAAGGAGCACTCTCCTGTCTTTAGTCTTGTTAAAATACCTATTCATAGATTTCAAATAATTTTAGTGACTTAAATGGTACAAAGCATTTGGGTCCTATGCCTCTTAGTTGTCTAGTTAAGCCAGGTTTTTATTTCATATTGATGCTCTGAATTCTGTAGCAAAATTAGATCCTACTTCTGTCTTGAGAGACTTACCCTTGTAATAAATTTAATTACTACCAATATTAATGGGTTTGTCTGCATGTCTTAGGGTGATTGACAGTGCTTTTCCCTCATAAAGATGTCACTGTTAAATTCACATAGGTGTAGCCACAGTGTGAATAAGCAGCCTTTTGTGATATGTGTCTGTTTCTAAAATACATTGCTGTTTCACTGACTTTTTACCATTTGATATTTGAGTTCTAGGATAAGAGATTCTAAAAATGGCCAGGTTTAGTTGTCGTCACAAAAGGTCTGAAAACAGGCACTGACAGTGGAATGAGGTAAAAATGTTTTGATCCTTATATGCTGTGATTTGCACTCAATTGCACTTTAAAAGATGTGCATGGTGGGAGGATTCCTGCACAAGCCACATCACCAACAGTCTGTAGAAACTAAAAAGCTCTGGTTAAGTCAGGGAAGTGTTGTGTATGTTCATCCATGACAATAACTGGGAATTTTAAATACAATGTTGCCTTTCCCATAAAACTAGTTCTTCATTCCACTAGTAGGAGAGATGATTAGACTCTCAGATTTATCCCTTTCTGTCATCTGGGAAACAGAACTGCCAAGTTCTGCTGGCATTGAAAATCATGAGGACTGAAGCACACTGAAATACATGAGGGTTTTTTATTTTTATTGCTTTAAAGGAGTGTGTATCACCAGAGTGATCCTGAGTGTAAAATTTTCTTGTCTTGAAATCAAATAAATAGAATATGGACTTACACTGTATTACTCTTGGCCATGTTTCTCTATAGAAAACCTTCATTAAGTAGTTGCAAAATTTAATGATTGTTCTCTCTTCACTGTTCAAAAACTTGGGTCATTGTATTAGATCTTGTGCTCCTTAATGTAGCCAAAAATGAGATACTCTGCTATCAGTGCTCTCCTGGAGTTTGCTGTGGTGCAAATTCTCCGCTCACTTCCCATTCTCTAAAATGGAGCCTAACAGTTCTGCTGCCTATGGACCCATGCTGTAGTTAACCTATCTGTAAAAATTATTCCTTCAAGGTTTAACTCTGTGAGCTTTTTGTGCCTTTTGTTTTTCCATTTCTTTTAATCCTCTTATCAGCCTTCTTGTCTCTGTTGAACTTTCTTACTGGACATAACAAGCAAAACAAGTTCCTATGATAAAGTACAGTAGTTTTTTCATCATCTTTCTGCATATGTTGTGTTTTGGAAATTCAAGTTTTCTTTCCTATCTCTACAAACCAAATGGGATGGCAGGTTTTTTGTTTGGTTGGTTCTGGGTTTGTTTGTTTGTTTGTTTGTTTGTTTGTTTGACTGCCTCCTTGGCATAATTGCTACTTCTTACAGCTGGGTTATTCCCTGCTAATTTCCTCTGAGTCCAGTTCAAATAGGGTGGTGTACATGTTGGACATAACTGACTTCAGTTCCTCATCTGAATTTTGACTTGTACATATATATTCCAGACAAAATGTTAGATTCTGAGTTTCACATTTTTTTATTCCTCAGGTCATTAAAGCAATGCTCATGAGATGAGCTGCAAAATTTTGTCTTATGACCAGAAATCTAGAGTGCTCCAGTCACAGGGAGTTTGGGGTACGTTAGAGAACAGTATGTTGGACAGACAGTATTTTTTAATTAGTTGCCCAATAGCACCTAAGTATTTTGCATTATTTGAATGGCAAAATATTTCAGTATGTTTCTGGGCTTTCAAAACACTAACTGATATCCCATATCAGCTTTGAAATCTAGCAACTATACAGGTTTAGCCCAACAAATTTTGCAATTTGCTTTTACTACCAGTAGTGTACATTTTCACAGAAACTGGCATTTATTGATGTTAATGGTTAGGCTTTTCTTTCCTCAGTCTCTCTATGAAATCTGAGTGGAGATAGGAATGCTTCAAGTTGCATTTGTTTGCTAATTGAACCTCATGACAGAAGCAAAGTAGCTCACAATCACTAGCATTTTTCATTTGGTTTTGTTTTTGCTTGAAGCCTAATTTTATTACAATTTAAATTTGACACAGTAACATATTTGTTTTGACAATGAATTACTTTCTTCCAAGATAATTCAAATCTAGCTATGTGGGAAATCTAGTAGGGGAAAGTAGAGTTACTCAATACGGTAATGACTGTTCAGCTGACATATGAGGGAGAAAGATCTGAGGCTCTATAGGCTTTGAATTGCTCCTACACATGCTGGGCTGGTGCTTTATCATAAGGCCAGTTTCTTGATGACTTCTGTTTAGTTATATTTTTACCCTTTTTGGATTTAGTTTGTTGGGTTTTTTTTTCCTCTTCAATACACCTTGAAAACAAACCTCAAATGTGAAATCTCATTTTGCCTAATTGGAAAGGTGTTTGGGGTTTTTTGGGTTTTTGGTGGGATTTTTTGGTTTGTTTTGGGTTGTTTGTTTTTGTTGGGTTTTTAAGTTATTTTTGTTGTTGTTTGGTTTGTTTTTTGGGGGTTTTTTTGAGTTTGGTTTTTGGTTTTTTTGAGGGGACAGCCTTGGTATTAAGAATCCTGTGGGCGATTATTTGTCAATTTGAGTTTGGATTTCTGAGTGAGGTTTTACACTAGGTAACTGTAGCATTTGTTGGTTCCTATTTCATTCAAATCTATTAAAGTGGTCACAGTTGGATCCTGCCATTAGTTGAACGGGAGAACATTTTCCATTTCTTTATGGGGTAACCTTTATCCTGAGGGAGTACAAAAATCAGAGAAATGTTAGCCCTCTCCCTGTAGGGCTTGGCTCTCAATAAATAATCTACCGTCTGTCTCTCCATCGTTTTTATGGAATCTATTTGAAGCTGCATGGTGAGTGCTGAGTGCTGAATGTCAATGACAACTGTGTTAAGACAGCCAGAAATATTCATTAATATGCTTGTGCATAGTTTGCTATTTCATTTCACTGATACTTGGAACTATTTCTACTCACTTATTAGGAAGCATTTACACTTATCAATGTTTTTTTGAGAACTTATATATGGAAATTAATGGCTTAGTGGAATATATTTATTTTTACTCTTCAGAGATCTGTTGCCTGTTAGGACTTGTTACTGATCAGTGTAGCATAGACAGGGAATCACATTGTTTTTGATCGTTTATACCAAAAGTAAAAACCCTTTTCAAATTATTCAAAGTGGTTGAGGCTTGCACCAGCTCTTGTGAAAAGAGAGTTACTTCCCATACCTTAAAGGACAGGATTATGGCAGGATGGGTAAAGACCTTGATAAGATCTGGATAAGAGATTTGCCAAGAAGGCCAGTGACATCCTAGCTTGTATCAGCAACAGTATGGCCAGCAGGACCATTCTGTACTCAGCACTGGTGAGGCCACACCTCGAGTGCTGTGTCCAGTTCTGGGCACCTCACTTCAAGAAAGACATTGAGGTGCTGAAGTGCATCAAGAGAAGAGCAGCGGAGATGGTGAAGGGTCTGCAGCACAAGTCTTATGAGGAGTAGCTGGGACAACTGGGGTTGCTCATCCTGGAGAAGAGGAAGCTCAGGGGGTGACCTTATTGCTCTCCACAACTCCCTGAAAGGAGGCTGTAGCAAGGTGGGGGTCGATCTTTACTTCCAAACTATTAGAGCTATGACAAGGGGACATGGCCTCAAGCTGCACCAGGGGAGGTTCAAGTAGGATGTCAGAAGGAATTTCTTCACTGAAAGCATTATTAAACATTGGAATAGACTGTCCAGGAAGGTTGTGGAATCACTATCCCTGGAGGCATTCAAGAAACAACTGGATGTGGTACTTAGTACCATGGTCTACTTAACAAAATTATGACCAATCAAAGGTTGTACTCAATGCTCTTGGAAGTTTTTTCCAACATAAATGATTCTGTGTATCTCTGATAAGCGAGCCATGCTGCATTCTGTCTATCTCTCCCTCTGAAGCTAGACTGCACTACTTTCAGTCATACTTCTAATTACCAGACCCAAGAAAACCACACGACAAGGGGATGTTTAGAAAGCCAAAGCATATAATAATTATGCTAGGCTGATTCTCACCTGTCTAAGGTTCCCCTGCTGTAAAGCTTCTGTGAGAAGTAGCATGGTAAGAGAAAGGATAGTGACCTCATTAACAGTTTAACTATTTGAAGTTTTTGTAAGTTATAGATGAAATATTTATATCTACTAGAAGGAGAAATGCTATTAATCCACTCCTTATGAAATGCTTTTAGTCAATAGTTGTCTGTATGCTGTGGTTGTCACCAGTGAAAATGGAAAGCTTTTAATATACATAACAGATAACACTTGTAATTGAAATTCTATTTCTTTCCTTTCACTAATCCAGGGAATAAACAACATCTTAAACAATAAATAGCTGCATGATGGCTAGCTACTTATTTTAAAATGCTTCTCCAATGATGTTTCCTCTCTCTATATGTCCTTCCAGAATAAACACTTATCCAAAAATTTACCTCTGCTTTTACCAAATGAGGAGAGTTTTGCTGTAACTAAATTATATGTCACCTCAGTTTGATTCTAGTAAAAATTGCATCACTCTAAATTCAAGGCATAACTTGAATATTAATTTCTACCTTTTACTTTAAAATTTTAAGGGCCCTCTTAGAAGAATAAAATGGGTACCGAATATCACTATTTTACTAGTTTCCACAGTCTTTAGCAAGTAGCATGAATATTGTGACAAGCTACTAAAAATGTTAAAGGTATAAAAAGGTTAGTGTTGATGCTAACAGAAGATCTAATTAGAAGGGTTTGTTTTCACTTATTTATTAATGTAGTTGAACTACTTGTTCTTTAATTTTCTATGAATAGATATCTGTGTGGTCATGAGATGCTTGCTGAAGTGAACAAAAATATGCAGGCAACTAAGTTATCAATATACCTACATGCACATTTTAACTTCTTATTTATCAGCAAAACACTGAACTTGGCAGGATTACTTAGGTATAAAGATAAGCATGACCACGTTTGGGGAATTGTGGTTATAAATTCTGATCCACAATATGATTGACTGAAAAGAGAATTTCTGCTGGAATTTAATATGGAACCAACACAGAACAGAAAAAGCAATGTCTCTTTTTAAATTAAATTCAAATTTAAATGCAAATCTACAATGTGAGAGGATTTTTTGCATACTGAGCTTTCTAACCCTCATAAACAGAATGATGACTTTGCATTTCAGATCTATGGAGGATGTGCACTTGTAGCAGTAATTTTGAAGATATCTTACCAAACCAATATATCTTGCAAAAACACTTTTGATAATTTTTGAGTATTTTATTTATGCAACCTATCAAAGAATTTACGTTGCTCTCTATGTCCTCCCTTCCGGGGAGTATTGCTTTAAATGACCTTAGTAAGCATGAAACTTTAAAACTGAGAGACAAAACAATCTGATGATTATATTCCTGTACATTTAAATATTTGTTGAAGTTGAGAGCAAATCCTGCATTCACGTGGAATATTCTTAGTTCACTGTATTGATTGTTCACATAAGTAAAGCAGCTCTACTTTCATGTGAGTTCTGAAACAGCCTGAACATCAGAACTAGGTACTATCTTCACCAAAACTGCAGAGAGGAATAAAGTATTACTGTTAAGTTTGGTGTCTAGTAGCCAACGTATCAAGAAATTGTCTTATGTGATGCTGGAGCCAAACTTTGAGTATGTACAATATATTTACAAAAATACATTTTGATTAATTGTGAAGTTAAAAAAAAGTCCTGCTTAAAAAAATTTGTTTCTTTGCATTTGTAATTTTGAAAAGTCATTTCTGAACATTATCACCTACTTAGGTGAGTAATAAATTATACATTCTATGGAAAATTGCAGACTAATTTCACACCTTTTAGTTTAACTAAGCTTTGTTGTCAGAATGCTGGGATTTGAATTATCACACAGTAAAATGCATGGTCTGTAAAGTTGCTCCTGTTAATATCACTATTAATCACTTTTGTTGCAGTAAATTCTGAGAGCAAACCAAGAAGGTGCTCTGTTGTGCTAAAGAATGTATAAATACAGCGATGGTGGGATAAGAGGGTAACTTGGAGAGAGAAGTTAAAAGAGAGAGAACGTAGCAATCACAGAGACAAAGGCAAGAGCAAACCCGAATGAGGAAAAACCTGTGTTTTATGGCAGGCATATGCCAGGCTGCCATTTTGCAAGGCATCCCCCATTTAGATTCTAACACCTAATGGCACTAGGTGAGACTGGGCTTTTGTTATGGTTTCCTGTGACTGTCAAACTCCCTGAAGGCTCTGGAACTGGGAGCATCACCCCATGCACACTCCCAGCATGGTGAAAGATGCTGCTGGAACAGAAGAGAAAAGCATTGACACGCAGAGGCTCAGCACAGGGGATTCTAGTCATAACTGCAGAAAGGTCTCAGACTGATGTTCCCTGTCTGGCTTCTTTCTGTGATTGTAAAGGCAGGAGAGTTCCTCTGAAGTTTTACCTCATTTGCCCAGGGAACAGAGAGGGATTGCTGCGACTCTGTCCAGTGTCTGCTGTTTGAAGCCTGCTGGGGTACAATTATTATGGAAGAGTTTATTGATTATCTTAAAAATAAGAGCCTGCAGATAAGCGTCTTACAGCTTTGTCTCCTTTTCTAACAAGATGACATGTTAGATGCCATACACATTATTAAATGTCTAGCCTGTATCAGATACAGGTTGTCACAAAGAGATGACACAGTTATCACAGGCCAGCAGACACGAGGATTTAAAATCCTTGTCTGGATTATAGCCCTGGTGTAAATACATGGGAAGCTATTGCTTTCAGTGGAACTTAACTGAATGTACTAGCTAAGAATTTGTTGTTAAGGGCTAAAAGTAAAACCGATAAGAAGGGGTTCTTTTCCCATGGTAAATGAAAAGAAATAACACCACCACCAAATTAGCAGCATAACTGTAGGACTTATGCATTAGAGCCTGAAAATAACCAGTATCTATTTTGTCACCATCTTCCTCCCTTTCAAAAATTTCATGGTATTGCAGGTGCAGAATTTAGTTCAGGAGTTGCTTTTTTATTTTTGTTACATGAATTTAATTATCATGGAAAGAGGCAACTTGATAGCATTAAAAATTAAGTCATGAGGGTTTTTTTTTTACCCTGCACAGCCATGAGCATACTGTAATCGACATCTGTGTTAGTATATGCATTATGACCTGACAGGTAGCTCATCCTAGGCCAATAGGTGAAAGAGTGGATTAGTTCCAATAGTAATGTATGTAAATTTTCCATGACAGGATGTTTCAAACTTTGGCCTGTCTGCCACATATAATCTGATCAAAATAGGCATCTTTACAGCACTCGATACTGTAGTTTCTAAGTGCTTCACAGATATTTCATATTATCAGCATTTTGAAACTGAGAAAATGAGGTCATATTTCTGAAAAAGAAATATATAGATATAATCATAACATCTGTCTTCCAGAATAATCTGCTGCTTTAGGAAGTTTTTTAATATATATTTTTTCTTTGTTTTCCTTTTTTCTTTTCTATTTGTTTCTTCTTATTCTATTGTTTTTATAGAGGAAGTTTCATAACACCATTGCAAACACTGGTAAGGGAATTAAATTTTGATATGTACTGTCTGTTAGACAGCCACTGAATTTAATAAAACCAAAACCCAAAGTTCATTCTTCAATAGTAAAACATTTAACATTGCATTTTGTTCCTCCAGCTATCTCATGCTTAGTGAGTACTTAAGTTCCAATAATTCAAATGAACTTTGCTAGAAGTTAATAATTTATATTTACATGTATTTTCAAATGGTGATTAAATTTATCATGCTAGTTGAAAGCATTAGATAACAAACGAGTGTTATCTAATCTTTCAATGTGTTATCTTTGCCCATGCAATAGATATTACCTGATGATGATCCCAGAATTCCTTCAATTATTGCTGTTATCAGACACTGTGTGATCTTGTCGCAGAAGAGAAATGGTTAAGAAATCTTTGATTTGTCCTCTTTAAATCTATATTGGTTTGGACCTACATTTAGGATCCAGTGTGAAATTCCTGAGCATGCTGTGTAAATGTTTTCAGTGCCTGCTTAATATTTTTCCACTTCTCTTATCACATAGAAAAATGTACTGTTAAATTTTGCACTGTGTGGAGCTTGCTAAATGGGAAACACAAATGGACATGCAGGAGTGATGTATGGCATGCACACGGAGTGTAAACACTAGCAAACAGGTTCCACAGCAACTCCAGTATGGGTCATTAAGAAATGAGAACTTTCCAGAGAAGTCATGATAAATTGTAGCCTTATGTCTCTGATTTGTAGCTCTTGAAACCAGTGAACTGTGAGTCAGGTTTTATCATAAACTCATTGGGGTGCCAAAAGGAAAAATATTGGGCAACAAGAAATTAAACAAAACAAGTGAATGCTTGTGTGGGTGGTGAGAAGCACAAGGGTTCTGTTATGAAGGTAGAAACCATTGTCATAGATACAGAGAGAACTAGTTAAAATATCCATGGAAAGTTAGCTAATATGTGACAATATTGCTAAAAGTGAAAGGAAAAGGGATAAAAGTGCTGGGGGAAAAAACCAACATGGTGAACTTCACAGTCTACAGCAATCCAGTTTTGCTTTCAAGGATAAATATAGCATATATTGCATCCTCTGATTTCCATGAATTTGTGAAATCATGATTTTGCTTGCAGCTGTATACTCTAGGAACAGAACATACGGCTCAGGACCTGAACAAGTGTTGCAGTTGAAATAACTGCAAACATTTCATTGCTGTTCAAAAATTCTTGCAAACCAATAACCTTTGCTGTCTTTAGAAAAGGCTTGAAGAATTTCTGCCAGGAATCATAATAAGATGATGCTGAGTTTGTTGTTTGGTTACTTGTTTTCTTTTCTTTTTAATTTATGGTATTTCATCAAAAATACAGCAACATGTTTTTCTGGTTCTTGTACTTGAAAATGAGTTGGTAAAGCCATCAAAGCTTTTCACATACTTTGTAACAGAGAAACAGAAGTTTAAAGATAAAACTGTAGGCTTTTGGGGGAGGTGATTGTTTAGATTTTTGGTTAAGGAAATTACAAGAAGAAAATAAGAAGGCATCGTTATGGGAATTAAAAAAAAATGAAAATAAGTAGTTACTAAGACAGGTAAAACATTGAAGACTACTTACCTGATCTTTCTTAGGATAGCAACACAAAGCAGGAAATGCCATACTGCTGGGAAATCTCTAAATATGTCAGAAGCAACTGACAAGTGTAAAATTATTCTTGGAGTACAGCAAAGCTACAAACAAGCTAAAAAATATTTCAACAGCATGTCTGACAACAGAATAAAAAAAATTAAAGACCAATTGTAAACTCTGTTAGAAAGAAATGGTGTTAGGCTGATATTTGAATGTTCCTGTTTGCAAAGGGGATGTTTGGAGTCCCTCCTCTTTATATTTGCAGAGTTTTCATCATATCCTTTAAAATGAAACTGAACTAAACCAAAAATATCCTTATAAATAACAATGGACTAGGAGCTTTGTATGTATATATATATTTTTTAAATCACATTAATGGAAGGGAGGATAGCAATGTAATGAAGCAGCATTTATATATATATTTATATATAATCAAGGCTGGTTTACATAAAACTGTTCTTTAATAAGTGTTAATCTATGGAAATGCCATAATCCTTGTGATAAATGTTTCAAAATATAGCTATGTGGCTAGCAGTTCTGGTGTTTTGCAGTTGTGAAACTAAATGAATCCAAGCCTTGTCTTCTGCTTAGAATTAATATAAAGTGAGAAAATTAGCCATAACTCTATACTTTCCCTATCCAGTTTAGCATCCATTTCTTAATTGCTTTCTAACATGTGGAAAGCAGAGGTAGCAAACTAGTCATATAAAAAATTTTTAATTTCCTGGACAATAGATTGTCTCTTTCCGTTGAATTCCTGCAGCTTTGTTACTGCTGCATTTGACCCACAAGGTGGGTGTCAAAAAACATAAGAAAAGGAGCATGTCACCCCAAGCAGATCTTCTCACTTGATCTGTCATGTCAGTGATTTATACATGCTGGCTACAGATCATTTTGAGGAAGATTTGTTAACACTGCAATTCATGCCAGAATCAAGAATTTAGGGGACTAACATGTTTCTTTAAGTCAAAGATTCAGGACATTTCTGTCTAGGTAGATGTTCCCATATCTTTCTTTCATCACTAAAAGTGTTGCACTGGAGGCTTTTTAAGGCCTAATTTCTGCAGGTTTATATATAGCAGTCTTTTATTTTCCACAGGAAAATAAGATATTAAGACAGAAATCTCTGCTGAATCGAAACAACTGTACAAACCAGTACTCTTTTCACTGAAAGTTAGAGGATCACATCTGCAATCTGCACTTGATGCCTTCTCTAAGACTTGCCATCTATTAGTTTGAATGTTCTGCAAGTATATCCCATGGGATCACTAGAAAAAGATCCACTTCATTGCTTCTTAATACATGTTCAGCGGGCAAAATCTTCATCACACTTAGAGCAGTGCTGAGGAAAATAGGGAATATAAGTTAGAATTTGAGGCTGCTCAGCAGCCTCTTATGCTGCTTCATCTGCTTTCTGCAGAATTTTGTTCAAAAATGAGTGCCATGGGAATGTCACCACAACAGTAGGCTCTCATTTAAACTGGGAGTAGACAAGGTGGTCACAGAATTCATCCAAAGACACTGCAAGTGTGGGTGCTTGGCAGAGTGCCAGAGTGCACTATCCTTTTGTCCCCATCCATGCACCTCCAGGCAAGTGCTACCTGAGGTTGGGTGAGACAAGTGTTTAGTAATGAGAAAGGACCGAGATTTCTAAGTATTCTCCTCTTTCTAGGTCTGCATCTGCTAAAAAACCCAGTTAATACAATGAGCATTTACATAAATCCCCAGATGAATCCATATTTATTCTGCTCAGCCAAGACTTTCTGATTCCTTTGAACCAATTCTGTCTGGTAGGGGAGAGTTTTCTAATTTTATAACTAGATGTATGTGACTAGTGTATGGGTGTTCTAGATTTCCATCTTTTCATTTTAATGCCAAACTGCTTTGCAGTTAATTCCACTGCATTTCTGTTGGAAGGGTGGTCCCGCATCTGAGATTGCAAACATAAACTAATTGTTCTTTTATCTTTCTGGCCATTTCATTAGTGTTCTGGGACAGAATCCAACTGCCATGGAAGTTTTCTTAATCCTTTTGGTCTAATTTCTTACTGATCGCTACTGACCTGATAGTGGTACTCTGACAATTCTTTTTCTCTTTTTTTCTTTCTTTTTACCCCTTAGAGTTCTGGAGTTTTATACTTATCTTTCTGACTTTTGTTCCCAAGTGCTTGCGTGAGACACAGATCCTGTCTACATTTTAGAATTATCTTTTTCTTTTGACAGTAAAATTGCACTTTTTTATGCTTTTATTCTTTAAAATGTGACCATACTCTCCAATATCCTCTTGTGGCTTATGTATTTGATCATTATCTTATTTACTTAACCTTTCACTTGCTTCTTTCTGTTTCGAGACTTTATATCTCTTTGCAGTATTAATGCTTCTGTCTTCCTTACCCTCTTTGCTTTGGAAGTTCTCCTATTTGTTCTTTGTATTACTAATACTGTGTGATACATTTAAAGTGGAAATGAGGGCAAAGGAATATTTAACAATGTGGAGATATGAACAGAAAAGAGCAGCAAGATTTGGGCAACTTACTGAAATTTCTTGTGGAAAAACCACAGCAGACCTTCTTTATGGGACTGTTTCTCTTAAGTATCGTCAATGAATGGGGACATGTCTGCTGAATATTACTGAAGTCCCAGCAGTGCATTTGCTCAACATATGAAGTTCTAAACAAGGCTGGGAAAAAAGAAATAACTGTATCTATTTAATGATTTCCAGAATGATAGTCAGGTTTGGCAATAAGTGTTAATATGTAAGGTTGTTTCTGTCATAGAACCTTGACATTTAACCACTTTTATGAACAAGCTACATTTAAACCCTTCAAACTAAAGTTTTGCCCAAATCTATTTATTATCTTACCGTCAAAGCAACTCAGCTTTTCTGATCATCTAGATTAATGGNCAACCCTTCAAACTAAAGTTCTGCCCAAATCTATTTATTATTTTCTGATCATCTAGATTAATGGAACTAAAAACAAACGAACAAACAAAAAAAAGAAGGTATTTTTCTGATTTTGACAGTCATTACATAAATATGTTATAATACTTCTTTCATGCAAAGTCAATGTGACATTTGACATAGAAAGAAAGAGGGAAGAGATGCCATGGCATCATTTCAGGCTGTCCCTTGTCCTCATTGCAAATTCATCTAGATTTGTTAGGATGGGCAGTGATTTCAAATCAGGGGATGGCAACAAACTCTAGGCAAGAAAGCCAGAATACAGCCATCCACCCTGCAACTGAGCCAAGGTGCTGAGGGAGCAGGCTCTGCTCCTGCTGAACAAAGGGATGAACCCTGGGGGCTACTCAGGCCCTTACTCAACCTATGTCTCTCCTGGCTCAGGCAGCTGGCACCTTTGTAGAAGGGAGAACAAAGAAAACCATTTTTCTTCACACCACTGGTGAGGGGGAGAGACAGGAAGCCGTCATTCAGTGTGGTTAAAGAGGGGAGGGCAGAGCAGAGAAGCCTCTGGTCCATATAATTGTGAGCGGTGGGATGTTGCATTCTGTCATTTTGGTGCCTTGATTGGCACAGTTTTGTTTGGAGAGGCTGAGAGTTTCTAATAGCTCACATGTTGATCAACATTTCTATGTAACTGTGGCTTTGGGGTTTTTTTTGCTTTCAATGTGTCCTTTAAACAATATAGAAGTATTTATACCTATGTGTTTACAGAAGACTCATCTGGGAGCTATTATCAGCTCCTGTGGAAGACACTGCTCATCACATGTTATTAACTGTGGCTACTTGACTGCATAACACCCACTATCCACAGTACAAGTGCAGCTGAGAAAATGCTTACACACAGACTTCTTCAGGCACTGGAACAAGAGTCTATTAAAGCTGCAAATGGGGCATCCAAGACAGAGAAACTTCCAAACCTGATGCTGCCTCTGTGACCTTTATTTAGCCACCTCTGGTTGTGAATATGCTACAGTCTTTAATTTTGTGATCAAAACAAGCCTCTCCTTATTATTGCACAACATGGTTTTCTGGCACTGATAATGAATAACGTGCTTGCCTTCATCACCCCAGACTCCCTTGCAGCAGAAACTTCTCATCTCTAACATGGGACTAATAACAATTATCCTGCCCAGCCAGAAGCCACAGTAAGTCAGCTAGCCTAAGAAAATCCAACAGGTGAATTTAGATGATATTCAGTAAACAGAGCACAGATATGGACTGGGTGATGAAGGCAAAAAGAAATGTTGAACAGTGAACCTCTACTGTGATACATGAAAAAAAAATTAGATGTTGATGTAAATTATCATGGGTAACTTTTCATTCTTTTCTAAATTTTCCAGGACTTTACTTAAATTTGCCTTTGGCTGCTTGGAAACACCTGGAAACATCTTTTTTTTTTTCTCTTTTTCTTTATTTTTGTCTTTGCATGGAATACATTTTTGTGCTTGGATAGAAATATACTTTGCAATATCCAAGCAATCAGGCCAGCAGAATAATCTAATTTAATTCAAGCATGAAATATAAGCCTGAACTTTAGCTTGCATAGATACAAGATTTTTCAATAGTCACAAAATCATCTTGTTGTTTTTCAGGAAGCAGCAATTAAAAAATGACATTTTCCTACTGGGTGTTTCAGTACTTATTTCCACATACCTGATGGAGTATGCACTCTTTCTGGCTTTGAAATGAAATTGGAGAGCAGGAGAAACCTGTTCAATTTTCATTATATCTTCCAGAATTTGGAATAATTCAGTCTGGTCGCTTGAAAAATCCAATGCTTTTCCAAGCACATTTATCAGTTTGTCATGCTGTTGTCTCCTGTCATAAAACTGTCATCACAGTCTCTCTGATGTGGCAGTGCTGGGGGCACTGGCAAAGCTTCTTGGCTCTGCTGTGCTCAGATTTTGCATGGCAAGTTGGGTTGCTCCAGTGCAAGTCACATGGCGCTTCTGCCTCAATGTGGAAGCTACCATGCCTTTCATTGCTAATGTCATCAAATGCCATCTTGACATCTGGATATATTCCCACCCCATTTGAAGTATCAGCTGTTTATTTCCTCACTGTTGACCTTTCTTACTGTCTTTTTTTTTTTTTTT
>VYXD01006564.1:226101-330918 GCA_013397195.1 Hylia prasina
TTTTTTGAGCTATCATCCTTTCAACAACCTGCTACTTTTACTTTTTTTCTGAAAAGTGCAGGGAAAGGATCTGTGTAGCACTGAGTTTATCAAAATAATGTGTATGCTTTTCCATCTGAGCTGTGCATAGGTCATAATGTCAAGAAAGGTATGTAAGAATCAAGGAATCAGAAGAAAAGCTGGGTTGGGAAAAACCCTGATAATCATTTTACCAAATATCCCTCTAAAAGCGAAGCAAAGTTCTGTAACCTGATGTTTCAAGGCAGCTTATGGACCCACAGTCACATTTTTAGTTTTCTTGACTATATTGGCTGTATCTCCTAATGTTCTTACATCAGAAATTATGCTGCAATTGATTGCATTTGTGATACATGACAAGTTCATATGCATCTTGTACACAGAAAGAATTTTTTTAAAGATTAATTTAATTTAAAGATTAAATAATCTTAGATTCCAGTTTGCTGAGTTAGGAGTGTTATAAAAAGAATATGAGGTGTAGCCTTAGACTGAAATAATATTTACTCTGAACAATTGTCCTGAAAACAAAACCAACAAATTATATTTAAATTTCTTTTGGAATTGCCATATCTTTAGGACACACTAGGGTTATTTTTCTATCTCAGCTGTATGATTTCATATAATAATTTGTTTTCTTTCCTCTCGATCTAATCCAATTCCATTGCTTTCCTGATTTCAAATTTTGTAAAATGAGGTGAGAATGTATTTTTGCCTCATTTTTTTTTCTTTGAATTAGAGGCATATGTTGCACAATACTTTAATTATACTCCTAACCCACCCTACTCTCACTTTATCTCACAGTGGCTTTGTTCATCAATGTCTTATCTGCTTTCATTCTGTTTCAATCCCAGTACCATATTTTTCTTTGTAAAAGAGATAAAAATGGTGATGGCAAGATCCATTTTCAGCAAGTGAAAAAAAAAAAAAAAAGAAAAATGCACAAAGACCTAGTCTATTAGTGTCTCAGCTCTAGCATTTCTTCCTACAAAAGAAATGGCACTTTAGTGGCTATACAGGCTACCCATGTAAAACCTTTTTTTTGGCACCTCCGTGTACTGAAATCGTCCAACTAGCTGATAAGCAGGCACCATGCCACTGAAGCAGATGGGCATAGCTGTAGAGAGCCAAAAGACAATGTATGTGCATCAAGTGTGGATGTTGGTGGCAGGCTTCCCAGTCAGTGATGTCTTAACGATTAAATGTCTCGAGTTTTTTGCATCTGTAGTTACAGAGATGCCAGCCTTACTGCTGAATGGTCTTTGAAATTTTCTGCTGGTTTGTTTATAAATCATAGAGAATTTTTTGTGAATGCTTGACCTAGAAGGTACTTGGAACAAGAAGGTTGGCAGTAAAGGAAATACTAGCAATAACTTTCCCGAGCCCTGAACAGGTGCATGTTTTCATCCAAAACTAAGCAAACTAAAATTCCAGGAAGTAAAAACATTTTTTTCAGGGTCTTTGAGATATGCAGAGGAGAAAAGCAACAGGTACTTCAAGAGAAAGAAAATCAAATGCAATCAGAGATATACATTTACCATAATATTACCAATAAAAGGATTTGGAGGTGCTGCCATGAGAGAAAGGCTCTCAAAGGCATGAATAAAGAATATTATGCTATTCTTTGATCATATCACATTTAGGGAAATAGAATTTGACCAGGCTATGTATATTAAGAGGGCTGAACCACAATGTTATCTGATTTCATCTCTAGTTTCTTCTCAGAACTGCAAAAACCTAGGGCATAGAATGTTTTTAGCTAATTTTTTTGATGGAAGTTGAAAGAGAAGGGAAAGGCAGTTTCCCTAATATCATCTAAGAGAAGGACTTTGTTTCCTGAGTAATACAGAGCAAACTTGCACACAGAGTCAGGTATAAACCTCCTTAAGGAAGGCTCTAATTCATCCAATGAGCAAACAAAGTGTAATGTATTTTCGTGATTTGAGAAAAAACAGAGAATGATTGATTGATAAAGAAAATGCTTTTAAAATAGTACTTCCTTTAAATGTATGCAGTCTGGTTTCAGCATAAAATGTTTTTTTTATAGCCAAACACAGTCCTAAATCTCCCTGAAGAAACTAGAAAATTAAGTCCATTTTGCATTTTATCCTCTTTTTGAAAGTGATGTTTGTGTATCTACATTCATTGTTAAAGCTTCAGATTCATCTTCTGTTTAATTCAATACCTTCAGGATTGAAAAAGCCTGAAAATAAAACCCATGCTGTATTAAAACATACTGATCTTGCCAAATCAGGCAGTCTTGCTCATCAGATTTACTAGAAGGGAATTGGAAGAGTATTCTTTGTCTTCTCTCCCCTCACTGTGGCTCATTAGACTCACTCAGAGTCTGTCCCACAGAAGTGGGTGCAGTGATGCTCTCGCAGGTATGCACCCCCTACACAGATATGCACAAGGGAAATGCCTCTGACCCTGTACTCCCCCCACAGCTCCATGGGGCTAGGTTTTGTGCCTCCAGAATTTGGCTCCATCCCCTCCAGCTACCTCAGCCTCCTGAACAAAATTCAGTCTGGCTCCATTGTATGGCCGGCTGTAAACACTCTGCTGATCCAGTTTCTGTGTGTAGTCTCCAAAAATGGGAAGTGACCTTTGCCATTGACTGATACTCTCAGTGTAGCTAATCTCCCAAAACAGAGTTTCCAGCCAGTGAGTTTGAAGGTCTGCGTGCTCCGGTCTGCAATTCTGAAACCGAAAGTCTCCTAGTCTCTTAGCCACATCCCAGTCTTTTTCCAAAATTTTGGAGTGGTCTAAGGAATTTCTTAAAAATTGGGCTGTAAAATCCAGTTTGGAGAGAGGCAAGAAAGAATTTGATGGTCCTCATTTATTTTTCCTGTGGTAAATCTTTATCTAAAATGACATCTCCTTTGGAATATGAACATTAAAGACCATACTCAAAGCTCTGTGGACTCAACTACACAGTTCCTCATGACTTTGTCTGTTAAAGCATTAAGTCAAACAAAACTGAAGGTAGAAAACAATACCTGGGAAGCTGAATAAAAAGATCTCAATTTATCAAAAATATATTATTATAAATGGCTTAGTTTTAGTTTTAGCAAGAATTTCTGTGTATTCACTGAGGGAGATGGATTCCCTTTATAAATAGTTGTAGCTGGCACTCAAATACTGAGGCATCAATAAATGAGTCTAAATAAATGTCAGTAGACTTCTGTTCCTAGCAACAGTAGCTATTGATTTTATTTTTTGCACTCTGTTAAAGATGAACACTGAAAGAATTCTGATTGTCCTGATTTGTATTTTTAATAGAGAATTCAAATGGGAACAGCTGCTAAACATTCCATTAAAATAAACTGTTCAATGACTGAACTATAATCAAGATTTTTCTTGATTCTGAAAAGCCCAGAGACACCAAGGAAACAGTCAATACATGTCTAGCTCCATCAATTGCTAACATCTGAAGCAAATTACAGCTTCCCACTTTTCCAGTGAGAAGCGCTTCTCGTTAGATTACAGTGGGAATACGTGCCTTATGTTTATTTTAGCTGAAGAGAACACCTTTCCTTCCTCACTGCACATTGTCCAGGTCAAACTGGAGGAAGTGAAGGTATTCCTACTGAGGGCTGGCCACTCAGCAGAATAGGCAGATTCCATCTAGGAATGCCTCAGGCCGAAAAGGGCCCAGAGAAGTGGTGCCCAGCTGGTGAGCCTGGTTTACCCTGGTGGAATGCAAGCATGTGGCAGGGTGAGCACAGCATAGAGCCCACGTGGAGGAGCACTGCTGCCCTGCAGAGGGGCTGGGCCTCTTGAACTGTCAGAGCCACTTAGTAGAGTGATGCCTGGACTGGGCAATGGCAGGTAGTGAGCAGCCTCACATCTTGGCAAGGGAGTATTCTCATAGTCTGCAGAAAAGCAATTGCTTAATCCTCTTGAGTAGGTTTTGAAATATTTCTAAACAACTGAGGCAACTTGTACATACAAAACCATTTTGCTACCTGTCACTTTCATGCTAAATTTGTGGAAATTTTTTTGTTATTTTTTTTTTTCTACTTTGCAAGATGGTAATTCCACAGTAGTATTCACTCTTAGATGAAGCATTCGATAAAGCAGTTTATAGTATCCAATGATCTTTTTCATATTTCTTTTTCATTGGTAATTAATTGGCAAAATGTGCTTGGGAGCCGCAAGTTACAGTGGAATTTCACCACAACAATTCCTGCAATTTTGCCTTAAGATTTATTATTTAAAAAAAAAAATCCATTGTAGGTAGTTTGGATTCCTGTGAATGCAATTTCTGAATACCTATGATAACTGCTGTGTTACCTCTGAGGAAATCCAGGTCTTAAAATGCTTAGTATTTTAGGAGTGTTCTACAAGGTAGGGTTTGAAATTTTTTTTTTCAAAATATTTCTAGCTCCATAATTGAAGAACCAAATGACAAAATCACATCATTTAGGTTTCTATATTTTTTTTTCTATGCCAACTTTATTATAAATTTGAAACTGATTAGAACTGGTCAAAAAATAATATAATTTCAAAGCTATTATTTCAAGGTTTTTTTTTATGTTGAACAGCAGTGATTTTTACTGCCCGTAGCTCTTGAGGTATATCCTGGTAGATTAATGTTGGAATTGAAGCAGAAAGGTTAAAAAAAGTTCAAAACCGTGCTTCATTTTAAGGTTGACTATTGTGTAACCAGCTCAAGTTATGTCTTGAAGTATAGAGATATAACAGGAACTCTGTTATAAAGAAAGCCTTTTGAGTTCTATTTAAATGAGAACTTTCATTTTCCTGTTACTTACATTTAATTAGTAATTTCTAATTTGAGAGACTTTATTATATATTCTACAAACAAAAAAAAAAAGAATATTGGAAAAGTATGGAAATAAGAGGAAAAATATCAGTCCATCTGTGAATGTATGTATGTATACTCATGTGTCTGCAGCTGGTTGGATATGTACTGTGTTGCAGTACACCGAGTATTCAGATATTTGAAGTTACTTCTTGATAAGTGTTTCACAGCAAAGATGTGATCAAAAGATATACAGGAATTGAATGATGAGTGAAGACAAACCAATTAAATTTCTACTGCTATGTCAAAAGATAAAAATAAATATGTCCTGTTAAAATTTCTGCCTTACCTTACTTCTTTGATGCATAAAATACACTTTTGTTAAAAAGCTCAAGAATGGTAACATTGATGGAGAAGAAACATAAATCTCCACTAAACTGCCACCCAAAACAAAACAAAGAAACAAACAAAAACCAAAACAAAACCAACACCAACAACAAAAACTCCCCTAACCATGACAAGAAGAAAAGATTTGAGATGAGAGGAAGAAAATTTCTTTGGTCCCCTTTTGCAAGAAGAATGGCAGAAATATTGCCTTTTTAAAGAAAACGTTTTTTAAAAGTACCTCCTCAGTTCCAGAATAATTTCATTTGAGGATACAGACTATTTATAGCTCCCTATTGTAACATAGTAGATTGATTGAACAGTGCTACAGTGCTACAATGTAAACTAAATTCTTTTACATTTTGGCCATTCACCCTTATAGCATCATATTGAAAGAAATTATTATTATTATTGTTGTTGCTGTTGTTGGTATTGTTGTTATTTGTAACTACACTGAGAAAGAGTTATGTATCTTCCTTAGGAAAGCTGTATGAATGAGCTGTATCTCCAGAGTTGTTTGTGGTTCCTTGGAATACAAGTTTGTCATGTAGTGTTGTGGGTTATATCTTCAGTGGTATAGTTGGACACCTATTTAGAAGCTGAAGAACAAATGAAATGCAAATGCAATACCAAAAAATCTTTTCTTAATCTTTTATACTAAAACCTAAAGAGCTGTGAATCCAAGGAACAGGAAAGGAACAAATTAATTATTCAGGCTTAAACATTAATGGACCATCAGGAAGTGTAGGATATAAGCAATAGTTATTCTCAGAACATGTCTCTTCAGCAGTCCATCAGTGATATTTTATTCTGGTGATGTTTAAATTACTTTGGTCTTTTTGTTTATGTGGGGAAAAAAAACCGAGTATATATCTGCATAGTGCTGTGTTACCATCTTATTCTTTATGTCACCAGTACAAGATTTATAATGGGCTCTATGACACTGGGAGATTTGCCTTTGAGGATTTTGGCTTTCCAAACAGCAAGGGCAGAGTCTTCTGTGTCAGACACTGGGAAATGAACCGAGCCCTGAAAGTGCCTTTCCTCTGAATAGAGTGTAATGGGAATCTAGATGCTGCTCAGAGGAGGACATCTGCATTGCAGACATCCAAATGTGGGCAGATGGATACTACTCTGACAGTAATGTGCTCTGTAGAAATTCAGCTTATTTTATGCAAAAGGAGTTGGAGCCATGTCTTCAGAACAAAAAGCAAATCTTTGCTGTGCTTTCTGTTCCCAGCATAATTCTGGCACAAAGAAGAGGGAACAAAACAGAAGCAGCCAAAAGAAAGAAGAAGCCCAGTGAATCCTACTCAAGCTAGAACTCCTGGCTATGAGTAGATTGAGGGCTGACTGCACATCATAGCAATGTACTGGGCTCTGGGCTTTATCCATTTATGACCTGACCAGAATGTGCCTCAACTTTCCTCCTGCCTTTTATGCTTATGAATCCTTCTCATGCAAATCAAGGGGCAAATAGAGTTAATAAATAATATAAAATCAAGGCTCATAACTGAGTGTAAGGAGCTTGAAAGATTATACATGGACATTGGTTGTATGGAAGCCTCTGGAAAGAAATTTTAAGCGGCATTTGCTCTATATCTGCAAGCACTGATTGCTCAAGAGGAAAAAAGCTCCAATGGCAATTTTCTGTTTGGTAGTGACCAGTTCTGATGCATGTGACAGTTCAGCATCTTTCAGTCAGTCTTGGCAGAGGACACTAATTATTAAAGTGTAATGACAAGGGAATAAAATATCAAGCAGATTTTTAAATTTTATTTTATTTATTTATTTTTTTATCTGAGGGAACAAAAGAAAGGAGAAAAAATATGTATAAATGTGTGACTGATGTGAAGAGTGAAGAGTCAAGGAATCACAATGCCAATGGGTAAAAAAATTCCCTGATAAACACAAGCAGAAAACTACAGTGTCATTGCAATTTGAGACAGAAAACCGCAGCAACTCAAAATGGATGCTACAGAATCAATTCATATTTGCTTAGAAGCAGAGGCTCACAAGGATGGACAATGCCCTGATACTATAGCCATGATTAAAAATAAATAAAAAAAATAAAACCTAGCAAGAAATATCTAAGTCTTAATGATAGGAAGAATTCAGCCAAGCAAAACTAGTGCAAGCTGCAGGCTGTGACAATCAACCAGCAATGAAAAAATCGAGAGGATTATGTCATTCTGCAAGAGTTTCTCAGTACATTCAGGAAAGTCAATGAACATTTATTGAAGTTGAACTGGTTGCACCAAATTCTCTGCTGCCAGGAATATTATTTGTTGTCAAGACTACTGGTTTTGGCCCTGAGCTCTCTTCCAGTGTAGATAACTGCTAGGCAGGGAAGACTCTAATCTGTATCATTAAAAGCAGAACACAGCTGCTCTTTGTGTTAGGTTCCTGAGAGCAGCAGTTCAGCTTAAAACATTTGGTCCTCATGCATTCAATTCCTGAATCTCTGCTGGGTGAGAATTTGACTTCAGATTCCTCTTTGGAGTCAGGCTGTGGTTTCTGGTCCTGCTCTGCACTGGAAGCTTCGCACTGATGTGTGGCTCCTGCTGGGTTCTAGAAGGGGACTCTCCACCATGTTGTGCTGCCCATATCTCATCAGCTCTCAAGGAAAAGCCTCAGGCAATGGGAATAGGAAGCAAAATACACAGAGCAGATGAAATCAGAGATGGTTCCTACTAAGCAGCCACGTGAAGTCCCGCTGTAGACTGATATCCTTTCTGCTTCAGATGAACTTCTCATAGAGGAATCTAGGTGATTCTGTGAGTTCTGGGCATATGGAAACAAGAGGCAGTTTATTGCCTCTTGTTTGTATGCCAAGTATTCAAATTTCACTTTTAATCAGATTTGATGGGGAAAAGATAGATTTGAAAATTGTATTTCTAAGCAATATATCTTCGTAGACTGAGGAAATTAAGAGAAAATAACCTTAGAAACAAAAATAATTATGTTGTGGACAGTTCTTAGTGCATTACTGGAAAGAGATACTCTTCCCAGACATGCTGGCCCTCAAGGTAATCTTTGAACAACTCAACTACTCTTGTCCAGATAGCATAAATAATCACATATTTAATTACTATGGTAAATGTAGTAATTATAATTTTAGAAATTCCTTGAGCTTCTTTTTCCTGAATGTAGCACAGAAGGATCTTGGGGAATATTTTCAGATTTGGAAGAATCTGAAACTAAAATTGTATACATTTCTAAAAATAAAATAAATAGCAAATCATTAATCACAAGAAAAATTCAATTGCTTTGAATTACACAATGTAGGTCTCAGCCCATGTGTCCCTCAGACATGTTTTTGTAACTGACTCACATATCAGAAAATAATTTGGGAGCAAGAGAAATGCCATGTAAAATTGTGTGTGGGAAAAAAAAAATAGTGCTTTAATTTAAAATACTCATCTATCAGAGTTCCTGACTATTGATGCCTGAAAGGTATGGGACATATTTCTCTTTCAGGCAAAGTGTGACAAGAGTAATAAATATGAGCTCTGGTGACCATGTTTATATCAAAGGCATTTGTGGTCTACCTGAACCTTTGCTTCTTGTGCCTTTGTGATTATCTTTCCATTTGGCTTAGGTATTAAGTGAAGTGATGTAATTTCTTTGACCTCCAGTTTCCATGTTAGTAAATTGGAGATAATGTGACTTAGCCAACTTTGACAGAAGTGTGAAGAGAAATGTAGAGGTTCTCAGTACTGGTACAAGTATTTTAATATCTCAGTTTTCCATTCCCCAAGAAAAAATACATACTATTTGTGATGATTCATAGTGAATGTAACTACACAGCAGCAGTAAATCATAAAATACCAAATTCTTCTCAAAATTCTTTGCAGAGAGTTATAAATTCATGTTTACTATTCAAGTCTTCAGTCTTAACCTTCTACTTATACCTCTCTCCAGTGTGGATCTCCATAAAAATAATAAGCTTCCTTGTCATTGCTGTGCCCCTTCTCAGTATCTCCTGCTCAGTCAAGTGTGCATTTATCAAAGTCCTTGTCTTGCTGTTATGTTACTGCTGTAGCATTGTGGTGGCTTCTGTCAGACAATGCAGCTGTCTTGAGCTCCCACATACGAGAAAAAAATCCAGGAGTAGCCCTTTGAAGAACTCTTACAAAATGTTCTTCTAATTAAATACATATAATAGAGAGTGTCAGAGGGATTTGTTCACTGTCACAGACCTTCAGTGCTGAATTTCTTCAATAATTTGCTGAAGCACATAGAAAACAAGAGGCATTTATGACTGCATGTGATGCAGATAAGAGATGTGCTACATCTGAAGCCTCTGTAATGAGGAGAAATGGAAGAAACATCCTTGTATTTCAAGACAACTAAACTCAGTGTTTATCCACAGAATTCAGGCAACAAGCACTTATTACAACATTTCAAAAGGAAGACGCTTAAAGCATACTTTTAAAAGACATTTTTAGCCTTATCTGTAGTCCGATAACAAGGGATTTTTGTTAAAAGAGTATATCTAAATGGCAGATAAATGTGTCAGTTTTTTGGTGATAAACTTGGCAGTGAAAAAGGAAAGTTTTATTTCTTCATGTAATAAGGTTTTCTGCTGGCACAAGCAGTTCCAAAGTTCCTTGGAGTGTTCTGTTGAATATCCTGTGCATGTTGAGCTTTTTAATGAACTGTTGCTTGCATCCAATGGAATACGTTGTGCTATGGACAGCCAACCTAATGAAACCTAGTTTCCAGTGTGTCTCCCACATTTTTCACCCTTCATGTTGACTGATAAGGGATGATCTTGTAAGTCTTTCTCTGTATAAGGACTTAATAGAGTCTATTCCCATTTGTATGCCCATTTTCCTGAAACTTTTGTGGGTAAAGTATATTCAAATCTTCTTGTATTCTTTTGTGCGATTTGCTTAAAATTGTTCTGGAGCACAAAAAAATTTTCAAGGGAACAGAAATTGCACATTTCATATCTTTGAGAAACCAGTCTAAATGTGACATTCTGAATTTTCACTACAAGAAATCCAGTTATCTTCATGTGTCAGAAAGATTGTTTTTATTATCTACATGAGAATATATAGCATTACATTATTACAATAACTGGCAAAAACCAACAAATTAAAGCGCTGCAAAGTTGGTTAACAAAGCCAAATTCAGGTTTTTGAATCTAAATTAAGGTTTTCTTCTCTTGTTTTGTAGTTGTGAAGCTCCATGTTACATGTGAAGAGAGGTGTACTGTGAGAAAGCTACAGGAAAATGAAATGCTTAATATGTTTAATATCTCAAAGTTTTGTTTAAAAAATTGAGTTTGTTAAGACTCTCCAGCTGAACTAAGTTCCTATTTTCCAAAGTTTTATTAGCAGCCCACATTCAAAGTGTAGATGTGGATTAGCTGGGCCATCTCTGGAGATATTCTGACCTCAGCTAGATAAATCCCTGCAAAACTTGATCCATACTGGTTGTGCTTTGAGCAGAGATTGGACCAGGTGATCTCCAGAGAGTTATCCTGACCTAAATAAATCTGTCATCTGTGACCAGAAAGAGCTGACCTATAAAGTATATGTAATCTGTATGTTTTAAATTACATGAAATTGCTTCTGTATAAAGCAATTCAAGCATTTATAGCTGTGTTAGCTTCCATTAAATTGAAACTATTTTTATCATAACTTTTTAAAATCTGAACATGTTCCAACTAATAGCTAGGCTGGCTGGAAAATATTTTATTATCTATAAAAATAAGAAATTTGAACAGGTCTAAATTTTTTCATATTGGATATAGTCTCACTTTAGATCCTGAGATATGGCAGAATTGTTTTATTTTCACAGTATCTAGAAGATTAGGTTGAAAGTGGCATGTTGAATAATAGACAGTGTAATGCAGAGCATCACTTGCAACAGAAATGCAAGAAGAATCCTGCATATGTTATTACTGAATGAAGAGAAAAAGATTGTCATTCATGACAAACAATAGTTCGTCATGCACTCTTTTTTTGTATGGAATGGATAGTATGCAGTCCAAAATATAGTCTGCTTGTTCAGAATGTGAACTCGTGGAGGTGTGCAGAAAATAGTGCTTCCTGATTTGGAAAAGAAGCTATCAAAATGTAATCAATATGGTTTGGAGAAAAAGCTACAAGATATGAAGAGTAAGTCTGTAAATACTTGTGAGAAGTGGTGTGGTGGTATAAAAGAAGAAAGCAGCTCTCAGCTATAACAGGTAGGGAACGGTGTCCTATCGCTGTTGTATTTCACATGGATGCAAGCCCTTGGGGAATGAAATAAACAAACATGCAGAATTGAATTGTGAACTAGAGGATGGCTACAACAGCCATCAGAAAAGCATCTGAAGATCCTGGAGTTTACTGGATGATGGAATAATGTGTCAAGGGAAGTTCTTAAATACAAACATTAGATAAGAGCAGCAACAGCAGCTCAAACTTTATTATACAAGATCCTCCAGCATTACAGCAGGGGAATGTACTTCCCAGTCCTAGCACACAAGGTCTTATGAATACAAAAGAGAAACAGAATAGTGGACAGAAGGAGAGAAAAAAATCTATCCCATACTCACATCAGATACTTACATCAGAATAAGACATTTGGCATCTACCAATGAACAGATATTGCTTAAATATGAATGCTTCTCCTATATACTCTTAAGACAAAATGAAAAAAAAAATTAAAATAACGTTTAAAAACCCCAAAGAAACTGGAAATTTAAAATGCAGTCTGCCTCTTGAAGGTGTTGAATAATTATTCTTTGGAAGGTCACAAAATAAATTGATAGAGTCAGTTGTCATGAACAAATTCCTCCATATTTTGTAGAAATACTGTGAAAAATAGGTAGATAGATAGATAGATAGATAGACGATTGATAGACAGATTTTCTTCAGGTTATATATATATATGCTTGATTTCTTGACACTAAATCTGAAGTGTTGAAAAAATCCAGTGCTAGTTCATTAAGCTGTTATTTAGTAAGTTATAATTGAAGGATCAGTTCTACACTTCTAATATAATTAATAAATAATATAATAACTCCTAATAATAAGTAATATAACTGATATTATATACCTTTCTATTGTAACATTACCCATTTGAACAAAACCAGATTAGTCTCAAATTCAAATATCAGATTTATCAACTGTCTCCTCAGATGCAGGTTTTCTGGTGTGCCTGACTACTCACTAGGCCACTCAACACTGGGTCAGGGAAAGGGAAGAATTTATTTGTGATTCTCTCTTACGTGTAGCATTTTTATTCATAGGCACCATACTTACAATCTGGTTTTGTCTTGGATTGAGCTAATGAACTAAATTTAACTCAGGTGAGAGTGGAATTGTTAATTCTGTGTTTCTCTCTTCCTCCCTACAGTACGCTGTCTGGCTGGTCCTTTGGGTTACATGGAACGTGTTTGTTATCTGCTTCTATTTGGAGGCTGGAGACCTTTCAAAGGTAATTTACCACTGGATACGTCTGAGCCATCAACTCTTTGTTAACATGCCCCAGGCTGTGCTCTATATTACTTATTCAACCTAAATGAATGTTGTAGTATGATGGAAATTTGGAGTATTCTGGGTATGTTAGAAACTTTTAAACCAGACAGTAATGAGCATATACGTTCTGATACCCACAACAATAATTGTATATATTCTTTAAAAGAAAATTACCTCTTTTTGTCCCCCTCAGTAGTCCTGCAATGCAAAGTTCACCAAATGAGAGGCATTAATTAATTATTTCAGGAATACAAAACATTGCCATCTCAGGGGCAAACAAGTATTTATTGTACCTTTTAGCTTGCTGTTACCTAGCTGGATTCCTTTCAGGGGTCTTACACATAGTATAATAGTTGTAAAAGAAGGGGTGTTTCATTAAATTAAGATGTAAACAGGCGTGCCAGAAGAGATTGCCATTTAGCTTCATCAGTGTTTTTTAAGTTTGTGCTTCTGGTAGGATTGTTTTCCTTGAACACTTATACATAGTAAAAATCCATAGGAAAAATACATTTTCCTAAGAGCTACATATTTATAGAGTTTTATTGATAGTGTGATAATGCATAAAGTGGTAGTTGGTAATGGCCTCAAACCAACACTCCTACTTTCTAAGCTGTTCCCAGAAAGCTGGCAATTTGTGGGATAAAAGATTAGCAGTGGCAACAATTATTTTTTAGGGTCATATGCTTCAATTGATTCTAGATATTGCTGAATTATGCTCACAGTGCTATAAACTGAGCATCAAGGAGAATCCCTCGTGTCAAACACATCACATTCTCTTCTTGACTCAGATTTTAATTTTTGTTCCTGATTATAGGAGTTTAGCCCAACTGTAAATTACAGATGTAATCCTCTGATCCTTTGTGAGTTACTGATACCTTATTATGCAGAAGGTTAAACACAATTATAGGAAGAGTAAATGAGGCAGAGATACTTCCTTGCCTGTTGTTTCTTTCAAATCACCCCCAAAGTACAAAAACTACCAGAGACAAGGTGTTTCATCCCCATGTATTCCATTTCTTCAAAAGATGCTGACTTCAAAAGGATCAGAATTTCATTTTCTGAGGGTGTAAAGTAATTTTCTGCAGGTAAAATGTTACACTTTCCTGGTTTTATACTTTCAGACAGGCCCAATCTCATTAAAAGCTTGGCAAAAACAGAGCAAATAAAAGAACTTGCATATATTATCTTTTATTTGGTCAAAATTGTTTCTTTGTTGCCAGGAGAACTAACATATATAACAAACCCAGCACCTGTTGTACAATCCACCCTCTTTCCACCTGCTTGTTTCAGCCACCTGCATTCCTAAACTTGTAAATGTTGGGATGTTTGAACACTGGGTATAAAAACAGCGTAAGAACACTAGTAAGTGCTAGTTGGAATAAAAATGGGCCACAAATATTGAAATTATTTTTTTTCTGAAAACTAGAAATTGCCATCTGGAATGTTTCCCAAATAACCCAATAGGGTTCAGGTCTATATTTGAATGCAGTTTAATCTTTTATTTGGTCTCTAGAGGTATTATTGCTCCAGTGATATGATGTGCCTTGAAATACTCAGTAGAATATATTTTTTCCACTTCAACTGGCTTTCAGAGTACCAGAGATGGTAAAGAGAGGGAGAAAAGGAAAAGCTCCTAGAAAAGTGGATTTAAAAAAAATGGTAAAGATCAATTCATTGTCTACAAAAGATGTAATTCACATGTAGGGCATCATTCTCCTCTCCCTTTCAACTCAAATGGTATGTCAAGACTTCCCCACGTGGGAAATATTCTAGAAGGTCTAGTGCTTGGAAATACACATCTAGTGCAAAGGTACCCAACTGTTCAGGTTGATATAACATAACCCCCATTATAAAGCCTTCAGAGGCTCTGGCATATCTACAACTGTAGATATCTACAACTGTAGGTATCTTACAGAATAAATCATTTCAAGTGTAATGTTTATCAGGCATATTCATAAATCTTGCACTGAATCTTCTTTATTACTTATATTTTCATCTGGGAATAACTACAATTTTAATTCAGGGGGGATAAATCTGGGCATTTTCTTTGTTTAGAATGGCATGTAGAACCTTGAGAAAAGCTCTGGATCTGAAATAGTTCTAAATAGAGAATAAAAAACAGCGTTTAGGCAAGTACTAGAGGAATGCCTCTGAGGTTGTAAACCATGAGAGAGGATTCTGTGCAGCATGGCTTTAAGAATTGATAGGTTAAAATTACAGCCTTATAATAGTTCAGATGGGTATAATTTATTTTTATATGTATTATTTATAGCTTGCTACCAAATAAAATAAAAATAAGAAAGTGTTTTGGTTTTTTTTCCTAAAGTTTTGAGAAAGCTTTTATTCTATGTGTACAACAATTTTTTCCATCATCACCTGCTGAGACAACAGAGAGGACACATTTCAATTGTTACTGTACTTACTTTACTTGTGGGGTTGGAGGTTGTGATATTTTTACAGCTTCTCCTAATATACTGAAACAGGCCTGTAAAGACTCAGAAATTTTTAGAACAATGAGATAAGTGTCTCTAAAGAGACTAAGGAGATTCAAGGACTATTTGTGAACATCCATGTAAATCTGTTTGTATTATAAACCTTTACAATCATAGGTATCTTGTGAAAAATGGTGTCACACCAAGTATTTTCTGTCCTTGAGGCACAGTTATCTTTGCTGAAACTCTATCACAGCAAGATGGAATATTTATGGCTTTGTAAGAAAGGTTTGTAACAAAGAGGAAGTACAATCACTTGTTCTTAACCTTGATTTTTATGTGGATCTGTGAATAAATGCCTAGAAAACCCACTTCTCACACTTACTTTTCAGTATTATTCTTCAAAAATATTTAATTAGTCTGTGTGTTGTTTTGCTTGCAGATGACTGCCATACTTTCTATAAATAGGACTTTTAGGTGTCTGGACTGGTAATATTTATTTTGGCCTGTGGCTAAGCAAATGTAGCACATGAAAAGCATAACCTCTTATCTTGAATGAGGCACATCTGAAGTACACTAGTGAAACAAAAAAAAAGGAAAACATAATAGAAAGCATTTCTGAGAAAATGTAATATTCCTGTGATATTTTTTAAACCAGGAAGGTACACAGGGAAATAGATTCTGCTATCTCAGAACAACAGATAATACTCATGTGATTAAGAAAAGCACTCTTGATTCAAGGCATTGAAAGCTTCCCCTAATGATACCACAAGCAGAAAAGAAGACGAATAAGAACTCTCAAACTCCCATTTTTAGTTTTGAAATGAGTAAACATTTTTTGCAGAAGGAAACCCTTTCCTGAGGTTGCGCTGGTCCCATTGCAAGCGTGGAAGTGGAGATGCTGTCACTGTCAGTTGCTGGAACTCGAGGCAGTGGCTGGGTTTGGGGTGCTGAACAAGGGGGACCAGCTGGGCTTCAGGGTCCAAAGCAGCCCTTGCTGCACAGGGTTCCATCCTTGAGTCAGTACTTCTGGTTCTGTCTGCATGCAACTCTATTTGGGTGACCAGATCCACAAGTTCTCCTCTCACTGTCGCCTGGCTGAGGTCTGGAATCATTTTACTGTAGAAACTCTACTCTACCACTGTAGAGTACTGTAGTACTCCCCAGAATACTATGTGAATATGACCAAAAGTGCACTTTTGAAAAGCTCCTTTTAACTGTCAATATTGACTTAGATTCTATTTTTCTGGCATTCTTGACATCTTCCTTATTTAAACCTAATAACATACAACATTTATGTTTACTATATTAAATCATTAGGTTGTACTTACATATTTTTGACACAAAAATTAGATGTTTGAAAATCAAACACTCCTGTATCAAGAAATGCCAGAATTAAGATTGTTTGGATAAGCATGATTTAGCTCTCTTGTACATTCATTTTAATATATCTTTTAATTATGAAGTCACAGCTGTATATTTTTCTTTAGTCTCTGTACCACATAGCCTATTTCAGAGATGAAGTTTTGGCAGTTGAGTGAGACTGCCATACTGGATCTTACTCCGTATACTGTAGCAGTCTGAATAAGTTTAATAATAAATATAAATGTAAATTCTGTACTTCAGTTCTGATCTGAAAACATGTAGAATAAGAATATGAAAGGTTAGGTACAGAACTCTGGCACCTAAGATCTCTAAGCACAGAAGTGATACTGTGTACACAGATCACTTGGTGTAGTCTGGTTCCTCATTATTCATTCTACACATCTGAGCAACTGTTCTTAATAAAAAAAAAGGAAAGGAGTTTCTATTTGCATTCAAATCATGTTACTTCCTTTCCTATATTGCCCTATACTGCAACAGGGAGAACATGAAAGAATAAGATTAAAAAATGCACTTATTTAAAATTGAAATTGTTAAATATGATACAAAGAACTGAATTTGCTGTAGTTATTAAAATGTAAACTAAAGGAAAATATGTAATCAGGTTGCTTTCTGCCAGAAGTTTTAAGGGAAATTAAAGGTTTCTGAACACTCTCTCCTACCCACAACAAATAACTGGAAATATAAGATAACTTAGACTTACAAAATCACAGACTTATGCATGCTGGAAGAGCCCTCTCAAGGTCACTTAATCCAGTCTCCTGCTCAGAGCAACACCAACTTAAAAGTTCTGTCATGTTGCCCAGAGTTTTAGCAAGTCAAGTTTTAGAAGTGTTCAAGGATGGAAGTTTCACAACTTCTCTATTTCTTAACCATTCTCGTTTGAAAAATTTTCTTATGATATACAGCATTGCTGCAATCTGTGACATTGCCTCTTGTTCTTTTACTCCATGCCTCTGGGAAGAGTCATGCTCCACCTTTTCTAACATTCCCTTCAGGCTTTTAAGTGAAGCCGAGTAATTTGGCTTTCCGTTTTTTCTTTCCATGGTTGATTTCCTATTTCCAACCACGGATAGTTTGTTGCACCTCACAAGAAAAGAGCAAATTATCTTGTAATATTCAGTAATAAATAATCGGTTCACTTTTCACAATTTGCTTTACTATGGGACAAAAATGGATATTTTGGATATGGGACAAAAATGGATATAAAAATATCCAAAAATGGATATTTTTCACATATACGTAAAGCTATATAGTATCTTATGTAAAATATGGAAAGATATAGGTTGTCCATGTTTGGAAAGGGTAGTAATACATTCAAAAAGATTTAGAGTCCTTTAGTTCAAAGACAAGTCAACTTATGCTAATATTTAAGTTTCCTTATATTGTATTTATTAAACTACTGAAAAATCTTGTGTATAAACCCTGCAGTCCAGTAAAATGCTGCAAATATGTAACTCGTCCCTATTCCTGCTGAGGTAAGCGAATCAGGAGGGTTAACCAAAACTTGGTAAAGGCTGCTAGGGAGCAATAGGAAGACAATATAATGTCATTGTTGGGGAATACCCTTGGGGAGGGAGTCAGCTCTTCCAAGCTGGAGAAATGAAGATTTAGGGAGAGAGTTTGCTGCTGTTTTGTTATCTGCAAGTACTACCCACTCTGTAGCTGAACTGCAAGGTAGTCTGTTTTCCATATCATGAAATCAGAGGAATAAAGGCAAATGTAAGAAATCATTGGGGTGCCAATGTGCACTCTGTTTAAAGTCAGTGTTTACATACTCACAGTCATGGTTCATAGTAAAGTAAAGCCAGAAGGGATTTTGGGATACAGCCATCGGTTCTCCTGCCTCCAGCCAGGCCCAGCCACCAACCTGCACTATGGGAGAGCAGCTGATGCAAATGATCTCAAGGAGGAAATGAGCAGGGTAGAAATCCATCTACAAATGATGCTCATGAATTAGTATGAGCATTAGCAACTTTTCATCACTGAGAAATCCTCCTTTCCCTTTTTGATCTTTTTGATGTTAGCCCAGGATTAGCAAGATACAGCTGATTTTAGCGGCTGTAGGGCAGCCCATTCTTTCTCTTTCCCTCTTCCATTGGGTGATTAATGAGAAAAGGAAGAGGCAGCAACGGTCAAAGCACCTCCTTTCAACAAGTTAGCACCAGTTCTGCATTGCTGGTGGACATAAATGGAAAGGGTGGGAGGAAATACAGAGCCTATTTTTCCTCCAACTCTTCCCACTTGTCCCTACCATCTTATTGTGGAAAATTATAAGGATCAGCCAGAACTAGGCAGCTTCTAGTAGGCTGTATTTTTCCACTTGAATACCCCAACCTTGGCAAGCACACATCCACCTATGTGTCTGACTTTCATATACCACTGCTTGGATTGATACCTAGTTGCTCTGAAATCCAGTTTATATCCATATGCAAATTAATGGCAATAATGCAAATCACTTCAGGACATGATTTGCATAGCTTGTCACTCATGCTGCTTAAAAAACATGCTGGCTATGAGTGCTGAACACTTTATGCAGCTAATATGCTCTGATTTTAAAGGGAGGGCTTGATACACAGGTGAAGCTGGGGAAAGAGCAAAACAAAAGAAATGGGTAATTCATCTTCAGTATAATTCAGTTGTAACAAAGCAATGAACTTGGCAAAAAGTTTGAACTTACATGAGTTATTCATTCATTCTGCATTACTTTGTGTCCATTAGTATAATTTTTATACTGCTTTGATTCCACATTTACTAATTATTTTTGTAAAGCAGTGGTCATTAGCAGTTAAATGTCAATGTCATACATACTCTAATAAAACAACCTGCAGGATGGTTAATTTTGAACATATTACCTTCCTTGGATGTTGTTTTAACAGATGTCCTGTTAAGATAACAGAGAAATTAAATTAGTTTTCAACTCAAAGCATCTGGTTAACTTTGTAGGTAAATGCCTTTGAGCAGTAAATCTGACCAGGGTTTTCAGATAAATAGCTATCAGAATGTTTTAAGTAAATGACTTTATTTTTTCACTTCTATTACTTAGGGCACATTTGACATGCTTGATCATATATCTAACAGATGAAAATTGAAAATAGTCCTGGCAACCAGCAGTGTTAGGTTATTCAGGGGGTAGTTTCATGGGTAGATACTATTAAGCATGCTTGTGGTTTCAGAAAATTTAGTTCTGCAGCAATTTTTAAACCTCAAGATCTTTACCAGCTGGAAGATAACTGATTATAAAATGTAATCTGTTTAATACTGTAGACATAGCATATGGTGGAATACATTTAGATAAGAGTGGAATTTTTCATCTTCCTAATGGTGAAGTAAATTGTGATAAGAAATCATTCAAAGTATAGAAAAATATGAAATATGATTGTATCTATTTTGCTAATTGTAACAATTCTATCTTTTAAAATCCTGGGACATATTTTATGTTGAATTTTCCCAGAATTTAATAGCTCTGCACCAAATACAGGAACACATGAAAATAAGTGTAGTGACTTGTTAGATGATAATTCCATATGATGATTTACTTATGTGTGTGTTTACATATACATTGAGTATCTCAGTTATACTGTTAAGACTAGTAAGCATGCATTTTAGCATGTACCTTAAAGCTGCATTTATTATAGTTACATGGAGGCTTTCCTATATATCTAAAGGCAGTGCCATGGATATTTCTGCAAGTCTTTCGACTGTTACAGCCACGACATTGCAGAAAAATATCCAAATAGATATTTATGAGATTACTTTTTAATATTTATTAATTATATTGCAGTACCATCTAGTGGCCCCATTTTGATATCAGGGTACCATTATGCTATGAGCCCAGGACACACATAAGTAAAACTTATCCTAAATGGTACATACTTTGTGATTCTGTGAGAATGGGAGGTCAAAACCAAAAAATAGTAGACTGTTGTGAGAATCCAAGACAGTGTTATATCTTGGGAATTCTTTGTGAAGTCTGGATTTTCACAACTTTCTTGTCCCATTTTCCCCATGTTTCTCCTCTCTGTGAGGATTGATAGTTGAGTGACACAAAGCCTTCCTCTTACAGCATTTTATGGTCCACTTGGATGAGGAAAACACTTCTGTATACCGTAGTGCACCATTGCTAGCATTTCACCAGTTGTTTAAGGCACTGGGGGAAAAACCGTAGATTTTGCTTAAAATGAAAGATCAGAAGCTAAATTTATTTCTAGTCAGGCAGATGCTCAGAAGATCACAGCTACAGAATGCATGTTTGCTATGACAGCTCATCTGTGGGTTGTCTATGCCTCTGATACACAGTACTTTTACTGTGCCTATATGAGTCAGCTATGGACAAAGGCTGAAGGGGATTTACCATAGTTGAAAGTAGGGGAGTCTGCCAGAGCAACCACTCATCTTTTGTGAAAGTATAAAAGCATACAAAAATATGGTCTTCTTTTTAATTTTCACTGTCTTGTGGTGTCAGCCTTGTGTTTCATTATTTATTCTTTTGGGGTACAGATGCAATACTTTAATATTGTTCCTAGCAATTTTTTTGTTCTAAATATGGATGCAATGGCTAAAATATATATTTTCCCACATCTACTCTTTCTCTAAATAGAAGTATATAATTGACCTTCTAATTAGTATCTATCAAATAAGCCCCATCTTGTGAACCAGGGGTCTACAGAAAATTTCAAGGCAGCACTAAACCCATGCATTTTCTGAGGAGCTTTGTGTTATTTGGAATTTCTGAAGGAAACCATTCTGCTCCTCATATCACTAAAAATTATGCCAGTGTTAATACAGTAGGAAATAGAAATTATGTATTGCCTTCAGCATCTTTTAACGTATGGATAAGCATTTATTGAATTTGGGAAAGCAATGTGAGCTGTGAAGTACTGTCTTTTTTGATCCTGTTTAATATAGAAGCCCCATACTCCTTTCTCACCACTGCAGTAGTAGCAATGGGCTCACAGGCTCACTGAAAATGGCTTTGGTGACTAATCACCTCTTACAGCAGTTCATCATCTTATAGCACTCTATATGTGCAGTTGCCCTTCTGCTGGAGGCCCCCACTCCCATGGTCCTGCCACTTGAACACTCATGGTCTATCTCTGGGCTGAAAACACAGGTGTGTCTTAAGGCACAGTGAGCAGCCACATAAAATTTGTTCTTACACAGACACAACTTTGCACTGAAGCATGTGAGTAGCTCCTACAAAAGGCGCTAATAGAAATCTAAGGAGACAGTAATGTGTTTAAACTGTCACAAATATTTCAAAGTGAATGTCTACCCTAGTCACAGAGCCATGCTGTGCTTTCTGCACTGCAAGAGAATTTCTACTCACTAGATAAATTTCCTTGAAAAAAAGCAGGTATTTCAATAAGCATGTTGGAATGTAACTTTTCCTCCTGTAAAACTGCTACCTCAAAACTGTAGAATTATTTCAAATATTAGTAATCATTTTCATGTAATTTTCTTCCTTTCTCGCTCCCATGAAAGAATGTTTTCAAAACTGGTACTGAAAGGCAGTGATCTGTGGTATATGGCTAAGTGAATTCACTAATGTCAACTTCAATAACAGTGTAGGATCAGATGATAATTTTTAAATAATTGTGCATAATAAACAACAAAAAATATTCTCTCTCATTGACTTCAGTGCTGTCACACTGCTGTCTCACAGCTGGGTTTATTTTGCTGATTGCGTATGCTCAGAATGAAGCACTAGCTATGAAAAATATTTTATGTCCTTTTTCTAATAATCCATTAAACTCAATGATTACCTTAGTGAATTAATCCCCAGAGGGTAAGTTTACTGTTGTTTTCAAAACTTGCTGCTGCTACTTCAATTATAGAAATTTTAAGGGGCACCCTATCTGTTCAGGAGTGCTGTAGTACGGTGCCACATCCGACTTACCAGACTACCACAAATACCTGTTTGTTTAGAAATTGGATTCCCTGTTTTGAGGGTAGGATTTGATTGATTGAGTAACCTTATGAATTGACTAAAATGTGGTTTACTGTGGGTTTCATACTAAGAACCTGTTCTTCAGCAGGCCACAGTGTAACTCAGGCTATTTTTCTTCCACCCTACAACAGGTGGGTAATTCAGCAATAATGAGGTGATCAGTAATGTGCTGTGTCTCTCACTGGTATCTTTAAAGTGCCAATGAATCCTTTTATAGAAAAACTGCTGTTTGCAATGCAGAGGGAGAATAAGATCAGAGTGTTCAAAAATATCTGAAGAACCTCCTCTATGTATAATTTGAGATATACCTCACTACTCAAATGAAAAAATAAAAGGGGTTAGATTTGTCAAGCTTTTGATCATATCTTAAAAGTGAAGGGCTCTCCTTTCATAGGGCAGCTTCATAGAAGGGGTCCTTCTGTGACTTCCAATCAGATGCACAAAGCAATTCCTCTCTTTCTCTCTTGTCAATTTTATACCTGTCAATTCTCTCTTTCCTCTGTCAGCTTATTGAAGCTGAACACTTTTTTTAATCTTGGCTTTGCTCACCTCTGGCACATTCCTCTGACACTTAGCACATCCAAAGGTTTTCTATCTTGATTTGGCTTAACTGGCCAGGGTTGTTTTTTATTTGGGAGCACAGGGAAACACTGTATCTGAGTACATGTTCATTTAGGTATTTCTCTTTAATCACCATTTACAGAACACACTAACTGTAGTTGCTCTTGACTGCCCATTGTAACCAAATGTACTTGATCCAATGTGTCCCACAAATGCTCTTAAATCACAAGTACAAGACATTTGTGTACAGCTGCAATGATGGAGATTGGTTTGCATTGGGTGGAGAAGTTAAGCAGTTGGAACACATTTATTCTAAAGTTTGAATTACAGACAACTTTTTTTACTCTTTGGAATGCCAATATGAAATTTATGTCATACTATATGACATCATAATAGAAATTGTAATGAAACATTGTTAAATATATTGCTGACATAATCTAAGTAATATGCAGTATAAAAACTACTTGCACAAGTATTCACATAAGAATTATGTAAAAATTGAGGGTTGTACAAAGCTTATCTGTGATTATCATCTACCCAATTGTACTCAATCCTAGGTGTTCAAATGGCTATGTAAGAAACACTGCCAAGAGATATACTGAAAGACGTTTCTCCCTCCACTGGAAATGCTCCTCCTTAAGCCTAGAGAATTAACCACTTGCTTTTATTGAAAAACAGACTTGAACATACATACATACATACATACATACATACATACATAATAGTTCAGCGTTTTCCACTTCCTTTAAAGTATTTCAATCACAAAACTGCATCCAACTCAGCACAAGGATGTACAATGTAGCATAATTTGCACAGAATTAGAAATCTTTGGAGCTTCTAATTGTGCATTTCTTGTGGTTGACAAACAATGACAGGGTTAAAAGCATGAGATATTTCCTAAAACTACAACTACTGGCTGTTGTGTTTGCCTTCCTGGATTCTGTGGTTTGAATTTTTAATAAAGAAAAATGCCATGAGCTCAGACAGCTGTTTGGAAGCGGCTACAGGAGAGCTCAGTAACAATAGACTATGATACTATATAATTATGGGTTTTTTCACTTCATTACCATATTCAACCTGCTACAGGAATGAGACTATAATGATAATTGCCAGACTCTTGGGTTTTCACACTTGGAAAAAGTGTAAAGTACAAATGTATAGTAATAGGGATTACTTCAAGAAATGTCTCTGTCTGAGACATACTGAAAGTAGGAGCTTGTAGCAGAAAGGAGATTTAATTTTAATGTTAAATTTCTGGCAAAATCTCTCCAGGAAATAATAGCATTTATTCTCATCCTGGTCTCAAAGTGAAGATGAGTGTATCACTCATTCTTTAACTTGCCATTAAAGTTTGTCTGTGTCACAGCATGTAGCATTAATGATAGATACTGCAGAGTTGCTGCTATATGAAAAGTCGCTGAAGACTAAAGTTTATTGAAAAAGCTTACATGGGAAATTTCTTTGATTCCTGTACACATTCTGTTTAGCTTTAGGCAATATTTTCATTTTTTTCACTAGCACAGTAATGTCTCTGTTAAAAAGAATTTATAAAAATAATATCTCTTTTTACACTGATATCTCTGTGTGCTGTATAAGACAGTACTCCTTTGTTTCCTTTCATAAAGAATCAAGCTTTCAAAGCTGGTATGTGTCAAGTACCATCTCATAGTGGCAATGCAAAATACTAGGAGAACTCGTGACAATTGGTAATAAGTATTGTTTCACATATAACTTAAATCTTTGATAATCCTAAATCTAAAAATTATTTCCCAATACTCAAATAACCTTCCTTCTCAGCATGATGTGTTCTGTTGTGCTGTTATCCTCCCATACCCATAGGATATGGCCCCTTCCCATGAGTAATTCTTCAGTCTCTCTACTCTTTCTTTTTACATTTTCCCTGTTTTCCTGGACACCTGCCTGATGCAGGTGGTGCTGGGCTGAAACATTCTTTGGAGATCCCTGCTTTTCTGCCTAGACTGCCAACATAGTCAAGATACCTGACTTCTAGGCAGCTGAAGTTAAATGAGCTGAATCCAACTCTAAGTGCTTATCACCCACTGAATTCATGGTACTTAGGCACTAACGGGATACCTTCCTTGAACACTGAGCTCCTAATATATTTAAAAATCTGGTGGCGTGGAGCCTAAGTTGCATTTAAATAGAAATTTAAGTGTTTAGTCTGTTAGTAATTTCTGAAAATTAGGCTTGAGTTATAGCAAAAAATCCTTATCCTTTCTTGAAAATCCTGCATTTATTGATTTGCCTTCAAGAAAAGGAGAAAGAATGGCAATGGTGGAGTTTTCATTAATAGACATACTGAGAAACTGCTTCTTGTTTTCAGTTGGATTTACACAGTTTATTTGATTCTCCTCCTTCATTTATTATAATTTTGTTTCAGAGTAAGGCAGTGATGCTGCACGTGAAATAAATTAAAAACCTGCCTACCATATCCATGAAACAATGGGAGTCAGTTTTGAAAACCTGATAAAAAACATCATATTGACATGCATGTGAATAATAAGCTTTCAGTTCAGAACATGGAATAGCTGAATTTCAAAACCTGAGTTCCTTAAAAAGGCACATGAAGTAAAGAGCTTGCTTCAAAGCAAAGAGCAATGTCAAGGATTTGCGGCTCTTATTGATTGGTGCTATAGAAGACACTTATAACAAGAAAAATGGAAAGACTGCATGAAAAGTTCAAAGCAAAAGATATGATATGAAGATTCCCAACAGTGAAGAAGGGACATATATTCAGCATACTGAAAAATTTAAGATTTTTAATTTAAAATAATTATTAATGGCTGTTTCTTTTCTGTAGTATTTCTTTTGTTATGGGCTACATGATACGTGTTAGGTGAGGTAAAAAGGAGTAAGAGGCAAACTTTTAAATATGTAACACCTTGAGTGAATAAATATTTTATTTTACTTTTTTAGAATTAAATATCAAACTGCAGAAATGTAGAACTCCTGTATTTTACACATGGAAAGTCACATGGAACTATGTTAAGTATAAACTCCTTTGGGATTATTTATAATTAGAATGAAAAAGAAGAAAAAAACAACAAACAGATAACCAAATTACATGTTCATGTGCTGTTAATAAGTTTTGAAAAAAACACCTATGAGCCCAAAATGTCCAGTCTCTTTTTCTCCTCTATTAAGGTGATGTTAAATTTCCCAAAATAGAATTACAGAAATATGAAGATGGAAGGTACCTGCTTATAATATTTGTAATATTTCTGGAACATAGAAATTTATAATGATATTTGAACTTTCTTTAACACCTGGTTAGCTAAGTGATTTTTTATAAACCAATAAAATTAATTGTGTGTAATTACTAAGTAATCTGTTTTTGCATGCATGTAGTCCTTCCTAGTAGTCAACCAAAATGATTTTGCTGACTATCTTGGACTTGTTCATAATAAGCAGGAAAAACATTGCCTTTATTATACCGTGTGCATGTTAAAAGATATTTATTAGGTTGATTCTTCATTTTCCTTCTGTTGACAAGGTGGATTTTTTTTTCATGTTTTCTTATTGCTCATATTTTCTATGTATTTTATTCTTATTGTGGTCCTCTGTATTCTTCCCATATGCTCTGCAGTCTTTTTAGTATGGAATATTAAAAAAAAAAGGTATTTCAGTTAAAACTTCACAAACACCAAGAAAAGCTGACCTATAGGACCTTTAGTATTTTGTTATAGAACTGACATTAAGTGTTACTGAATGAGATTTTCTTGATTTTTGCCCAATGCTACAGTGTTGGTTTTCGTTTCTGAGTCACTATTACAATCTCCTGCAGTTCTCTGCCATATTTTACTACCTTGCCAAATGTTACTTGCTCTCATTCTGTCCAATTTCTCCTGCCTACAGGAAAGCACTTTGCTCTTTTCTTTATTTAATTCACCTTGTTGTTGTTCAGTTTGCTGAGATCTGCCCTCTGCAGCATTTGCTATCCTTTTTCTGCACAATATAAACAGTATTAAATTCTATCATCCAAATCATTACTGAAAATATTGACTTGAATATGGACACCCACCTTCCACTTCAAACCTTTTCTCAGCTGAACACCCAAACACTGATGAATTCTTTTTTGTGAACAGTTTTTAAACCAGCTGAGGAAGTTGTTCTGGTGATTTACATGCACTAAGCGCTCCCTTTGTATATAAAGGGCATCACAGAGCCCAGGATCATAAGCTGGAATAAATTAGGTCCTATCTTCTGTTCTGCCTCTCCAAAACCACCACAGTGAAATCACCTGTCACAGAAGGACAATGATTTTAGGAAGAATTGCTCTCGAAAACTCATATTTATTTTACTATTTCATGGGCGCACGGGGATTGATGGATTAAAAATTTTGTTACAGAACCTCAGGATCAATTGCTAATTCACTTTTCTAAAACTGTGAAAACAATGGCTGTCTTTCTGATACTCTGCAGCTGCTTCATCAGCTTTTTTTTTTTTTTTTTTTTTTTTTTTTTTTTTTTTTTTTTTTTTTTGTTTCTTTTTTTTTTTTCATCAAATTTTCTGTNCAGAAACTTCAGGTGAGATCATGTCCCTGTTGAAGTCAATACATGGGGATTTTTTTATTCCATTTACTACAATGAGGCCAGGAGCTAACTCTTCAAGGGCTTCTCAAAGTGTCATGTTTCATCCCTAAATGCACGATGATGTCTTGAGAATTCTGCACATCAAAAACAATTTCATAATAGAAGAGATTTTAGTTTCATTGATATGGAAATCATGTTATGGAGCATGCATCATGAAAGCATTCAGTGTCTAAACTGACACCATGTAAGGCATGCATAGATAATTTCCATCCTCAACCAAAATGTTGTTAATTTAGATTTAGTGAAAAAGATGCAGTTATCATCACAAAACACAGATAGACATGAGTAATAGTATGAGTTCTGTTTTGGTTTTTTGCTTTCATATTTCAATGCAACTGGAATATAAAAGATGTGCAAATCTTAGGGGATCTGAATATGTATATGAAGAAGCAAACATTTATTAATCTATTAAATATCTGCTCACTGAATAAGCCAGTTATTTAACTGTGGAACAGGAACGTGACTTTGTAGTTCAAATCACTTTACTGAACCTTGGAAGATTTAAGTCCACTTTTCAACTCTGACTCAGTTTTCCTGCAAATCACAGCTTTTACCTCAGCTTTTGCTGAGAGTTCTTGCTACTGTAAAACAAAGATGCCTGTGTGAAAAGGCACCACCATAGTGAGGTTAATTCAGTATCCCTCAAGTGCCTCACACTATTAGTGGATCCACTCCACTCTGCTGGTTCACCATGTCTAGTCCTGTTCATGAAAGTGGAATTACTTGAAGCCTTGATCATAGAAACTGGTCCCTTTAAGTTTTCTCATGTATGAATTTTTCCCTTGCTCAGTACATCTTCAGCCTACTGCTAACAAGACAACTAGTCAACAATATAATTAATCTTTCTTGTGCTAATGTTTGTGATGACTTTATCATACTTGTGTGTTCAAATTACTTATTGAACATTTTGGGAAGAAAAAAATTTTTTTTAGAAACTGTTCACTGAATGACTGACAGTTTGCAGTTTGGTCCAAAATATTTTTTTTTGTTTTTACTGATTTGATTATTTTAATTGGATTACATGAGTCTATTTGGCATATTTGGTTTACAAGAGTGACAGTCAATGAAACAATACAGGTAATAAATATGTGGCAGGCTCCTTGTAATGGTCTTTAATCTTTCGCCTGTGGAAAAGTCTGGAAAACAGACTTGGAGAACAGACCAACATTTCAGTCTGTTTTGTATTAACTACATGCATTTGTAACTCCACCTTTTTTTCTGGTTATATTTGTGCTTTGTGTTATAGAAGTGATATGAACAATATTCTTCTGGAAACAGTATACTTGGCCACTTAAATAAAGATAAAAACTGGTTCATGTTGCAGTATTCTGGGTTAAATGAATCATTATATCTATGTTTCATTTCTTTTTTTTTTTTGGTGGCACAAAGGAAATGGGAAAAAAGAGGATGATAAACTGAACAAGATTCTTTTGGAATTTCAGCAACACTTGCTTAAAGCTATTACATTATATTTACTCTGGGGATTATGCAAGCTAAACATTTGTACAATATTCTAAGTTCCTAAAACAAATATCATGAAGATCAACAGCAATCAATTTAAATGAATACTGATTCACTGAAAGTTTCTGCTTGTCATTTTTTAAGGTGTCATATTTTCCTATGGAAAAGGTGATTTTCCCTGATAAATACTGTAGAAAGTCACTTTGAGAAAAGGAAGTTTAGTAGTCATTCCTATGACATGAAATGAAGTACAGCTGACTTTTTTAACAAGAATCTCAGGGGGAAAAAGGAAGTCTGAATAATGTTTAGGCATAACTTTGTATTTTGAAGTATTGTAAACAACAGATACAGAAATCACATTATCTGTAGCTAAACCATAGCAGTATCTGAAGGCAGAGGTATAAACAATAATTTTTAGATTGGAGAAGAAGAGGGATATCATCAGAAAAAGAATTTAGATATGCAGAATATGATTAAATGTTTCTCGTCATCTGCCTTGCTAAAGAAGCCAATGCCTCTCTACAAAAATATGATGGCATCTTTAACAATCACAAAAGCTTAAGCATTAGACAATTTATCAGAATCATCAGTAAAGGGAAATCTATCAAAAAAATTATTATTTTTCAGCCTAGTGTGGCCTCCACCTACAGCTACCCCTCCAGGAGACCTGAGGGTTTTCCACAGGAAAGGGCACCTAGAGAGTAATGTCATTTCAGTGATGAAAAGGTTATCAGACAGAAAGCCAGGGACTTTACTGTAAAATTCTCCAAGTTTATTTCCATTTTAACTTATTTTTAATTAAAATATTATTTGTTAATCAATTAGCAGATAGGACTCAAACAGAAAACAAAGAGAAAATTTCCACAAGGGTAGACTTGGCCCGTGTCTCCTAGCAAGATCTGTGTTAACCTTTTCTCCAGCAGAATATGTAGCACTGGTCTAGCAAAAATGATGAATAAAATATGGTGACAGAAATAGTTGAGTATATCAAGAACTTCAGGCTTGCCAAAGTTAAGAGTCTAGGCAGAACTGCAGAACAATATCACAGTCTTTGTATTTTGCAAAGTAGCTGATAGGACAAGTTGGCCCTGATGATAAATGCCTGTTACCACTTATGAAGTAGGTCCACCATGCGACAAGTTCTTTGCAATCATCAATTCAGCACTGAGAAAACAATCTTAGAACTTGCTAGGAAAGGAACAGATCACCAGGGAAGTAATATCATGCTAACTACTTAAACCACATTGAACTCCAGTATTGGGTAATGTGACCACTTCTGTTCATTTGTAACAGATATAATGTATGAAATTGTTTAGGAAGGAACAGGAATGCTAGATTGGTTTGATGGTGGATGAATGACTGTCACAACTTCTTAGAGTAAGGAATATTTTCCTGGAGTATCGTTTTCACACTTACAATGTCAGGGCTATAGTTCCAGCTTAGTTCTCATGTGTTTTGATTTTCAGGAAATAGAATGCATTCTGATTTGTTGCTTGTAAATATTGTCCTCTTAAAATAGCAATAAAAAAGTCCATCATAAAAACCTGAAGGATAAAGAGAACTGGACCTAATTATTTAGGCATTTTCTAGTAATTGCATTTTTATGAATCATTTTGCCTGCCTACCGTCCCTTTCCTCTTCTTCTCCAGCAAAGCAGAGAGGAAGACAGTGGCGATAGTCCTTCTGGGTGGAAATATTTTACGCTTGTTTGGTAGGTGATAAATGCTTCATTCCAAGGGGATTAACACAGAGAAGATTCACTAAAGGAGTGAGAGTTTCTGTATTCACATTAAACAATTCAGAGCCTTGTTGAATTAACCTACTTTTTCTGTAGGAACAGCTAATACAGGAACAATGACCACATGAAGTTGATTTTTTTTTTTTTTTAATTTTAACATCCTCCTGCAGTTACTGTGTTGTGAACTTCTGTAATTGTTGTGAGGATTTTTCTTTCACTCTGTCACATTAATCTTTTCAGTTAAATCTTAACAGAGTTAGCAACAAGAATTGTGTTTTCTCAGGAAACTAAGTCAATTTTAGGCAACTTAATGTATTAAGCCAGATGAAGCATTTGTAATCATCAGCATTACAGCCACCATAAAATGTTAATAAATGTATATCCTAATAAATGCAAAGGGTATAATATTGCAAGTGAAACATATCTACTTTTTGTGGATTCCTATCATTTCTTTAATCATTACAGTTTCATTAAAACCTGTCACTGAAATAGCATGCTTAATTTTCAAGAAAGGCAACAGTAAGAGTATTCTGTATTTCTTATCCAAATCAATGCACATTCTAAAATACTGTTAAGAATATTCACCTTTTTTTTACCTTCATGAAAATAATGTAATAAGAACTGCATGCATAAGACGAGAAACTGATTTGATGATTATAAACTCTTTCAACTCCTTTCTTCCAGATATGTCAAATTTATGCTTAAAAAATTCTGCTGCTTGGAATTTCTTCAGTCTACATAGAATAACAAGGCAAATAACCTATACTAACATTGAATCCAAACAATATGAGATTTAAAAGACTTTATTAAAAGAGTAAAGTGAAATTGCTTTCTGATTTCTTGATTTTTAATCACAGAATGTAATAAAAATTCTTATGAAAAATGTTAATTTATGGACATTTTTGATTTTACTTTGTTTTTCCTATTCTGCCATGTACTATCCATAAGTTATGTCCTAAAGCACAATCAGAAGGCTGCAGTGGAACACCAGGAAAAAAAGAACCCAGTAACCCATCTAATGCTAGATATTTCTACTACCAGATGGTATCACATGGATGCTTTTAAATTTTGAGCTTTCTGCTAGAGCTGAGTGCGCCATCTGTGACAGATTATCTCCCCATGTCAGAAATACTGCTTTGAGTCCATTTCCCTACTAGAGACTGAATGCATTACCTTTAAAAAAGCTGTGCTTTGAGCACAATTATGTTTGCTTTGAAGCACCATTGTAAGACAGCGTCCAGTGAATTGAAGACAACAGATTGAACCATGCTTGCTCCCACTTGAAGACTGCTTGTCTTGGTAGTCTGAATACAGGTTATTGCCATTCATGATCTCAGTATTGAAAGTGTTGGGGGAAGGGGGGATTTAAATAATTGTATTTTATTTCCCTTCCTTTTAAAATGTAGTTTATGCAGTTCTATCTTCAACGACATAGGATTGCAGGCTAAGGAAATGGAGCCACCGTGTTGATATGTGATGTAGAAGAGAAGATGAAGGAGTGATAGGCCAGAGTGACAGAGACCATCAGTTTGGATGTGAAATGACTGTTGGGAATCTTAACATATCTCCCCTTCAATACTGAGATACCTTCCCTTCACAAGTTCCTTTTGCATGTTTTGTGCCTAGTGACTTAAGAGTGTACAAAGCACTCAGACTATACATACACTGTAGACTGGTTTAGGAGGAATCTCAATTTATTTTCATAATTTCATGGAAATGTTAAAAAAAACTTCAAACAAACTAACAAAGGTAGAATTCTGAAAACATTGAATTAAGAGTTTTTTTCTGGTTTCAGTACCTTGACATTAATTGCACAGCTTAAATGATAGGCAATGCATTTAAAATAAGTATTAAGCTAAAAGAAGAAAATCCTAATAAGTCACACTACTATATTTTTCTGAAGAACATGTCATTTTTACAATTTGAAGAGCGGTACCAGTGATGACTAATTAGATCTTGAATTTAATGCTAAAATATTGTAATTTTTTTAAAAGCCATCATATATAAAAAGCTATCAAAAACTGCATTTACAGTGCTTGGCTTATGATAGTCATTTCATGGCTTTGTTTAGGCTTTCCAATATGCAATGCACTTATGATGGCAGAAGATAAAATGATGACTCCTCTGCTGATTTAGGCTATAACATTTAAATGCTGCAGTAACTGGAAAAACTATCTGCATCTTAGTGGTAATTGTTAGTAATTTGTTGGACTGATAAAAATCCTTTTGACATATGCAAAATAGAAGAATAAAATTTTTGTACGGTAATGGTGGAACACTAAAAATATCTGAATATTTTCAGAGAACTGATTTGGTGGTTAACACCAAAATTTTTCTTTTCCACGGAATGTAAAGTTTTAGCACTTTAGACATAAATAACACTTGTGGCAATAAAAATGCACAGTATTGGAAAGTCCATTGAATATATTTTCATGTAGATGAAAAATTATGTGAATTTTTACTTTCAGATTTCTTCTTCTAAAATTGCAATATTTTTTTTTTAACATAAGATGATATCTCACAGCCAAAAGTAGAACTTAATCATCAGCCTCAAGAGCAGGGGAATGTTTGGTGGAATTAGTCAAAGTCTTCTTGAGCAAGTCATTTAAAAAAGAAGTTTTTTACATGTTTCATCTTTGCTTAAGACACACTTCTATGTAGTTCAAAGAATGGATTCTGGATATAGATTGTTTGTTTGTGTGAGAACGATGACGATTGTGCATGGGGTGACGTGTGTAATACATACTAGCACAAGGCATAAGATAATAAAAACTGGTGTATAAAATATTATACACAGAAAAATAAATAATATTTTTCTTCAACAGGTCTGATAATTTGGGATATTCCTGTTTTATTTACAAAATTGGTGTTTGTTCCTCTTTTGTTACCTCATTACACTGTTGGTACAAAGAGATGAACAGATAGAGGAGGGTTTAAGTCTTTTCCTTGTCTAATCATTGACATTACTGAGTTATACTTTTAAATTTCTATGAACATTACTAGACACCATTTTGCAGACACTTTATGACAGTTCTGAGATGTAAAGGACATAAATTATCTCAATAAATCTTTGCCTGGGTAAAGATAAAAGAAGGCACTGTTTCTCTTCAGATTTTATGGTGAATTTTGTGTTCCTTTATTCTATTATCTAGAAAACATTAAAAAAAAATTGGAGTTATGTATTTAGTCTTTTGTAATCCTAGTATCACATCTTGAGAGTTGTAGTAGATATGTACAGACATGTTGTAGCACATCTTTTTGTTGAAATATATTAGGGTTCTCTTTTTACCATAGAAAACAATGATGTTTCAACAGAATATGAGGTAAAATTTTGACTTCTGAGGACATAAATTTTGATTATTAAGAAAGTTCCTTAAAAAACACTTTGCTTTTCTTATTCTTTTCAAAGGTTGCAGGCATAAATTTAAATATAGAATATTCTTAGTAATTATAATGTAATAAGTGTAACAATACTGCAAGCAATCACCTACTTTTGTAAATTTTAGTATGTGAACAGAAAGGAAGTTAAGGACAAAAGAGAGTTGAAAAGTATTACAAGAGATCTTCAATGCTGCACAATAAGAGCTATGAAATTGTTTTGAGACCTTGATTTTTATTGTAACTGTAGAGATAATATATTTAAGTAACGCAGTTTAAAAATAATGGGACTTGTGTTAACAAAAATAGGATATTCATGAAATTGTGGTGCTTTTTAATGGGAAAATCTTTTAATTTGGCCCTGCTTTGCCTCGTCAGATATATTGTCTGTCAAAAAGTCATTAGAATGGTAACTCGTACTGAGGAAGAAAATAGACCCATATCTTGTGGGGAAATAGTAAAAGGGTCAAAGGTATTTCTTGAAATATTAGGGCAATTTTGCTTTTACACTTGCTACATACTCTTCTGTTTAAAATTACATGCTTGTAAGCAGAGATGAATAATCTGTTTTAAGACTGTGAGAGCCTGTAATGATTCTCTAGTTTCATCTTTTGAATGACACAGTCCTTTGAATTTCATTGAGTAATTTTTCAGATTCTGATGGAGCTTCTCTTATCTTATGGAAAGCAACTCATTTCAGCCTAAAAAGATTTAAAATTATGGAAAATCCATTTTTATCTGTTTTACTGAGTAGGTATCTCTGAGGTTAAAACTGTTCCTATCTCATCTGAATTTATTTAGCTTCCACTTTTATTCTATGCATCTTGTTATACCTTTGTCTGCTAAACTCAGTGTCTTGTCAGAAATGTTTTGTTCATATTTGTATTGTTTTCTTTCTTGTACCATTTGTTCTGTATCATCTTCACCAAGTTTCAATTACAAAATTACTGCTCTTAAATGTAATAGCAGAATTCTGTGTAATTCAGAATTCCCAGATACAGAATAACTTTTTGAGCTCTTCACAGAACTCTTTTCTTTTTCAATTTCCACTCAAAAGTGAGATATGAGAGCTGTTTCTCAATAATGGTCTCAGAAATGTAAAGAAAAATAAATAAAGGGTAAATAAATAGTTCAGTTCAAACCTACACATCCCATATACATGTTCAGGGATTTATATTTTCTTCATGATTTGATTCTGGGAATTCTAGTTCATTGATCACTATAGATCTCAAAATCCTTCCCTAGAATGATTTTCCTTCTCTCTATGTTAGAAAAAGATGGATTTCATGAGTGGACTCTTAAATAGATAAGAAAATGGTTGGATAGTTGCATCCAGAGAGTGGTGATCAATGACTAAGACTACTGATGGACATCACTGACAATTGGTGTCCCTCAGGGGTCTATATGGGACCTGTGCTAATTAATATCTTCATTAATGACATTGATGAAGGGATTGAGTGCACCCTCAATAAATTTGCAGATGACAGCAAGCTGAGCAGTGTTGCTAAACACACCTGAAAAACAGGATGCCATCCAGAGGGACCTGGGCACTCTGGAGAATTGGGTCCATGGGAATCTCATGGTTTAACAAGTCCAAGTGCAAGGTGATCTAACAAGACCAAGCACAGGGTTGAGGCAACCCCGGATATCAACAGGGTGCTGATGGATGAGGAGTTGGACAGGACCCAGCCATGTGCACTCACAGCCCAGAAAGCCAAATGTGTCCTGGGCTGCGTCCCAAGCAGCGTGGGCAGCAGGGGAGGGAGGGGATTCTGCCCCTCTGCTCTGCCCTGGTGAGACCCCACCTGCAGTGCTGCATCAGCTCTGGGGTTCTAGCACAGGAAGGACATAGATATGTTATGAGATACATATATCTCATAACATAGATATGACATAGAAATGACATAGATATGTCCAGAGAAGGCCACCAAGAGGAAAAGCTGAAAGACTTGGGTTTTTTCAGCCTGGAAAAGGCTTCGGGGTGATCTAATTGCAGCCTTCCAGCACCAAAAGGGAGCCTACAAGAAAGATAGGATAGACTTTACAAGAGCATGTAGTGACTGGAAAACAGGGAATGGTTTCAAACTGAAAGACAGTAGGTTAAACTCAATTTTAGGTAGAAATTCTTTTCTGTGAGGGTGATGAGACACTGGAACAGGTTGTCCAGAGAGGTTGTGGATGCCTCCTCCCTGGAAATGTTCGAGGTCAGGTGGAATGGAGCTCTGAGCAGTCTGGGCTAGTGGAAAGTGTCACTGCCCATGGGAGAGGTACTGGAACTGGGTGGTCTTTTAGGTCCCTTCCAACTCCAACCATTCAATGATTTATGGTTCTATGATTCCAAAATTCAGGCATTCATCCAAAAAATCTGTGGTGTGTTCCTTCTTCCTTGTTCTAAGATAATAAAGTGTATTATTTTGAAAATGTACCTTACTCTATAATGTAGGCATATGTGTAAAAATGCCTGCTCCTCACGGGTGTTCATCATTCCACCATTTTTTTGTCAACTGCAAATTTTTGCTAACATGAATGTGCAAATTCTGGAATAATGACTATCATAGAGATCAAGATCTTTGCACTAGCCCACTAAAAATTTCTTTTTGCGTAATGGTTCCCAATTAACAGCTGTTTTCTGAGATTAGCCAGTGAACAAATTTTTCAAAGGATTGTTATGACCCTGAGATTAGCTCAGTTGATTAGAGCATGGTGCTAATATCATTATGTGCTACAGGGAATTTTGTGTACTGGTAATATTTAATCTCAATGTTGTGCAGACAACTGCTCTTACAGAAGTCATATTATGTCAACGCACTTTCCTCTGTGAACTGAACTTGTCGCCTCATCAAAAGTTCTGATGAGCTCTGTTTTCCATAAAACTGTGCTGATTTGCACTAATTATGCCACCATCCTTTATTTTTTTAGTACTTTTATGTTGCGTCAGCTTTTCTGTGACTTTGCCAAGAACAGAAGTTCATCTTAGCAGGCCATAATTACTTGGGTCATCTCATCCACCCTTTACAAAATATGCTACAATAGACAATTACAGCTCTTTCTCCTTTCCATTATGTTTTACAAATATAGCCTAAGATCGCCATACAGAATGGAAAGTACAGTTTTGTGTAGTATGTCCTTGAAAAGGACTCAGGTTGCAGGCCATGGAACAGCCTGTCTGACACAGGACAGAACATCTGCAATATATATGCAAAGGCTGAATATCACTTTTTTCATGACAGAGTACATACTGACGATGCTACTGGAAAGGTTACAAACTACTTAAACTCTTCTCTGCTCCATTAAGTTGTTCCATATCTCAGATAATCTCTTTCAGTGGTACATTTTCAAAGCCTTTGTCATTGTTCAGGATGACTGTCTTGTCTGTTATGACAGGACGTCACAAAACGCATCCCAGGGACACCATGAAGAGGAATCAAGATCACTACACAGCATGTGTAGCTTTCAATGATGATGGTTCAGACAGACTTAATTGTATTTAGAAAATAGAATATTTATTGGTTATGGATCTATAGTTCTCGATCTCATGATCTTTATGTAGTTATAATCTCAGGGCCAGATGCTCAACTAGGGTAAAGCAGTGCCAACAGGCAATGCTATTTTAAATTATGTTGCGTCATTATGATTTCTGCAGCAGATGAGCAGCCATAATCATTCTGAAATGGCATTAACACACAATTTTGCTTTTACTCCTGAAGAAGTTACCAGAGTTGCATGGCATTGCCAAAACCCTTTCTGACATCTTTAAATATTTAGTATGCATTTGGACTATTTCCAATTTTTTTTTTTTTTTTTTTAAGATTAATACATCAAAAGGTTCCCTGTGAAATCATACCAAAGAATAAAACCCAGAAAAGTATCCCAATCAGAAAAAGGACACTTTGGGCAAAAAAAAATCTAATCTTTTCATTCCTTTCAGAGGTGCACTTTTAGGAAAAAAAGCTTAATTTCTCCACTTTACAAACCCAGTCTTCTCTTGTGCAATAAATGAGGTTGGCATATACAAAAGAAGCAGCTATGATTTGTAGTGTTATTTTGCTAGCAAATCAGATACACATTTTGTTGCCATTTTGATCCTGGAAAATAATTGGAGGACTGAGTGTTTTTGAAATGTGCCAGCAAAAAATAGTATGCTGGAAGTCCTTTTATTTTGAGGTGGCACTGCAATCCATCAAACATCAGCAAAACTTTAGAGGGATTGAAAATACAGTGCAATAACCCTGGTTTCTGTGTGGAAGAAAAAAGTGTAAACAAAATCTATTTGATTATACATATTTATAAAAAATATATTAAAATGTATAAGAAGCATAAATAAATTTTGGAGAAAGTAAAATATGATCTGCATACTATGCCACAGCTGAGGATTCATAGCAGATGTCACCTTGAGCAACTGCTAACAAATGTTCATGCACATCTATGTGTACAAAGCTTAATCAAGATATTTTTGCAGACAAAAATACTGTTAATTAATTTTTTTCTTTGGAATTATATGAAATAACATGGAATAGCTTATAGTTTTTTATGTAGTTCACATTGCTCTGCAACGAGTCTATGAAATGTCTCTGATCCAGAATTCTCCTAAGGAGATTTTGTCTTAGGAAATTTCTAAAGCCAATTGCTTTTAGAAATCAAGCAGGTTACTTTCTTTGGATGTTTATGTAAGTTTCTTTCCAAGAAGTGGAAAAGAAAAAAAAAACAAAAAACCAACAAATTCCCACTTGTTCTGGAGGCAATATATTTGGGGTTGATTCCATGACTTGGGAAAGGCTCAGATATTGTGCTTCCAAAAAGAGTACCGCAAATGGTTTGCAAATTCCTCAAAATAGGTTTGAGGTGTTTTCTTTTCAAGCAATTTCACTAAGTATTAATTTATAATAGATAAATAATATATGTATTTTATATATATATATTTGTATGCATATAATTTTCTGGTCTTGAACAGCATTGACTTATCTGTAAAAAACATAGGCATTATCAGTGTGTTATATTAGTATCTGTGAAAAGCATATGTGTTATCTGTGATCTGGGCCAAATTAACTTGAAGATTAAGACCGATAAATTTGATAAATTACTCTCCTTCCAAGGTATTGAAATTTGTGATTGAAGAATCCTGCTCAGTTTCTTGAATCTTAGACACATGTTTTCTTTAGCCTATTCAAATCAACGTAACACGTTTGATGGAGAAATTCAGTTGCTAAATCATAAAATGCCTAAAAGTCCTTGATTTCATCTTTTAAAAATAAGTGTATTATACTGGTCAGTCTTTAGAGAAGTTCTAATTAACTCCCACCCTTAGCTGGGACCTACTTGCAGTTACTCTGTTTATAGGTTATGTTACTTCCATCTATCTAGAATTAGTCTGCACTTAGTAGTGCTTATTTGTGGCCAGAGACTTACGGGAGTCCTTAGTACTAGACCTCATTGTGGTGTCTGACTTCCTGTAAGTGTGCTTTGCATTTCAATGGACAGTTTCATGTTTTCAAGACTACTATTTAATCTGGAAAGGCAAACACAGTCTCATCCTGATTTCATCACCTGAAACTGTACCTCTCTATTCTCCATGGAAAGTGTATGCCATAAAAATCTGTACTATTAATATCATCTTTTAATTGTGATTTTAATTGTGATGAAGATGATAGAGATTTGTCTGCAGATAGCATCAAAAAACCATGTGTTCATATGGTGATGACAAGATATATGAATTTTAGGAGGCAGGGGGGTTTTTTTGAATCTTAGTTTTACTCAGCTTTCTTTTACTATTTTTTTCATTTGATAATGCTGCAAACTTTGCAGGTTATTTTCCTGGTTTTGACTAGGATAGAGTTAATTTTCTTAATAACTGTCACAGTGCTGTTTCTTGGATTTATCCAAGAGAATAATGTTAATTAACACACTGGGTGTTGTGGTTGTTGGTGTGTAGTCCTTACCCTAAATTGATTTAGTTTCCCATGCTCTGCCAGTGAATAGCCAGGGCAGCTGACCCAAACTGTCCAAAGGGTCATTCTATATCATATAATGTCATGTCCAGGATATAAAATGAGGGTAGGGCAGGTAGAAGTGTTGTGGCTTAACCTCAGCAGGCAGCCAAGTACCATGCAGTGACTTACTCTCCACGGCAGAATGAAGAGAGTCAGAAATAAAGTAAAATTAATGATTTGAGATAAGGATAAGTTTAATAATTGAAGTAGAAAATGTAGTACTAACATTGCTACTACTATTAGTAGTAGTAGTAATAATAATAATAATAATAATGAAAATAAGAGAGGAAGAAAATAATAAACACCCAAAAGACAAGTGATGCACAGTGCAATTTCTCACCACCCCCTGACCATTGCCCAGCGCGGCCTCAAGCAACCAGCCCCTCCCAGTTAACTTCCCCCAGTGCAATCACCATGGATTAAGTATTGTATGTCAATGCAGAAAAGAGACAGAAGACTCTTGTACATTTTCCAGTCTTTCTGTAGGACTATTTTCTCTTAAGTAGATTAGTTTTTCTTAAGTCTCATTTATTTTCATTAATGGTGGTTGGAAAAACTGATGAAAAGATTCATTAACAAAACTAATGGTATAAAAATTGCCCATAAAAGACCAAAAAGAAGGCCTATAAGTGGACTCATTTCCATAAGCTACTGCATTCATATATTTTAAAATTATTAGTCCAATTTTTATAGTTATGCTTTTTGAAGAGCAAAAAGATTTGTGTTTGCTTTTTTTATTGATAAAAATTAGGAGTGCTTTTCCTCCCTATTTTTCTTTCTGTAGGAATCCAGTGTTTAGAAGGCATTTTAGAGACCTGAAAGCATTATGACATAATAGGTGTGGAAGAAACTTAATTAGTTAATATAATGTGTTTTTTTCTTATTCAGATTTCAATCATATCTGCTTAAAAACTTCAGAGGAAAAGTGAAGACTAATCATGTCCCTTGGCTTCATATCTAAGGATAGGAAAACATATCAGATAGTTTTGAGGGAAAAGAGTAAAAACACTGAATAAAATAAAATAAAATAAAATAAAATAAAATAAAATAAAATAAAACAAATTGGAAATAGTTGAGGAAAATGGTAGATGAACAGGCAGTTTTTTCACTGATACAAATTTAAGGATTTTTTTCCTTTTATTCCTTCTCATATTTTATTGTTTGGGATCAATTTTGTCTTGGTTTAGAAGACAGGTATCTGCTAGGGAAAGCTGGAGTTTCCTTNATATCCCCCTGCAGGGAGGATGGGTGGTGAAAGAGATAAGAAACAATACCCCACCCGGTTTTAATAGCTGAACCATTATCAGAAAAACATCTGCCCCCCTCCGCCCAGAGTAACAAGAGATAAAGAAAAAACTTTTCCCCAACTGCTTTCAGCAGATGAAAATAGAATACACATTTTTAGTTCCGTAACCCATGACAAGTTTCTAGCTGTTGGAATGTGGTTTATCATGTTTCACTATATTTTTGGGTCATAGACTCAATTATTTTCATTTTTGGGAGGTGGAAAGGGGAAGTGCAAGGAAAGCAGGAGAAACACCCTCAGTGCTCATTTTCAGTGAGAGGTCTTTATTCCTGCCCTCATCTGGTATCCAGTTTCTGAAGAAAATTTACAGGGGTAGATGGAGACTTTTTACTTTTGAGTCATGTGTAGAATAGAGAGAAGAATTTCAGCTGCCTTAAATTTTTTATCTTCACTGGAAAGCAGGGGCAAAGGGAAAAGACGGTCGTGTCAGGGCATGTCCTCTAAAAGGATCCCTCTTTTAGAGGGTGGCTTGCCTTCTTTCAGCTTTTGAGATGTAATTGATCAAATATGAAATTCCTTGAGACATATGCAACTTTATGACTTGAAAATGTTACAGTTCCAAACAGTTCTTGGTACCACAGAAAGTATAATTATTTTTCTGCCTTTTTTTCTTTGATTTTAATAAGATGAGAAACCTTAATTTTGATTTCTTTTTCTGAGAGACAAAACTATTGGTATTTTTAACAAGAAAAAATGGAAGGATTAGAATGAGCCTTTTGAGGAACAGTCACAAACCTCAGCAGCTCTTTCTACAACAGTATGTCTCACTTTTTTTCTTTCTTAGTATAAAAACAGAGCAACATGTACTTTGAGGAAGTGCACATATAAAATTAATTTTCAAATATAACAGCAATAATACTGGCAAAAAATGACACTCCATTGCACATTTATCTCTCATTTCCCTCTTCCTTAGGTCAAGGTGATTAGAGAAACACATGGAGTAGCTGTTAGTTGCATGGCTTAGAGAATACTCAGCGAAAGAATAAAAAAGTATGGAGAGGCTAAAATTATGTTTCATTTGCTTCCTCCTGAACATTTATTTCTATAATACATGCATGTAATTTTCTCTTAAGAAAATAAAAGCCAGACAAGTGGTGAACTTATGAGACTAATTGTAATCATGTCTTAAATACCTGTCTTTTCTATGGATCGCCCTTCCATACAGAAAACATGCACACTTTATTTTTAGTCTGTCCTTAAGGGTTGTGTTCAATGTGCTGCTATCAAGTAGATGGTCCACTAAATGTTAAATCAAGGATATATTATAATCCACAATTACATTCAAAATTTTCAATTCCATGTAGGTTTGTGTCTATCCAGAAAAAAAATAGCAAACCCTTTCATATTGCAATTCATGTTATTGAATTATGAAGACTAGTATTCAGGCATTTGGAAAGGGAAGCCCTAATTTATTGTCCTTTTGTGAAGGTAGTACTACACAGAATGTGATTAAATGGTTATACACAACTTTTACACCAGTAGCACAGTGCACAAAGTGCACTTTGCAGTCTAAAACAGAAGCATGTTATTTGTTTGTGACATAACTTATTTGTTACACATTTTGCACCGAATATGGATTTAATATGCATTTGCATGTTACATACTTGACATTGGAATGGACTGACCAAGGGAAGTGGTGGAGTCACCATTCCCAGAAGTTTCCCAAGAAACGACTGGACATGATGTTGTGGTTTGGTTGGCATCGTGGTGCTGTCAGTCAAAGGTTGGACTTGATCTTGGAGATCTTTTCCAAACTAACTGATTCTGTGGTTTTCTTGTCTCTGCATAGAGTAATAGCAATCTCCTCTTGAAGGCTGCCTTTATAACCATAAAATTTTCTTACAGAACAGTGAGCCCTTTGATAAGAAGGGCTTAGCCATAATAAGGACACCTTTTTTTTCCATGATAAACTTTTATTTTCAAGCAATATACTAACTATTAATTAAAGCTCATTGTATATCAGAAACTAATGCATGCAAAGGTACCCACTGAAACATCACATGAATAGATTAAAAATAGTTATGCAAACTGCATCCTGATAAGACAGTCCAATTTTCTTTGCAAATGGTTTGCCACAGGCACAGTATTAGCAGAACAGGAAGAAAAATCAGACATTTCAGCTGCCTGGCTGCTCCTTGATCTGATGGGAACTGTTTCTTTTATCTAAATTACTTATTTTAAGGGTGCCTAATAATCCAATTACACTGCATCTAAAAACTCTGGCCTATCTTTCTAGGAAGAATGCCAGCAGTAGAAATTAGGAATTAATGCCAACAATAGTCCAGAGTAATTTTCACAAATTGTCCCCAAATATTTCATGGAAGTTTGTGTGTTAATGTTGTTCATTCAGTGGTCTAAAACAGACTTTGCAGTGGCATGTACCAAATCCTCCCAGCCAGTTTAGCAATTTACTGCACAAGCAAATCTTTGGTTTATATCCAAAAATGCTATTTTGTCTGCTCATATTACAAGAAATACCCTAGATATTTTCTAACTGCAAGTGTTGTCTGCACTGATTGTGTCCCCCCCAGAAGCTGGCATACTGAGTTACTAAATGGTTTCTCAATATTATGCTGAGACAGTGGTCTGATACTGAACAGAGGGAAGAGTGCCAAATATTGAATCATCAGTGCTACTTTCCTTAGCACCTGGGATTTTCTTTGGAAGGGTCCCAACCAATTACTATGCTGGCCAGAATCTGCTTACCTTATGAGATATGACGAGATCACAACCTGAAGAGACACAGATGGTGGGGCATTCCCATCATTACCAGCATCCACAAGCAAATGAACTACATTTTGTTTAGATCTGCTTCCAAGGAAACTTAGTATTTGATGGATATAATTAGGTTAAGTGAGCCCAAATCCAGGACTAGATATGGAACTATATTTGCAGTGCATGGATAATAAATCTCAATTATGGAAACATGACAGTCCTAATATCTAAAATTTGTGTACACAGCAGAGGGATGTATAAGAATGCTGTAACTCATTATATGGTTGAACATTGATTATAGGAAAAAAAGATAAAACCAAGTAAAGAAAAATAAGAAAAAACAATACCACAGTTCTACCAAATGAAAATAAAAAAAACAAACCAACTTTGTGGGAGAGTTTCCATACCTTTTGGAGAATATGGAAAGAAAATTGTATATCTGTGTATGTATACATCTATACATATAAAATGTATGAAATCAAAGGCTGCAGACCTGAAAGAGTCATGGGAGAGATACAGATCTCACTATCAGAAAAAAAAACAAAAAACTTAAATCTCCCTTCTGAGACAAATGAACTAACAATGAAGCCCACAGGAGTGATTCCACTCAAAAGGCAGAGGAAGAGGTAAGGATACACCCTAGGATAATATGGGAAGCCTAATCACAGGGTCGTAGCAGTTATTCCCACTTTTTGACTTTGTGAATACCTTATCATTTTACAAACTGGAATAGCTCCCTACTGGAATAATTTCCAACTGTGAACTTAGAAGGAGGTATTGCTATTAGGTCTACCTGAAATTTCAGCCATCAAAGTCTGAGACACCTGTGTTTCAATGCACATTATAGCTGACAGGAGTCTATATTTATCTGAGTGATAGGAGAGTCACAAACAGGTCAAGGGGATTTCACATTCTTTTTAAATCTTCTAATCATTTCATTATCAAATAGAGAAAAGGAGGCAAAAAAAATCTCTTCCATTTTGCAAGTGATACATCATGAGAGAGCACCTTTGTAGGCAATACTAGAATCAGTTGTTTAACATGCTTCTAATTTGGTGTCCCACAAATATGGATTGTTGGATTCTGCAGCAAGGATAAAATGCAACAGTAAAGAAAAAGTGAATTAACAAAACTGAAGAAATAAAACATGCTACAAGTGAAATGTTACTGTCCAAATTGAATATACATAAAGTCAAGGATTTGAACCATCTGCCTCCTCTGTTTTTTTGAACTCCAGAAATTCCCATCTTTTCTGCCAGTTGTTGCATTGCAGTATTTTAATCTTTCCAAAATCTCTCTTGATTTTTCTTTTTTTGAAAGATCTATTTTTTTCTTTCACAGAAGTCATTTTGTGATTCTTCTCTCCCTCCATATCAGAATGCCTTTCTCATATGGTTGAATTGCAGTGCTTTGTCTCAGAAATGTAACAATCCTTTTCATTGATCAGAACCCACGACCCTCATGGAACACCTGCAATTCATCTATAGCAACAAAAATGAGTCTGCCTCCTTTTTTCAGTAGCTTTGTTGTGTTTCAGGGGTATCATTTCAGCAGCAGTGAAGCTTTGCCTATAATGTACATATTTCTGCCTGGAATGTAGATGAAAGGAATATCAGTCTGATTAATATGCTAAGAAATGTTATCTTTCTGACTCACTTTAGGGTGGGAAAAGACGAATGTCTGAAGAAAGATGCTTTTTGTTTCTCTTGTGTGTTCTCCAATCCATAAATAAATACAGAAAAGAATATAAGCTATGCAAAGGAAGAAAACACTTCCATAAAATGCTAAGACAGGCTTGCTTGCATACCATTGTGTGATAGCCAGCATCTCAATCCTCTCTGCAATTATGATAACATTTTGCTTTCCAAAACTGCTGCAATTAGCATATTTAAACATAGTCATTTCAAAGTATGCTGTTTTGCTCAAATTTATCAGCGTTTTCATTGCGTAAAATTTCATCTTAATAATCCATGAAGGTCAAGCTATTAGCAAGACACACACAAGCTCACAAAAAACAAGCCTGAGGCACAGTGGAAAATTCATGACACTTAAGTGACTTGGCTATAATTCCTTTTCATCTCAACAGCCTTTAAAACTCTCCACATGAAAACAGCAATAGCCTTATGACATTTGCAGGGCAATGTGTTTTCTGAACATTTACTTTCTTGACTTTTTTTAACCTAAGGGTAATGTTCAATGTCAGCATATTTGCAGAAGTTAAAGGGAGAAACAGAATTCAAAACTGTAATAATTTTTCATAAGAGCTTTACAATGCACTAAATTTGCATTGGCATGGTATTTTGTGTGGATAGCCTGGATTTTTATGAGGAGAAAAGAAAATCCATTTCAGTTTTTAAGTCCTTTCTTATGTCCCACAATATTATTTCTTATAAATATTTGTTCTGTTGACTTTCTGAAGTTGTTTCTGTGAAGTCTTCATGCGAATGTGAAGTTCAGAAGTTAATTTATCTAAGAGGAGAAGTTCTATCAGAATTATTTTGACAAATTGAGCTTTAATAGTAAGATCAGAAAATTAAAGCTTTTAACCACTAGGGTTCCTTGTATTTGGATTTTCACAATGTAAAACAAACAAACAACCCCCCAAACACTCAACAATTTTATATCTGCTCTTCTCCTAGAAATACACCATTGAAGATCCAATTGCATTCATATTTCACTCACTCTTGGTTTAGCTTCATGTCATGGATATAAATTGCCTTCTCAATGCCTTTGGCATTGGATTTAATGAGAAACTTTTGAAACATTTCATGATGTTCTATTTATGGTCCTAACCTTGATCTTCCAGGGACCCCCATACTTTATTTTTAGTTTACATTTAATTCAGATTTATCTCAGATGTTTTGCTGAATACTGGGTGCACATTTTTTCTACCTTACTGATCCATCAGCAGTGCAAAATTCCATGTCATTAGTAGAGTTAATGGGGCAAGCAAGTGTCCATTGCCTAATGATAGATGCAGCCTGATACAAAAGCAAATGAAATAACATTTAGTGGAGTTTAATAAAGAAAGGTGGGGGAGGTTTCTGCTGCACAAGTTAGTGTCAAGAATGACAGTAGTCAGTGCTAAGGGAGTAGAAAACCGGCAGCTGATGTCCATATTCAACCATTTATAATAATTAAGACACATGCTCACTACCTGCTGTGTTACAAGTATCATAGAGTCAGAGAATCATTTAGGTGAGAAAAGACCCCTAAGATCATGGAGTCCAACTATTAACCTGACACTGACAAGTCCATCAAATCCAAATACCTTTTCCCATGCAACTTACTGGTATTAACATGCCTTCTAAAGGAAATGGGTTGGTGTTGCATGAGGTTTTTGCTCTTGTTGAGCCAATTTGAAGCTCACCTTAGAAACGCATTACACTGTGGCCTAATCATTAATGACAAAAAGGTTTCAGTTTTGAGCCATGTCCTTTACTGTGGTGATTTTATTTATTATTATTTAATATAACATATGTTCTCCTGTAAATTTTTCCACAGTAAGTGTAGTTGGTAGGCAGGAAGAGTTGCATTTTGACGAAATAAATGCAGAGAGCAGGAACATGTTAGATCATGTAGCTCCATTATATCACCCCCCTATAGAAATTATTACCTCCTGTCCTGTCACTTTTGTAGAACAGTTTAGATTCTTAAATACCTACCCACAGAGATCAAGAAAATAAAATTTTATATGTTACTTCTAAAGCTGAAAAAGATCAGTTGAAGGAATTTGCTCATCCTAGAGCCGAAAAGAATCCAAAATTCAGTTATTTCAGCTTAGGTCATCAGCTGTCCTCTGCTTCCAGGGGTGCAAGGGAACAAGTTTAGTTCAGTGTAATCAAACAAAAAATTCTGACTCCAAATAATTACTTATGTTACTAGAGATTATTTATGATCATGAGTTCTGTTCCTTTGGACATTAAATCCCTAAGTTTCCTTGCAGTTATAATGACCAAAGTAATACATCATTGTATTTTACATGCTTATATATATTTCTAAGTCTCTTTGACTTTTTTGCTTTATGTAAAGAGTCTGTGGGTCCAGTTTGATGTCTTTTACCTTTTTAATAGGCTATTTTCTTGAGTACAGCAAGTTTTTTAGTGCTAGAATTAATAATATTTATATAGTTATCTTGGTTTGGGTCACCCCAGGACAATAATACAAATCAATTCACAGAGGATTTTTGAAAGAAGAGAAATCATTAACTTAACTGGTTTTCTTGTGCTAATATCTTTGACTTTATGTAATTCTAATCCATGGTGATCATCTTTCATTTTTTCTAAATAACAAATTCCTAAAAAAAAAATAGGTTAAAGGAGCAATCTATACTCATCTTTAGTATACCCATTCTATTCTACTATTTTGTACCTTACTGAGAATGAAAGCAAACAAGAAGAGAAGGTTTCTTTTCCAGTGAAATAGTATTGTGTCAAGAAGGATTTTATTATTTTGTTGTTAGAGAATCTATTAGGAGACTTACAAGTCAAACTAAGGAATTAACTTACCAAGAACTGAAAGAGATTATAAATTTTAAGTTCACATGAGTCATTAGATTTTTTTGCCCAGTAGAAGTGAGCCCAATTAACTTTCCCCTTCTGCTGCATGTCAAGTGCGTGTGTGCATATGTACACTTAGGTCTGGTTAGTGGAAATCAAATTGAAATTTTTCATGGGATTGTTAAACCTTGCAAGATGCAGTGCCCTCCAACAACAAGATCGATTGTAAGTCTTATTTCTACCACCAGCCTCTATGACTTTATATAAAACTCCAGAATTCTGATAAACTGTCATGGGGAAAAATGATAAAGTGATTTATACTCAATTTCACTGGAAGGGAGAAATGCAGAGGCTGTCAGTCTGGGTCTTCAGAACAAATGAGTTACAGTTCATGAGGCAGCTCAATAAGGCTATCATTTCCCATCAGCTCCTATCACTGACAGCCACAGATTTACTGGATGGAAAGAGAAAATGGCTGAGTTTTTGTGCCAGGTGAGTCGACACTATTACTCCATCAACCAGACTTGTGTAGACAAGAGGCTACCATGAATATTTGATAGTAGCTTCTTCCCATAAGTGCCTGTAGAAAGTAGTAAAGCTGTTCTTTCATTTGTATTAAAAAAGCCCTTCATCTCTCTGTTTGGATCCAGTTGAAAATGTCCATTTGTAAACCGCAAAGGTTTTTGTGATTTATTTTGTGAGTGTGCATTTGTTTCATTCAGCAGTCTGTTTTGTGCCACATGCCTTATTTATAGCCCTTGCCAAAAAAACAAAAGAATCCTCAGTCTGCTGGGATTTCGTATACAATGTATTTGTCACTATCCGTCTCACAAGATTGCAATACAAACACAGCCTCAGAGCCACCTGTGCATGCCCAGAGGAAAGAGGACTTTCATCTGCCACAATTACAAATTGTTAGAAATATCTATGTTCCAGTTCCAGGAAGAAAGATATTCAGGTCAAAGCTGAAGTACTAGCTCTGTATGTGCTCATGTTAAAATAGATCAGCATAAATTACTTCTATATTATCCCGGGTTTCTCTTGCACAGAACTTTCCTGGCAATTGTTAGTGTCTGTACAAAAAGCCACTATGTATGCTACCTGCATTTTTGATGAGGATGTTTGCACAGCCAAATTTCATAACAGAAATCCAGATTTGCTTTACTGATTCATGCTAAAATATTTTGCTTTTCTTTAATCTTTATTATCAGTAATGGATTTGGTCCCTAGATGTCAGCATTAAACATTACCTTAGGCTGAAATCTTGTGCTATAAAGGTGAGATAATAGAAGTATAGAATATCCTGTTGGAAGGGACCAACAAGGATCATTGAATCCAAGTCCTGACTCTGCACAGGACCATCTCCAAGAGTCACACCATGTGCCTGAGAGTATTGTTCAAATGCTTCTTGAACTCTGTCAGACTGGTGGTGTGACCACTCTGCTGGGGAGCCTGTTCCAGTGCCCAGCCACCTCTGGGTGAAGAACCTTTTTCTGATATCCAACCTAAACCTCCTCTGACACAACTTCAGGCCATTTCCTCTGGTCCTGTCACTGTCACCACAGAGAAGAGATAAGTGCCTGGCCCTCCTCTTCCCTTCACAAAGAAGTTGTAGACAGAAATGGAATCTCCCCTCAGTCTTCACTTCTCCAGGCTGAACAGACCAAGTGATCTCAGCCTCTCCTCATACAGGTTCCCCTCCAAACCCTTCCCCATCCTCATGGCCCTCCTTTGGATACTATCTAATAGTTTGCTGTATTCTTTATGTTGTGGTGCCCAAAACTCACAGGTGTTATTGCTTTTTAAGATAGATATATACTCCTAAAGGAGAATTTAATATGACAGTTAGAAACAAGACTGTGATGTTCTCACTCTCACTGATGTCTTGTTTACCTGATTTTATGTGCAAGTCTTTGTTGTGAATCAAGCACTGCTACACCTGTATCAGTCAACAGAACTATATCTCTGTCCTATGCAGAAATGAGACAGACTCCAAGTCTTTGCTTGTGTCCATAGCTTAAACAAAAACTTTTAAATACTGTTCAGTTACAGAAACTCCTTCCATCATATGCCCACTGAAATTAAAAGTTGAAGAGTTCACACAGAAAAAAAATAATTAAAATTCTTATCAAATAAGCCTTTCATTATGTATTGAGTCTGACTGAGATGGTGTTTCATTTTACAATCTAAGAAAACCAAGGCTGTACAAACATTGCAAGTACTTTGGCACTAACCTAGTGCCAAAATAGTTAATGATGACAGACTTTATTTGATTTCTTCTTACCTTGTTATGAAAATTTAGAATAACATTAAACCTTTTGACATTTACGGAAAAATACAGACAAGACAAATATTGCTAATATTAAAATGATGGTTTCTTACCTGAATTTTTAAACCACTGCCAGCTGTTTTGTTTTGCCTAGGTTTTTTCCCATGTGCTTGAGCCATTCCTGTCATTACTAATAGGTACCATTTCTTTTTTCAAATACTGCTCTGCTTTCATTTGCTTAAATGACTGAAAGCTGTGTACCAGTTCTATCTTTAATCTTTTTCTCTTAGCTTTGAGAATCTCAGTAAATACAATTTTGAAAATAGAAAAAAAAAATTCAAAGTCAGATCAGATTAATGGGTTTGTCATTTCACAGACCATTTTTCATCTAGGAATAATAAATACAAAGAAACAATTTCTGATTTGTATTCCTCTCTCCTGGAGCCAGAGAGGGCTGACAAGCAAAGTATGTCACAAATAGATCAAACTCTGTGTAGACAGAGTAAGGAAAGTACAGGACAGTTACAATCATAGGGTCCTTATGTTTCATATCAGTCATCTGTCCTTTTAAGCTCTAGAGAACATAGGGAACTACACATTAATCTAGTCTTGAGAAATTTGAAGTGCCAAAATTTGAAGTGGCATAAATTTCTAACTTGAGCCAACATTTTGTCTAATTTTATCCTGTTTTCCACTTCACTAAAGAGGTGACCATCTTGACTGAGAGTGCTGGGGGAGTATTGTCTCATCTTGCCTAGCTATAACTGACTATCAGACACATTGTTCTGAAATGTTCTGAATCAGCATTAGAATTGGAAGAATGTTCTGAAATACTCTTTATAAAGCTCTGATGGTAGCTGGTACACCCTTAGTAGTTTTTGTCATGTTTCCCAAACAAACCTTTTTGAGATTCTGGATCTCAAATGAGATTCCAGATCTGCAATGCAAGACAAAATGATTTTCCAGTTTTAGTCCACAGTTCACATTTGAAAGATACTTGTGTCACAGAACCGCTATGAAAGCTGGGAAGACTAACAGCAGAAGAAAACCAGAACTGAGATAATCAGGGAGGATGAATGTGTAGCTGAAGAGTATCACATGGGCAAAAGCACATTGCCTGCCTGAGCACCTTCCCACTATTTCTGGACTGGTTCTAGTATTTTTTATAACATCTTGTTGAATGAGAGTCTTACTCTTTGCCTCTGATTTTGTACTCACAAGGAAAAAAACAAACAAAAAAACCACCAGAAAACAAACCACCCCAAATATTTGTGTTTTTTACCAAAGTCTGGTGGGAACCAAAGGATTTGAAGTCAGTGCAATAATGCCCTGACTTCTGTACTTGAATCAGCCCTTCTGTACAAATATTACATTTTGAAGTTATCTTCAGGAAGAAGAAAGTATCTTGTGAATCTCTCAGTTACAGTATTTCAGGTGAATATGTGAATGATTATATGACATTATCTCCATTTGGTTTTCTAGTAAAACTTTAAGAGCTGTTACACGTTGAGAGCCTGTGGAAAAAAAAGATAAGAACTTACTAGAAGGTATTAATTCACAATTGTCACAATTATTCATGGATTAATTATATAAATTCTGGGGTAAAACGGCTTGTAAGAATGCAGCTGCTGAGCCATTTTCAATCTCTGTGCAGTTGTACAGCCAGTGACAGGTGAGTCAAATCACCAAATTGCATCACTCCACTTGTCTCACATAGACTAACATGAAAGTCCTTTACAAGGTGAGAAATTGCATATCTTGCTCAGGGATCAAATAATTTACTTTCTAGTAGTTGAATCACTGTTCAGATTTTTTTATTATATTCTCTGTTTTCCAGTAATAGAGTGCTGTTTCTATACAGTAATTCAAGGTGTGACATGACAACTTCTCCATTTCTTGAAGTAAAATCATAAGGGATAATATAGAAAGAAGAAAATTGGACCCGATAGATGGTCCAGCTAGATGAGAACCACAGTAAGCATGCTGCTGCTTTATTTATTTGAGCCTTAATAAATATAAATTTTCCAGTAGCGTCCAAGAATTAGAATAGAATCAACAGTGAGGAAAGACTGAAGTGTTTATAATAAAGTTGAGGAGGTCTTTAGAACATACCATCCTGGTGCGAGCAGAAGCTTTGAACTTTAACTATCTAATGATACTATGTTTATTCTCTTAATTTATAAGGAGCCAATGAAAGTTACTTTCTTTTAATCCATAATTTAAAAAAAACCAAACAAACATGAGTCCACAATTAACAACAGATAGACATTAAAGGCAAAGACATGTCTTGACATGGATGATTTCTGTAAGGCTGCCATCATGCTTGTGGCAGAGAAAATTCCAGAGAAATGATAACTTTTGATCTGTCTTTTCCATATCACCTGATAAGCAAACTAGGGAAATTACACAAGGTTAGATTTATTGAATTTCTATGATATGAGATTGAGTTGTACGTATACATCACTCCTCAGACATAGTTCTGGCAATAACTGGATGGTGCAAACCATTATGAAATACCTGTCTGTGAGGTGTAATTTACACTTCACAATGCCGTACACACTACTGATAAGGGCCCATGAGAGTCAGGGCCCAAAGCGGAGTCCACATCTCTCAGCTACATTTGCTGCTTAGGCTAACATATTTCTGGAGATGAAATAAAGGATGCTGATCATCAGCAGGAGGCAAGGGACAATTCCAGCTGTGGGTTGGTTTTAGCTAGAGAGATACTGGTATAACAGGTGCAGATGTAACAGCATTGCCTCCCTACCCACTCTGTCTCCAAACTCATAGCCCACAATTCCCAGTGGAACTGGCTCATCATCCCCATTGCATGGCTCCACCATATCTTCTACTTTCTTGTCCACCAGAACTTCTGCTCATTCAAACGTTTGGGTTGCCTCAATGCACATCAGTTGTCTGCCTGGGAAAAAGATGTGAAATGCCTAGCAGTCCTACAAAATTCCTGTCAGTAGGCTTCTCAGAGCATGATCGAGACATCATCAAGGGAGAAGGGAGGAGGATAACTGCTGTAATACTGATAATGTACTAGAGGGAAGGCAATATGTCACTACAGCTTTGATGTCATTTGCTGATGTGAAGCATATGCCTCCCTGGGCAGTTCTCACTGAGTCAGGGAAAGCAGGCCAGTCCACAGGAACAATGGCTCTTCATTTAGCACAGTAGCACTGGGGTTAGTGATATGTTAGTTAGGGTGATGTGGCAGTCACTTGCCTTGGGGGATATTTCAGATTTTCCTTCTTTCCCAGGAAAGTCAACTCCAGCCACACTAGAAAGTGATTTGGTAGCAATATTATCCTTTGAAGTAGTAATAGTCTATCCTTCAAGCATAATCTGTTATACGCCATAGAATTCTTGATCATGTAGACTTAAGAGATTGAGGGTGTGGCCCTATGATTCAGAATGTGGGGATCAAGAATGTCAGATGCCCACTGGGATCTGAGGAGCATTGTCTCCTTCCTTATCTTCCAAAGTCTTAGTCGAAATTGGCAGTTTTGTATGAAATATCTTGATTTCTTCAAATTGATGTTTGCCAGTGGCAAACATTTTATTTGGTGAATTTACATCCAGCTCCCTTTTACAAGATACTGAGAAAAATCTGACAAGAGACCAAATTCATGTCAGACTTCTTTTGTAAATGTAAATCTGTCACTTCTGTTGGCAACAAGAACTAATGATTTGATTGTCACATAGAATTTGTAACAATCCAGTTCCAACAAGCTGGAAAATTCACTGACATGAATGAATTCTTTGTCTGCCTAAATATACAGATGTATCTAGAAATCATTGATGCACATAATATACCATTATTTTGATTTGTCCAAAGTATGCATTTAAAAATAAAGAGGGATTGAGGGTCTCCCTTGTTCCACAAAATGACAGTCTCCAGCCACATCTTTTAATTATTCACTGACTGGTTGGTATTTAGCATGACTAATTTCCTTCCCACTTGTATCTAGAAATAAGTCTTTAACCCTAACCAAACTAGTCTTTTGCGAATCATTTTTTTTCAACAGTACCATAGTGTCTCTGCACATGCTTGGCCATATTAATGTAAACCATCAGGTCTATTGAAGGTCTTACATGAAATACTCATAACTATTCTTGCTTGTAGCTCTTAGCTATTTAAAAACAAAAACAAAAAACAAACAAAAAAAACCCCACACACAAAAAAAAACCAAACAAAACCACACCACACCTTTTGGTCTTTATTAATGGGGACACAGGGTTTTTCGTAGTTCTGTCTGTTCTTTCTTAGAAAGCTTGCTATGCATAGTGTATATTACCAGGGCTATGAAGGACAGAGATTTTCACTGTTTTCATAAATACTACATTATTAATAGCTTGTTTCACTGGATATAGAATAAGAATACTAAGAATCTTTTTTCCAGTTGAAAATTTTTGAAAAGGGTGCTGCTTTATTCCTCTTTACAGCTCAGCCATCCTGACTCCAAATGTTCACTGGCTCTGGCTGCAGCAAGCTCCTACTGTAGGTTTCCCTTGCAGATGTTGGTTCTTTCCTGCTAAACTATGACTGCATGTATTGGTTTGCAGACTCTGACTGCAGGCTTTTACCCAGCTAGACTATGGCTGCAGGTTCCAATAACAGGCTCTAAATGCAGACCCAGAGTGACCTCACAGCACTGATTCTCTCCTCAGGATCCTTCTTTACCATGAGTCTCTTATTCTCTCTATCCTCAAGGCTCCTCCTCCTTCATGATCCTCCACGGTGAGCCCTTTACTAGTTAACCCCACTCCCTTTTATCACACTTATCTTTATTGGCTACAGCTGTGACTCAGCAGGGGCAAGGCCATATTGGGTAATTAACACAGCTGTTACTTATCAGGGATGAAGTCACCTGTATTTGCTTCTCATACAACTTACACTGAGTTAATTCTGTGTACTTTCTACTGATATTTACCTGCTGAATTTGCAGCAGGTAATTTGTGTCACTATACTAAACTTATGTAGTTTCCTTGCGATATGTCTTTTGCTTCTATATTTTTATTTACATAGTGGTTTACTATGCTTTACTAGTTTCTCTTTCTTTAGCTTTGTTTTTCTATCTCAAATCATTATACTTTTTAAAAAATTGTACATATATTTTACCCTAAGTCATTCATTTTTTTTCTTTAACTTTATGATTATTATTCTAGACATTTCACTTTTCTTAACTCATGGCACTTTTCTCATAAAGGGATAAAACTTGACTAGTAATACTTGACAAGACAATTTATCTTTTTGGGAAGATAAATTCTGATTTTTTGATATGCTTGGCTTGTAGTAGTTGGAATTTCATTTCTCTGATTACATTGGCAGTGGAAAAAAGTGAGTTTTAAATCTTCAGTGTAATGTCAGATTTTAGTTATCTGTTTATGATCTGTATCTTGCTCTGCCCCTTATATAAGAAAAAAACAAACCTCAGTGAAGTGCATGTAATTGGACTCAAATTTTGAAGTTTTACACTTTTTCCTTTTAGTGCTACTTATGCTATTGACGTAGGTGGCCTAGTTGCTCAGCTTACTGTTCCCTGACTCACACAGCAGGTGATTGACTGAAATGTTATGAATTTTCATCCTGGTACTTACAGACTACTTCAACAGTGGCATAAAACGGGCTTGCCTGCTCAAAGGAGATGCAAGAGTTATTTTTTTCCCACACAAGAATCAAACAGAAGCTCAAAGCTTGTCCTTTTTTATTTTCTTGATTCATGTTACTTTCTTCCCAGTGGGATGGAATAATTAATTTTGATCCTTTCTTTAAGGAAGAAAATTGTTTTGATTTCCCAATTGGAAATGAAGAGCTTGTATGGGGCTGTGAATCTTGTTCTGAGAAACCTATTTCCTTGTTTTGATTTGACTTCAGGGAAAGGCATCAGATTTCCAAGATTTACTTCAGTGCCCTTCTGGATCGTGCTGTTTTTTAGAACTGGGACGCTTCAACTCGTAGAATCACAGTACCTCAGAAGAGGTGAAGTTGGGAGGGAACTCTTGAAATCATCTAGTCCACACATCCCAAACACTACACTCACCATCCCTATTCAGACAGGGTCAGCTGTAGCAAGATGTCCAGGATGATGCTGTTCCTGATGCGCTCCAGGACATGGCTGGTCCTCCTGGCTGCCAGGGCTCTGCTGATGCCTATCAAACTTTACATTGACCAGGACTCTCAAATCCCTTTCTGTGGCACTGCTTCCCAGCATCTTACTTCCCAGTCTGTCTGTATATCCAGGGTTAGTCCTTCCCAGGTGCAGAATCTGGTACTTTCCATTGTTGAACATTGTCATTCAGGTCCGCTGCCTCTTGGTCTTGCTTTGTGGATGAGGAGTCTTTTCCTCCTCCCTCCTTTCTTAGGACTGCTGTGGAGATGATGGGTCTCCACAAGTGCCTGAGCTCATCTGGCACCTTGAATCAGGTTTTAGATTAATGCTATGTGGGTAATTAAGAAGCCCCAGTCTCGTAACAAAGGCAGTGCCTTGTGGAAAGAAACTGGAAGAAAAAAAGGAACACATGAATCCTTTCTTCTGAAATATAAGCATAAGAATATAAATATCCTTAGTATGCCATTGCTCTCTAACTCAGAAATTATAAACATTAGTAGAAAGTAGATTTAAAGCTGTGATAGTGTCTGCTTGCACTTGACTCCTTCTAAACCACCAGTATTAATCTCCTGTTCTTTAAATTTGGTTTCGAATCACAAACCCAAAAACATGCCCTGAGCTTAAGAGACTGGAATTTTTCCTAAAAGTAGGTCACAGAAAAAAGGATCTGAATCATTAAATGATGCTATCCATATCAGAAGAGGAAAGTCAGAATCTTATTATGTACTCTTTCAGACTTTTAAGCACTGAAACCTGAAACTGAATTTTAGTTAACTGAAAATACCTTTCAAATTTGGAGTAAACAAAAAAAAATCTTTCAACAAAAATATATGAATCTTTGATAAACTTGTCTCTCAATCCTAATCATATTCCACACTCAACGCATGCATTTATAGAACTGTCATGCAAATATTAAAGGAGTAAGAGAAATATCAATTTATTTTATGTCATTGAGTCCAATACTTCAAATGCTGAATATTCTGATGCATATTTAGGATAAAACATTTTATCAGAAAATATTCATCTGGATGGTAAATGAGCTGGGAGATAGAACACAGGTTTCGTGATGCAAAATGCTTTGGAGAAACATCGGAGGTTTGTTAACAAACAAGATCAGAACGGGGAATAAATAGCGGAAGAAAAAATAATTAAAGTTGTTTTTATAGAACAGCTCATTAGAGAAAATAAAATATTTATGCTATTTATTTGATAATTTGCTAATTTCCAGAACTTCATTCAGCCTTTTGCATAATTATTTATATGAAATAGGATTTTTTTAAGGTATTTATAGCAAAAGGGTTTTTTTTTTTCAAATTTAATCTTCCTGCACTTTTTAGCAAAATCACTGTACTTCTTACATGGCCTTATGGTATTTGAGAACTTCAGGTATGTGTGTTTCAAACTGCTTAAGGGTTGGAAATCTACCACTTAGGAGCACAATGTAGGTGTTTGTGGTGATGCATGAAAAATAGATGTAGCCCAGCTGTGAAGCAACAGAGAAGGCCTCTAAAATACTTGTTGGCAAAACTGTCAAAGAAAAAGCCGGTTAAAATCATGATAACCACAATGCAACCCGAATTGTTCTTTGTAGTAGTCTTATTTAGATTTTTTCAAGTTCCGTCTCCACGTGTATAATCATTGAAATATGATCCAGGTATGTTCAAAATTAGAACTCTTATATTTAGAGTTCTCCACAAATTATAGTATGTATCTTCCTTTATGTAGACAAATTCTTCTTATTAACACATATGTAATGTAAAGATGTTGGAGAACAAAATACTCAATTCTTTTTACCATTTTGCTGCTACTTGATTTGTGGAAAATCAGTTAACGCTTTGGATGAAAATTTTGAAGAACAGGTCTCTGAAGTTTGGCTCCTGCATATTAACATGCTGGTGACATGTTTTTTGAGCTACTGAATACACTTGGTTATAGTAGTATCATTTTTATCTCAATAGATAATTTTCGCATAAACTCTCTATTTTCTGAAATTCCTAGAGGAATAATTCATCTTCACAGTGAAAAACTGGATATATGGGTTTTACAAACATTGGCTTTGGTTGAAAATTGGGAAATATTTCCAAGGAATAATTTTATGGATACACTTAATGTATATGTTTGCCTAAAGAAAATTATTTTTCCTATTAGATGGGTTTGAGGCTTTTCTTTTTTTTTCTATATCTGTGCTTTGATCACTCCAGGAATGATTGATCTTTCTTGGCTAGGTATTTCTCTCATATGGAGGGAAGTTTATACTTGGATGTTTTCAAACTTCTTGGATATTTCAGAATGCTGTTTGCTACAGGGGCTGTTTTAAGGCAAGAAAAGGAGGATGTAATGCAGAGATGCAAAAGCATTTCCTATCTCTCAGGTTTTTTTTAACACAGATTCACACAATGTTCAAATGAAAAGAGAGTTCAGATGAAAACTCAGAGTGTCGTAGAAAGTCTAGTCAGACATACTTATGGCAAATAATGTCTCTAACACTGTGCCAAAATTAATTGTGTATGTAAATGAGAATACTGTAATAATGGTCTAGTACATGGAGCCCTGGCATGCCACATCTATGCTCATTTAAATCTAACCTGAGGTTTTAACCACAATTAGAAGAGTGGTTTAGGGTTATTACCGGTTAGACAGTAGTCCCCCTTTAACCTTAATAAAGAGAACATAATTTATCACAATTAGGCTTAATTGGAAATTCTCAGTCTGCGTTCAGCAGAGTATCAGGACTAAGACAGCATGGGCAATCACTTTGTTCCTTTCATCCTTGGAGGTGATTTTCCTCAGCTCAATGATAAACAGTACGAGCATCTCATTTAAAAAAAATAAAAATTATAAATTCTGAATCTGTCACACATTTAATTCTTTTTCAAGTTAGGCATTCTAGGCAGTTCAGTTAGGAGACAACACACTTAAAAGATACCTCAAAGTCTACTACATTACATACGCAGAAATTGAATATGCTTCACATTGTTTGCACTCATATTGGCAAGCGCTGCTGACTACTATGACGACAGATCTTTGTAAGTTTAATTAGAATAACTAAAGCCAATCACACCTGCAAGCTCCCCCACTCAGACTATATTTTTTGAAAAGCTGTACCCCCATTCAAGCTTTTTCCTCTCTTCTGGAAGGTTTGATATCCCATTCTACTGCTACTAAGTGTTACAAAACCATAACTTATGCTTAAACATCTCAACTGCCTTCAGAAACTTTGATTGTTTCAGGGGACATTCTTTCTTATCAGCTTCTTTTTGTTTGTTTCTTTGTTTGGTTGGGTTTTTTGGGGGGTTTTTTTGCAACAATCTCTATGACAAATGCAAAATATTCATAGGCAAAAACAATCTCTGGCACATATCTGTCATTTGTGCAGTGGCTTCATGGGAATAAGGAGAAATGCAGGAAAATTGACAAATCTAGGTTTTCTTCTTTTTATATATGTAGGTTTTGTTTTTCAAAATCCTACCAAGTGTTGTAGTTCAAAATCAATGTTAGGGCGAAGCATGAAAGCATGGCTCTATTTCAGAAATAATTTAAAAAAATATAAACTCCCAACCTAGCCTGTGATTTGTTCAGGTTGAACTGATCTAAAAGTTGATTATATTCCTAGGAATATGATACTAAAGGTAGACAATTATCTTTCTGTTACTGGAAATATGGGAATTAGCCTCTTCTGGGAAAGCTTACGTTGAGTGACCTCATGGTATACAGAGCCTCCTAACTGAATTTGATGTTTAAGATACCATAGTAATAATATGGTATGAAGAACAAGAAAATCTGTCAGCCTTCCCTCATAGTGTTCCTTCTTAAGCAAGGGCAATATTAAATCTCAGGATGTTTTTTCTTAAAATTGTATAGTGTTGGTTTGTTGGGTTTCTTTTCAAAAACAATGAATGAACAGAACAGAGCTGAAGTGTTCATGGGGCGTTTTCTTCTTAAAGGACACATTGAAAAATAATAATTTCTTCTCAAGGTTAAACACAGTATTCACTTGTGGATGCTGTTCTCACTAACAATCCCTTTCCATTACACCAGCATCACCTCTTCCTCATCTGTAAGGACACTTGTTCAGCATCAGAAGCTTATACTCAGTCTCTAAGAAAAGTAAAATATAGATGCAGATGTGGCAAATGTAGCCACATATTTTGATAAGTATTATTTATGCCAGAATGTATTGTTTTCTAGATTTATGGAAAAAGAAAGGAATGATCTCCCTCAAAGCAGCGTAGGGCAGCGTCTGAAGACATTTATGTAATTAAGAATCAAGATTTTACTCTTTCACTTGAGATATAAGATCTGTGTCTTAAAACATGCTGGTTTTGACCTAGGAGCAATGGAGAACTTAAACAGTCTCTTCAGTGCAGTAACAATGCAATTCATTTATACAACATCTTCCCTGAATCGCAAGGGACCTATCTGTGATCTTTCAACATGTCAAGCACACTGGATCTAAATAATTTCTTATGTGCTGAAAGGAAAAATGGATGTTGTTTACGTCTCCTAGACAACAGCCTGTGCTTCAAAGGCAAACTATGTAATAGGTATTTATCTGATTCAAATCTAAAATTCAATTTAGGAGTGAAATAACATGACCATCTGGCATTGTTTTACTGGGCTGCTTCCGATGGACAAATAAAACTCAGCCAGGCTTCAGTACTATTCAGTTCAAATGTTGTTTGGCTTTTTTGGGGGGTGTTTTTTTAGTAGATATCTAGACAGAAATATTTCTGCTCCATTTTCCTTATAGAAAAAATGATTCTATTAATTTTAGTATATTGATCTTTCTTATAACATAACAGTGATTTTGCTTTGGGTAAATTATATTTCCAAATGGACAAAAGCTTAATATAAACCAACAACTAGTAATGCATTTATTTGTGGCTTTTTAATTAGTATTTTCTAAAAAAAAATTATTCCTTAAGGAATAGTTAATTAGTTTAACTTTGCCAATAAATGTCTGCTACCCTCAACTGCCAACTCAGGTACCAAAGTAAAATGAATTAGACTGAAATTTTTGTAACTGGCTACAGAAATAGGAATATTCTTCACAGAATTTTTTTAAAAAGTGATTAAATCAGCAGTTCTTTCCTATATACTGATTATACATCTTTAAAACCACAATTATAGACAAACTGCAGTGTGATTTCTAGCATATATGTTATCATATATAAATACTGGTTTGCAGTGTTGATTTGAGTAAAACCACATGGATTAAATAACTAAATGAAATTTTAGCCACATCAGATTTCAAGTAAAAATCCAATTAGCTGAGGCAAATTTAGCTTAACGTTTTTCCAGAACTATTTCTTGATGAAAGAGGGGGAGAAAAAAAGAGTGAAAATACTTTGAACTATAAAAAATGTGGGCAATCCTTTAATAGTATTTTACCCTAAAGAAATAAATTTTCTATGTGAATTGTTGAATTTTCATTCAGAGTCTGCATTCTGCCTATAAAATAATGCCAAAATAACATTAAAAAAATTGTTTTCTCTGAAAATTAATATTTGAGGTCTCCCAGATTAAGAAAAACATTTTATAATTTGCCTCCCAAGTAATATTGCTTTTTCTCAATCAGGAAAAATAATGAGTTGCTTCTTCATTCATTGCTTTTAAAAATTTGTCATAGCCACAACCTCAAAAGTTTAAGAATAATATTAATTGAAGAATCCATAAAATTTAAATTATACCTTTATAAAATTAGATGGACTTGCCAAGGAATCTTTAATTTAAAACATTATATGTGAATATATAAGCAGATATGCCCTTTTGTAAATTAAAATGTAACACAGACATTTTAGAAGGTAATCTGAATAGAAAATAGACCTCTTTTTGCTGCCAGTTCTTATTTTCAGAAGCCAGGACATGCCATATTTACATCTGACACAATCCTGATAAAAAATAATAAGATAATTGTAATTAACAGGTATCTTTTTTCTCTCATTAAAAGACTTGATATATCTTTCTAGAGCAGCTGCTTGGCTGTCAAAATCAGCCATGTAGCTTTTTCTGCTTAAGAAGTGTTTGCAAGAATCTTTTTACTGCTAAAAATAGTTTGAAAGTTTTTTCAGCTGTTTCATCTCAGTGTTAACTGCACTGCAGTTATCCGTAGGAAATAAATGTAAATTATTTGGTTTATATCATTTTAATTGAAAAGTATGTGCACTTTAAGATGAAAAATGAAAAGATAAAATCAGAATAAGAGATAAAATTTAAGCCCAGTAATCTTGCAAGTATAAATTGCTAGTAATTTTTTAGATGAGATTGCTTTGGGATGTACATATAAAATGGACATTTTTTTCTTCCGTCATACTGGTTTTGATAGTAGCATAATTCTGTGGTATTTGAAGGATTTTTATAAAAGCATATCTCAAGCTTCTGTGCTACAAACCCCTGACATGATGAAAAGAAACACAAATAACTTCAGTAGGACTCTCTCCTGGCATTTTCACAGGAAGGGGTGGGGAAGGGTAGGATGTGGGATCAATGTCTAAGTAAGAAGACCCCAGTGAGTTAAAGAATGCAAAGGGTGACAGACTGTGAAGTCACTGACAGTTGCCCCCACCTGTTATGATCCAATTATTAAAAGATGCCTCTGCCTGAATTAAGGTGCAAACAAGATCATAGGCTGAAGTCAATAGTATGGATTTTTTTAACAGCAAATGTGAGGTACACAGATAGAAAGAAATAGGAAAAAGAAGGTGGCCAAAGGGGTGAGGGAAGGAGAGAATAAGAGAGATGGAGAGATCAAGCAGAAAATAATTACCTCCCATGGATACTGTGGCATCCTGCTGGTCCTCCTCCACTCTGGTCTTCTCAGTAGTGAGGGTCCCAGAATCGTTCTTCTGGCAGTACTACCTTTATACAGTTCAAGTTCTGGGTATCCTCAGGGTGGTTGCAGATGTTCCTACAATATGGGCTCACATGGATGTAAGCATTTGTTTTCTTTCTCACAGTCTGCACAGTGGGAATTTTTGTGCCAGTGTGCTAACCAAATATTCATCTCCATTAGGCCAGGAATTAAAACCTTCTTGACATAGCTACCTATGCTTATCTCAAGTTTCTTCTCTGGTGGCTTATCTTGTAGTTCCTTCTGTGGCCTTGACTGTTCTTTGAGACAGGCAACTGCATGCTTTAAATCCTTACACCATCCCATCGGAGAGCTGTGGCTTGACCTGGACTGTAAAAATGCTCTGCATTCTTATCCAGTTTTCAAGTTTCACAGTTGTGTGACACGGGCTTTAGATGCACAAGAGAAGATCAGTCCGTAACCTACTCAGTGTTGAAAGCTGGAAGAACGCACGAGAGAATGACTGGATATATGTGTGCACATGCTCTCCTCTGAAGCATTTGAAACTGGTATATGTCATAAAAAGACGCCTGATGTTCTTCTGGTTGAGTGTTGTATGAATGGAAAGAATTTGTTTTTACTCTCTGGAAACTAAGAGCTCAGAGCTATCATGTATATTTAGTTTCCCAAATGCTATTAAATGCTTTTTTTTTTTGCAGTATCACAGTCTTCATCTCATATTGGCGTGACTCAAATTTTGTCAGGTTATACTTAATGATAGTCTGTTGCAAGAACTTCAGAGTACACATGGTTTAAGTACTGTCATTTGGCCACAGATACCACTGTGAGATCTCAGATTGCAATTGCAAATAGCTAGAATATTAACAGGGAATTAAATCTCTATACCAGTAAAAGATGGAGAGAGCATCTTCTTTTATGCTTCCCTGCCCTGTCTGAGCTGCTTCTCTTATAATGGCTGCATTTCTGCCAACTGCCTCTTCTTTCCAGCAAAGAACTATAAAAGCAAACTGTCCTTGCCATTTAGGAAAGATGCTGACAGGAGGTAGATGCAGTGATACCCTGCATACTTATGGTCCTATTCTTTCCCATCAGCATCACACATGAATAAGTGACTAACTGCTAAGTGCCATTCTGCAGAATGGAGACAGTGCTGGAGAGTCAAGTCTGGGTCCTTAAAACAACAAAACTCAAGGTCTCATCTCTGCATAAGAATGAGCTTAAATAGTATCAAACCCGAGTTTATTACTAAAGAAAGTAAATGGGTTTAAATAAGGCAGTAAAATGAATGTTTACAGGTGAACTTCTGTCATAGGTGTTCCTGTCCCTAAGTAAAAAAGATCATAATGTGTAGACCTGATAAATACCATCTACCAAGTGAAAGATGTGTTTTCTCAGTGCTAAATCTGGGTGTGACATGTGTATGTAACTGTGATGCTTGGCACACCAAGCAGGTGGCCAAACAAAGCTCTGCAGGTGTCAATATATGGAATATACAATGGTGGTGGATCTAAACATCTGAGAACTCCTGGAACACACAGGCAGTGAAGCAGCACCTGAGTTCTTCAGGCCACACTTTAAATGCTGTAGTATGTCTTCAGATTAATAATGAATTGTTCTGCATGAATGAGAGTAATGTGAATGATAATAGCTGAAAAGTTATAATGGAATGTAGGTACGGTTTCCATGGAAGTTCTTGAAGCTAACATGCTATCTACTAGGAGTTACTGGATAGCATGTGCCAGATGGTGCTGTGTAGCCATGAGGCACTTCAAATGACACTGCAGAGACAGCTACTGGAGAAAAAAAACCTCTAACCCTAACTCTTAGGTCCCCCAAAGTGAAATGATGGTTGTCCACTGGAAGCAAAATCACTCTCCTTACAGGAATTTCTGTAGCTTCTGTTTCTGCATAGTGTTGTAAGGTGTCAAAGCTAAAACTCCTCCCTTTTCTCACTTTCTGTGTAGCCTGTGTTGCCTCTTAAACAACTGTAACTTTTCAGTGAAAAGAGAAACAACTCCTTAGAAGATGGGTTTTAGAATAAAAATGGCAAACATTTCACACTGTGTAGAGGTGTGATATGTTACAAGAAATCTTGGAAGAAATGCAGTAGTGGGCAGAGTGCAGGTGGAGTGTTCAGAGCTGCATGTGTAATTCACACTTAGTGTGGCGAGTGCTATAAAAAAATCAATACATAAACTTGAAGGCGGATGGAATCCATCACATATCTCTGCTGTTTGTCACCTGAATATCACCAGTATGTATAGAATGCATCTGTATAACTTAATCTTATTTTCCTTCTAAAAACACATACTAAATGCATATTAATTTCTATACACAGAACTAGAAGTGTTTAGTGTAAAATATGCCTAGGATGCTGGGAAGTTTTAGCTGGGGATAACTCACACAGTGCCAGAACAAAATGCATCTTTTCCAGTATCACATTTACTCCTCATCAAGAGATCTGTCATATCAGTGCTTCATTTTGGGTAGCTCATTCTGTTGAAATGTACAATAATTAATTAATCTGTAACAAAAAAAAATTACGAGAAAACAAAACCTATTAATAGTAGCAATCATTATCCCATCCATAATAAATATATTATTTCCTTTTCATCGCTAGGCCCAATACTGATTTCTAACAAGTAAATATTCTGGTTTTGCCATTTGATTGACATCTGCCGTGGAGTCCTAAGAGAATGAGGAATGACTGAGGTATATATGCATATTTTTGCTCTGGTAAATAAAAAGTGGCCTTCAGGCCTTTGATATGATATTGAAAAATTACTTATTAAATGGGAACAATAGGAATTTGAATTGCAATATAGAATTTTCAGTTTTCTGAGAGGTAGTTGCTAGTTCCGGCTAGTTTAAATTGTAAACATCTGAAAATCCAGTGTAAATTGATGTTATATTTACTGTGCAGCAGTCACTTCAATATGCTTGTCTTGAAGCCTCAAAAGCAAAATCCTGTGTATTAATCCTCTGGCTTCCGAAAAGCAGGGAGAAAAATAACCATTGATGCTTATAAATATGAAGCCTGCAGAGTATAAGTAAAAGAAATTTATACAGAAAACCTTGAACAATTCCTACTGCAACATCAGCCCAGTTTCATTCTGAGTTGTTGAGCCAGAAATGTGAGAAAATGAAGTGACTGAAGCCTGTCAGAAAAGAAAAACAGCTAGTGGGGTGATGATATGAATCCACAGACAGAAGCTTTGAATCCACTATCTTTACTGCATTGATTAAAGGCTGTTACTGTTCAGGTGAATTGAAACCTTCACAGAAGCCATGGTGGAGATGAGCACAATAAAAAGTTAGTTTTCATCTGTAATTCAGCAGGACACTGAAGTAAGGAACTGATTTTTTTTTTTCCTTCAACTGGGTTATATTAGATGGATTACCGGAAGAAATATGTATCATGTATGTTTCTTTCAGTAAATACCTTGGTTTATAGAACACGTTAGCAATCAGATTAGGCAAAACCTACAACACAACTAAACTTTCCAAATATAGCTCTACCTTACTGGTATAGCTTATATCTTGAGTTCATTCAGTTTGCATAAAACATGCATCACATTTAGTCTCATTTCAAGATAGAGCTGAACTTTGAAAATATCACATATTTCAACACACTTTTGTCTCTCCTGATCCAAATGGATACTGGTATTTCATCCCAACTGTGACAGAAAACAATCCTTTTTCATGACAAAAAAAAAAAAACACAAATTTTTTTCAGAATTTTGAACTTTGTGGTTTTGTTTGTGTTGTGGCTTTTTGTGTAATTTTTTTTAGAGTTCTTTGGATTTTGTTTCTTAGGGGGTTTTTTGGGTGGTTTTTGGGAATTTTGGGGGGGGTGGTTTGTTGTGGTTTTTGGGGTTTTTTTTGGTGAGCAGACTGCAATTTTTATTAAACCTTCATCTTTATAGCATTTCACAGCTTGTGGACAGATTAACTGATCAAAGCCAGAGACATCACCTCTGGAATACTCCTGAGGCACAGATGACTGCCAGGGAGGAGCATTTACATGAAGCTTTTTTTCCTGACTCAGAGCTGAGTACTTAATCTGGGTCTCCCACATTTCACTCACACCTCCTACAGACACAGTTCCTTGGTGCTTGTGAGTAGATCTTCCTGCAACTTGAGTAGGAACTTCTCCATTTCAAATAGATAATTCAGGGAAGTTATTTCAAAAGTTAGATTTTCCTGGTCTGCCTTCATCACAATAAAGATAGTAATTTTTGCCATAAAAAATCTTGTAATAACATTATTAAATACATTAGTTATGGTGGGCCAGCACCTGTAAATATCAAGTATGTGGAAAATGCTTGAACAGGCTAAAGGAACTATCCAAAATCGGAGGCTTGTCAGAAATCTGACACATGTTTAAGTGAGCTTCAGCAAAACACTATAATAAATCTTTCTACTTCCTTAATATGAAATAAGGCCTGCAGTTTACAGCATTCCACAAAGAACAACTTGGCTATACTCTCAGGAACATATCAGAGCAAACCTCTGCTCTATCACTCGTGTATGCATAGTAGCAGAAATCGGGCACTGAAGTTTAAGTGTAAAATTATTTCTTCCAACAGTTCTTAAATTGAATCGACCCTATTTCAAATTCATGAAGTTAAATTAATTCAGAATCTTTTCTGTCTCTCAGTCAGTTATAAAAAAAATATAGATTTATTCCTTATATCTCAAAAAAAATGAAAGTGAACAAAAACCACCTTCTAATTAATGTGAAACTGATTTGATATGTGACTTGTAGGAGTAGCATTTGACAAAGTATCCTTGGCCTGACAATATAAAAAAAAAAAAACAACAACACTATATTCTGCTATGTTGCTGTCTTGTTTCTTCTGAAAACCTTTCAAGAATCAAGAGAGAAATCCCTGGTGATTTTAACACATAACCTCTTTTTAGTAGTAGAAAACTCACATTTTTCTGTATGCTTTATCATCTCTCAGTACTCTTTTGACATCACTGCAGAGGAGACATAAAACTTTCAGGAGATATTTATTAAATTATTAGAATGTGAACTGTGTTTTGAGTTTGCAATATGAAGATAAAAAAAGTCAGTAGTTGTTCAGGGCTTTGGATGGAAGGAGTTTTTATTTCAAATGGTATCAGTTAACAGTACCATGTGTTTTCAGACTCTGATATTTATGGAATAAGATTGTAACAGCAGCCTCTGATATAAGTTTATTTAATTCAACATGATTATTTTGAATTTATTAAATTTTTGATTAAGAAAGGTCTGTCTAGCATTTTTTAGGTTGTTCGTATCTTCTTTCTTTTACTGCTTAAAATTGTTGGTATCATTGCAGTTAACTCTATCCATCCTTTCACAAAGCTTTTCAAGAATAACAGAAAAAAGTCAATTCTACAAAAGCAAATTCAGATACCAGACATAAAGCCAAAGCAAACTAGCTGTTGCATATTTGCAGTTCATATCTGCTGCACCTGAATGTAATGAAATGCAAATTGTCAGTTAAAACCAAAGTACTGATAAAAGAATATCCCTTCAATGTAGTTTCCTTAGTCACAAAATTTGGCAGGTTTGTGCAAGACCTTAAAGATGAAAAACAGCCAAAAGGAATGCCTGATCAGACTTTAATCTTGTTGATTCTTTCCTCATGAACTGACCTTGCTTCAGCAATTTAAGAAACTTATTACTGCAATGAGTTATTCAGATGGTAACAAGAGATAACATAAACTAGATTGCTCGCCTTCACAGACTCTGCAATGTCAGTCATATGCTTCAGTGGTGCTGTTTCTTTTCTTTTCCAACAAATACCAGTTAACTTGAGAGAAAATTCAAGGTATCTATATGTACCCCTAACTGTTTAACATCTAATTTCCTGCAAGACAGCTTTTCAGTCTCTGCACAGTCATGTTTCCTGTGTTTAGTTACCTGTCCCATGGCTCTTGAGGTAGAAGTCATGAGCTATTCACACCGCTTGGCTCATGTTTCTGGCAAACGTTCCTACCTAGATAAAAACTGAGACTCAGGAGCACCAGGTATCCTGTTTTCCACTGGACTCCAGAGGAAGACCGGACCCATCTCACCACTACTAGACCCTTTTTCTACAGGATCATCTCTACTCCAACACAACCACATCTGTCACTCCAGATGTGTTTATTTGGACTGCTTCCAACACCCTGACCAACAGGGTGTCAGGTTGTATTTCTGACTCTGTCAGGGTTTCTAGGATTTTTGTTCATTTGCTTGTTTTTTGTACTACTACATTTGTATTTTTAATATTCCTAGTAACAAACTGTTATTCCTATTCCTATATCTTTGCCTGAAAGCCCCTAATTGCAGAATTATAATAATTTGGAAGGAGGGGGTTTACATTCTCCATTCCACGGAGAGCTCTAGCTTTCCCTGGCAGATACCTGTCTTTCCAAACCAAGACAATAACAGAGAGCAAGCCAAGAATAACTCACACCATGGGCCCTAGACTGATGCACCACACCACAATTTAATGGCTAATGTACACATACCCTTTGTTTACTTTGAATCTCCTTCCTATGATTTGAACACTACCCATGATAAGTGTTTTGTGTCTTAGGTTTTACCTTTACATTTGCTTTTATAAAACATCCTTGGTTTCTCTTTTAGAAATTCTTACCCTATAGGTTTTATGGTTTTAATGTGTTCCTTTAAGGATGCAGATAATGAATATTTTACCATGACTATCATAAAATGGCTCTTATAGCCATTATGCCTTGAATCAGATTCTTCACAGCTGTACCATTTAACACAAAAAGCTAAATAGAGTATTTATATATTTTTTCACATATATCTAATAAGATAAATAATTGGAAAAATAATTTACTTAGCAGTTGACTATATCAAAGATTGAGGATTCCACATTAAAAATTAGGTATAAGTTCTGCTAAAATGGTAGAACATCTTCAAAGGAAAACATTTTTAATAAAAGCAGTTTCACATTCATCTACTACAGGCAAAATCCTAAATCCATCATAAATATAACTGCTATTATTATATGAGGGAACAGTGAAAAGCAGATGGACCTTATTTGAAATAATGTAGCTGGGCTGAAGGTATTTTTCCACCTCTCTTCCTGAATTAATAATGACAGGTGGTGTTGAAGATAATTTTAACCAGATTATGATGAGCTGTAGTTCAAATTCAAAGACTTTTTTTTCCCTGCTTCTCATGCTTGGTGTATGAGTGAACATACTTTTAAATGCAATTCTTCAAAAACAACATTTGAAGATTTGTGCGTGTGGGAGCTGATGGGGTTCTTGCCTTTTCTGAAAAGAATTCTTTGAAAAACTTAAAAAGGACATTTTTAAAAAAAAAATTCTTCTGACTTTCATGTGAAGATATCTATTTTGATATGAAAAGCTTGTAAATGGAATTTCCAAATAGCAGATTCCCTCCTTCTGAAAAAAGGATCACAAACTAGGTGGAGAACAAAAAAGAACTCTGTGCTTAGTTTAGACCTTGCAAGCTGACAAGGTAGTATGTTAATTGCAGTCTGCTTGCAAGGCAGTGTTTCTTCTTTTTAAGAAGAGAATAAGTGTATACATTTACGTGGTACTTGGTTTACCTCACAGCTCAGTGAGTTACCTTCAAAGTTAGCACAGCCCTTGAAGAGAATTTCAGTTTCTTACTCACATTCTTTGAGTTTCACCTTCTGTGTTATGTGTATTTACACATATGAATATATGCAGATATATTCAAATGACTGCATATGTTCAAACTTTCTGTAGTTGTTTAACTGTATGTAGTGGGAAAACAAAGCACTATGGTGCTTAGTTTATAACTTAAATAGGCAAAGAAATGCTTTTTGAAAGGATTAATACTCATAGCAGCCCTATTCAGCTGAATAAAAAAACATATTGGTGAAATATTAAATAGAGAACTCCTGCTTTATGTCATTTCTTTGTGATGAAAAGTTTCATTTTATGAAAAACAAAGTGTGTTTTCAAACTGCAGGTATAAATAAAACAAAAAAAAATGCATTGAGTCCAGTCACAAATTTATTTTGAATGACATCTGAATTACCAGGTTTCAGTACTAGAAAAAATGGCAGCTACAGGTATTTATTTGATCATTTCAAAAGACTGCTTGGGAAAAACACTCTAAAGAACAGTGGCAATTGACCATGTAACCACTCATAGAGTTTGAATAATTATAATTTCTGTGAATGTTTATTTATTCCACCTTGTAAAGCTAAAATTTTATGCCGTTTGATTCTGGTATCTGATGTCTCTCCACAAAAGTTTCTATCTCTGCAAATATATTAGAGTAATAATAAGATGCTGCCTCAGCATGTACTTGAATTCATTTTTGTCATCAAGAACCTGAGGGAAAGCTGGTGGCAGAAACCATGGGAGCCCAGATTCCAGGGAGCCCAAAGCTGAGGCTAAAGTCAGGGGCTTCTTTCTCCTGTTTGTAATCAGCTGACTTTCTTTGCTAACTGTTTTGTTCAGCTGAATCCTCATCCATAGTTTCAGAAAGCTTTCAATCTAGTTAAAAATGCAATTTAAGCAACAAGTCACATCAGTAGTGAGTTTTTATCACCTGGGCTAGGGCTATACATAATCATAACTTCAGAAAATCCTTAGAAGACTCAAAGTAATGCTCACGTTTTTTGATGTGAGCTCACTGAGACCAATGAAAATATGAATCAGAAAACAAAGACGTATTTCCCAAATCAATTCCTTATCATAAAAACAATCTCCATAAGACTCAGTTTTTTCTTTAAAACACCTTGTAACATTTGAGGGTTGTTCCAATCCAGTATTTCAACTTGGAATGAGGTATTTGGTAGGTCTTTGTAACATGCTCTTAGGTCTCACATGCATAGTGCAATTGCTTTGCACAGTAATAATTTTCAGACTTGGAGTTTGTTAGTTACTGCCCAAACTAGCCAAGTAATTAGCAATACTGGCAGATATCTGCCAGTATTCAATATATAAAATTGAAAAATTTGTCAGATGACATGCTGCAAGTTAGCTTAAAATTTCAGCCTTGATTCTATGATACTATTATTTGTTCAATCAAATGCAACAAATCCAACTCATTTAACTAAACCACTAAATGAAGTTGTGCAGCTACTTTTATTGCAGTTTAAATGAGGCATTTTTCCATGTAGCATAAATTGGGCTCTGTTTAAGCTAAACTGAAACAAACTGCTTTTAAACTGAGTTAGACATACACAGTGGAGTTTAGCTAATTCACTTTATGAAAAAACTTAATAACCCACAAACAACTTGTGTGAACAAAACTTTATTCTTCCTATACAAAACTGATAAAATATTATTAAATATGGCTTCCACATCTTAGAAAAATGTAAAACAAGTCACATTTGACACATGGTAATCAGAGCACATCTGTATTTCACTGATATGTATCAGATAGAAAGTAAAGTTATGAAATAAAAAAAAAAAATGGTTTTTCTAGAATACAGGAGCAAGAGTAAACAGTGAAAAGATATTTTGTGATAAAATATAAATAAATTAATCAGGTCTCTGAAAAGCAAGTCCTTTTATCAGTATTAGGGAGAGGTAAGAATAAAATGTACACAATATCTTGGTTCAGGTGATAGATTCTTCACTATAATGAAGATGGTGGCACTGCAATGATATATTTATATTATCTAATGATCTACCTTCTTCTAACATACTGCTGAAATGTGATTCTTTCATACACAAACCTGAATACAGACCAACAATGTCTTAAAGAAAAACGTTAAAGATAAACCCTTCATATTCTCCAAGCCTCGCTTCTATCAAACTCCTGAGCAAACTTAAGCACATACTTAACGACTCCTTCCCACTGAGACTCTCCACCATTATTATCTCTAACCATATAAGTACAGCTTCTGCTGTGTTGCAGTGAAATATGACTGAAAAAAGAAATTGCTTTTGACTTCAGAATAACAGAATATCTTGGAAATATTTTTACTTCAGCGACTTGAGGCCTCTTTGTGGACAAGAGGCATTTGGAGTAGTATAGCTCTGCTGCAAAAGAAGATTTTCTACTGGTATAGATATCATTCATGGATCATACTTATAGGGAATTGTATTGAAGATCACTTTCATCAAGCTTTGATGTATTTTTTTTATATCGGACTTCACTGAATTTTTCCCCAGCAAACAGTAAGCACGTTTATTCTAGGTGGCTCAACAGCACTCTCCCCAAATGCAAGTGCCAAATGTAGCAGGATAGATGTCCTCATTGTGACACCAGGAAAGGATAGGGGAAGAAGCGATGCTTCACAAAAATATCACAAACACTTCATGTCTGGGGCCACAGTGTTGTTCAGGCACCATTCATGACTTAGATTTATATTGAAGCCTTCACTTGGGAAGCCCTCTCCTTGATATTATCTTGCCGATCAATCCAGATTTTCTGGACTTGTTTACATGAGAAAAGCCTGGAGAAGAAAGTGACGGACAGCTTCTCAGCAAGATGAGAATCTCCCTTTCTAAAAGAGTAGCCTGCCCTTGAAGAAGCTTGGAGCTGAAGATTATACCAGGGCAGGTAAAGGCAAGACTGTAGCTATATGTTATGATTGCCCTGTAAGACTGTATTAGAGAGGAAAGGGCCTGAGGCTATAAGTTAGATCACCAAGACATTTTCGTTGATTAATGATGAGAAAACATAAAAAAAAGGTCAAGATCCATCTAAATGGGTAATATATTTTCATAGCAGAGGGCTGACATGGAATGTCTAACTCTTTTTTAACTGTGTGTTTTATTCAGGATAAGATGTTGCCAGAATTCAGTTATTTAAAAATAAATAAGCAGCAGCTTGAATGCAGATAAAGGTACCCAACTCCATTAGGAGGGATTTTTTTCTGCAAGTCTGAAAGCAGGCATTATCCTTCTTTGATAGAAAAACACAGCTGTGCAGTGCTGAGATACTAATGCGTTCTGCATTCAGCAGATTGTAGGGAAAACAGACATTCTTATTTTGGATACAGTTCAAACTTTTGGTAGTGTCTTCCAGCTTCTGAGGTCATTTGCATCACTTCATTACAATGCACACACATTGTTCATACCTTGTTATATGCCAATTGAGTATAAGTAAGTATTTGCATATTATTGCTCCACAGCTTATTGAGAGGCATTTCATTTCAGAAGTTTAAATATTTAGTGACCAGGTGTTTAACTGCCAAATAAAAATAATCACATTTCTTAGGAGGAAAAAGTCTAACCAATCCAGTAAGACATTCTCAATACCAAGCCAGTGAAGTGTATAAAAATGTAGTGAGCTAAATTCTTTTCTCATTTAAAACAGCATAAATGTGTGATTATTCCTCTGAAGCAAAATGTACACCACCAGATATATTTGAGTTTAATTAAAATTAGAATGTGGACTCTAGCAATCAGTATGTTAGTAATGTTTTATGCTAAAACACAAATGCAATGGATGAATTCACTAATCATGCAAAGAATAAAGAAAACAGAAGAGAAAACATAATTTAAGCTTCTTCTCCATTTTTATTTTAATCTTTTTCCAATTATTCACATTTCATATTTTTCTGCATTGTTTTCAGTGCTTTTGTTTGTTTGTTTGTTTTAATTGATGGCTGACTGTTAGACTCTTTAACATGTACCTAAATGAAATAGATTGATTTTTCAAAGTCATAAAGCATCTTCTGCACTCCTTGATTCAGTAGCTTTCATTATTTGACCATAGAATGACTATTAAGAAGAATGTAATGGGATCATAAAAAAGACAGATGTTGCACTGGGTTATGTCAGGTAAGGTATCTCCACTAGAAGTAGGGAGGTATTGAAGCTGTTTTATAAGGCGTGGATGAATTTACATACAAAATGCAAAGTATAGTCCCAGTGTTTGCAGCCAAGAACCAAGTATTCAAAAATAAAAGATGTAAAGAGAAGCTTTTAGGATGATCAGATGTTTGGAGAGTTTGAAAGAAATGTCTGTGAGGATTCAAAATATTCACTTAAATACAGAAAAACTGTAAGAAAGACAGCTAGAGGAGGGCATTATTTTCCTGATATATCTTTGTGCCTCTGTGACTTACAGTATTAGAAACCTCCTGAGATATAGAAAGTTGTGCCACTTTATGTGTACTGAGTAGCATCACAACTTCGTGCCTAAGTGGCCTGAAGTGTGCACACAGTAATTGAGATTTCCATGCATTATGTATTTGTACAGTGGCATAATTATGTTTTCTAATTTGTTCTCCTTTGTTTGGTTTTGTGCTTTGTATTAGAAAATAATTAATATTTTCTGTCTTTCCATTGTTATTGATGTTTTTAGGTCTACAATCATTCCAATGGCATTTTTCTGACTAGTAACACCTAACTCAGTCATCAGTGAGTTTATATAAGTTGAGTTTTTTTTTTCTTTATATGTTTTACTTTGCAGCAGTTAGCGCTGAATTCTTTCACATACTATTTATTCAAAGATGTAACAGGTTCTGGTCCTGGTATGCAGTCTATTTCTATATTACTAGACCTAAAAGAACTCAGACAGGCACTGAATCACTGGTTCAAGTCCATATCCTTTCATTGTTTAGCCATGTCCCTGACATATTTTTGTCCTATGCCACCAAATCATTGCCTAGACAATTGACAAGCACCATTTTGGCCCTCAAAACAGGGCTTTTTAAATGCAGCTATAATGTAGGAAATAATGTAACCAGGTTTATTGTTTAAATCATGACTATATAGCTTAGCTTTTCAATTAGAAAGTATTTGTTATATTAAAGGAAAATCTTCTACTGAAATCTGCTGGGTTTGTCCTGTTTTTACAAAGAGGCAATAGACCAATTGCTTAGCAGCAATTTTTACTATGTCCCCACTCAGATTTGCCTTTGTGTTGCTGAAAGCCTTGAACTTTCTTCTCAGATTTTCATGATTGTAGCTCTTCATCTCTGCTCTGTCATGGGCATCTCTGCCCAACCATAATTTTTTATGATTCTCAGAACAAGTGTTTGAAATGCACTAGTTGTCTCATTTCCAGTGCTGGGATGAGAAAAGGATTGCTTTGCATGTCTTAGAGAAAGTCCTTTTGCTTCTTAATATTGTATTTGCTACTTCTACAGCTGTTTAAGGAAAATCTTCTCTGTTGGTCTCATGGTTCTGAGGCCTCCAAAAAAAGTAACATATGTTTTGTTTGCTTCCTTTAAATATCCCAATCATTTAAAGGAGATTTTCTGGGTGCCTAGGCTATAATTTATTTTGAGTATCTTATAGGATGCCAGTATTTCATTGCTGTGTATAGATAGTCCTTCTTTATTCATGGACTTTGAAAGAGAATGATTGATGAATGGAATTACTCCATCAGAGGTAATGATTAAAGCTTCAGCTTTTAATACTCACTCTAGATTATTTCTTTTACCATTTTAACCTAAAGCACTGAAGTCATAAATGTTTCATTAGACAAGTTTAGAGGCTTCAAACTACAAAAGTATTCTGCTAGGTCAGATGACAGATAAAAGTTTGAAAAATGTCTGATAGAAATTCTGAGGGCAGGTTTATGAGCTTTTTGCATCATGATACCTTATTTTTGGCCCATTTTTCAGCTAAATTTAAAAAAAAAAGAAAATTTTGGTCTGAGAGACTTCCGCACATTTTCTTTCATTTTGTCTAAATCATTGAGAAAAATAGAGAGTGTGTGCATAATGAAGGAACTGAGTTCTTTGTAAAATAAGCAAGCCCTCTATGAATTCACAGCCTAATAACTGTGACCCCTAATGTTCTCCTAAATCTTCCAAATATAAGCAAGTAGATATTTTGTTATTATTAAAATAACTTCTCTACAGTGTTTTAATCTTTCTTTTCTGCATTTGATGTTCTCCTGTTTGAAAAAATGTACATGTTTAAATCTTCATCTGCTCACAAGGCATGACCTGGTTTGATATATATGCTCTAGCCTGTGTAGAGAGGACTGCCAGTTGTTTTTGGTTTATTCATATGTGGGTTTGGGTTTTTTATTATCAGTATCATATTTAGAACTCTAAGTGTTCTGTGTTTTTACAAACCTGCAGTGTCAAAAAATGTTAGCACTTAATATTTTCTTTAATTTAGAATTAGTCTTAAGAGCTAACATCTTGATCAATTAAGAGCCAAACAAACCTAAACCAGTCCAGCTACAGGCAATTAAAATTAGATTTTAAGACAAGCTTGATAAAGGATCCATAAGAGAGGCTGTAAAAGCTATTTGAGCACTAAGATGCTATAACTGAAGAAATACTGGAAGTTATTATTTTCAACATTTTTCCTGTTTCCTGTAGAAAGTAATTGCTTTTATAAATTTTAATTGTCTAAATTTTTATTTTTCAAATGCTCAGTGAGTTATTCTAAAAATAGATGCACCTGGATTCATCTTCACACATCCTATTTTCCATACATTTAGAAATTTGTCATGTGTACACTGACACAACATAAAGAGAGCAACTCACTGGCCAAAGGCAGTTTATTTGAACTTCCATAAAGTTTTCACCTCTTCTATAACAAATCATTCAGAAATTAAAATTAAAACGCTGCCTAAAGCTTGTTTCTTACCTTTTAAATTTAAAAATCCAAGATCCCAGCATTCTTTGGCCTCACAGGCAAAACTGAGGTGCCCTTTTAAACTAAAACTACTAGGGTGCAATGTTGTAAATATCAGACTCTCAAAAGTATGATTATTTCCATGCTACTAATCCTTTAAATGGTCTTGACTAAAATGATAACGTCTGTAAAATTTTAATTTCTGTATATTCTGTTATAGTATCTAAACTAATGTATAGTATCCCATCTTCCAGCAGAGTTATGATAAAAGTGCTCAGAAAGTTTTTCTGTGACAACAGATACTGTTGTTACATGTTGGACTTAAGTCCTGTTTTGAGATGTTTGAAGTTTGATGACCAGCAGCCATTCATGTCCACAGAATGTTAGAATATCGATTTGAAGAAACAGAAATAGATGTTCACATTATCTATTTCTACTTCTCTCTCTACAGGGGAAAAAATACAAGGAAAAAATAAAAATGTCAGCAGGTGTGTCTGGGCCTCTGGTAATTCATTTGCCATGTTGTGCTATCATTTATGTCTATTTGACTGCCAAAATAAAGAGGATGCCCAAGTTAGGTTATGCTTTATTTTTATTTTATTAACTCCAACCTTGGTCTCTTGTTCCTTTTTTTTTTTTTTTTTTTTTTTTTTTTGCTTAGTGCCATTACAGACATTTCATTTATGAGTACTATCAGCAGTTATGAAAGAGCAATAAAAATGATTGAGGGTCTGGAAGGGACTGATTTATGAGGAAAGGAGAAGAGCTAAATATGGAGTCCCTGTCTAAATAATGATTCATGAACAGCATGCTAAATATCTGTAAGTGTTTTAAGGGGGTAAATGAGAGAGGAATCAGGTAGGGTGGCTCAAAGAGAAATAACCAGGAGTGACTGAATGGAAGTAAAGGAGGCATTTAGGCACGTTTTCTTTTATAGCTATATTTTTCTAACAGTAAAGCTGCATGCAACAAGAAACAATCCCCCATGGGTGCTTAAAACAGTGCTGCCACTTGACTGGATCAAGTGCAACATCAGGATGCTTTAAAAAAAGTCTCTGAATTGTCCATAACTATAGGAATTGCTTTTTTATACATGCTCAACACCTTGGGATACCTTTTGGGTCAGGTGAGAGGACTAGGGAGCAAAATTAATATAGACACAGGTGTTTACAAATTATGACATAAATCACAACTTTAATCCTAAATTCTTCAGTTTGGATCACAAAACTGAGCAGAAAGAAATACTTTGCCTCGCAGTCTAGTTACAGGGATCAGGACATCTCAATCCCTGGTTCCATCCTGTCCTTTATTTATGGATATTTGAAACGATGTCTGTTATCTCCTAAAGGAAGACCTAATCACCCACATTGAGAGGCAGTGACTATGAAGTTCTTGAGATGCATGATTCTATTTTCAGCTAATTAACCTTTCATGCTTCCTAGAAATTCCTCCTGCATGAGCAGCAGAAAAGCAGAGAGAATGATTCTGTAGCATGACAACCCTGGCAGTTGTCATATATGTGGAGTTAGATTAGACTTGTGTGTGTCAAGTTCCCCTGAGCAGAGCAGGAAGGTCTCGGGTTTCCTTTGGGTTGCAATGACCCCCGAAATATTAGGAAAAAGTCTTTTCCCAAGCCCCCATGATACCGAAGAAGAAGTCGAGATTTGTTGGCTCTGGTTTTCAAGGTTGTTTATTCCTTTTTATCTAGTACATTCTTTCTTTTGCCCTGCTTGGGCTCTTGTCACTGCTCAGGTCGCCACCGAATGTCCAACTCCCCGATCTTGGGGTGGCATTAACTCTTTATACTAAGGACTACGTGTACTATATTTACAATAAAATACCAATACCTATCACCCATGTTAGACAGTCTGTTTCTACTCTAAACCAATCCAAAAGTGCTACCATCACAGCAGAAGATGGAGATGAAGAATAAGCAGAAGAATCCAGGGCACCGCCTCAAATCCTCCATCTTGTCCCTATTCACCTCCATTCTAAAAACCCAAACCTACAGAATTTTTCACCCTGTGATGAGCTACCCTACTGCTTTTTACACCTTTGTGACTTGCAAATCCTCTCTTAGTGTTGCAAGCTTTTCCCATGGACTGAAGTCAAAGCCAGTGTCTTCCTGTGCTCTTTGCCAGGGTCTCCAACCCCCCTGTACAGATCCCAGACCCCCTGTACAGGTATTAAACTTTCTTGCTCAGGTCCCAGACATCTCTGCCAGGGTGACCAAAGGGATGCCCTGGACTCCAACAGAAGGGAAACTTCCTGCTGATAAGTCATCTGATACTGGCCATTCTAGTCATATGACATTGATATTCTTAAAGTGTGTAACAGGAGCCAAGAGAAATAACAAGTTTCATTCATTCTCAACGACATTTTATTTTCTGTTTTACACATAAAATTTTATTCACTTTCATTTGCAATTTCATTAAGTTTGTCAGTTCAGCTCCCCAAAAAAATAATCTGACAGCTGCCAATCATGTGAAAAAATGCTTCCATTAATTTTAAATCCCAAATATCCACCTACCTGCAAAGCTAGATGACTTTAAAGCATTCACAGCACTAAGATTAAGGAGAGAAAGCCAGCCACCAAATATCTCACAAGAATAATAGTGAGACAGACAGGAGAGGAGGACTTTAAATGCAAGGGAAGTTCTCCTCTTTTTAGAAGATCCAGCCTTCTGTTGTTACTACTACGTGGAGTTAGAAAGACAAAGATTAGTGACTGTGTTTCCCCTACTCTGACATTTTTTAACCTTATTTCTCTAGTAAAACATCCTGCTGGATTTGTAATGATTCAAAACTGGAGTTCCATTTCAGCTCCTTCATAAGATAAATTCCTCGGGAGGTGAGGGAATGGTACAGGATGGTGCATCTGTAAAAGGACATGAAACAGAATTGTGGAAGCACAGAGTAGCTGAGGTTGAAAGAGGACTCTAAAGGCCATCTGATCTACCTACCCTGCTCAAGCAGGTCCACCCACAGCCAATTGCCCAGGACTCCATCTAGACAGCTTAAGAATATCTACAGGGATGGAACTCCACAACGTCCCTGGGCAACCTGTGCCAGTGCCTGGTCACCCTCTTAGTGAAAAAGTGTTTCCTGATGGTCAGAAAGAATCTCCTGTGTTTTGATGTGGGCCCATTGTCTCTGGTGCTACCACTGAGCACCACTGAAAAGACCCTGATTTTTTGCACCCTCCCTTCAAGTATTTATATACACTGATAACGTCTTCCTGAGCTTTCTCTTCTCTAGGCTGAAGAGTCACAGTTTCTCACCTTCTCCTAATTTGACAGCTCACTCTTAATCATCTCTGTGGCCCTTCTCTGGAATCTTTCCACTATGTCCACATTTGCCTTGTACAGGGAAACTGAAAACTGGAAGTGGCCTCACCAGTGCTGAGCAGAGGGGAGGGATCATCTTCCTTCACCGGCTGACAGTGCTCTTCCTAATGTAGCCTAATATTGTAACTTTCTAATGCTGTTAGCCATGAGGGTGTAGTGCTGCTTTATATTCAATTTGATGTCCATCATAGTCCCTCTTTTCTTAAAAGAGGCCTTCCAGATAGTCATCCTCCAGCATATACTCTGGTGCCTGGAGTTATTCTTCCCCAGGTTCAGGATGTTACACCTTGTTTAACTATGAAGAGGTCAAAGTGATGATGCTCAATTTTTAAAGGACAGATGCTTTTGCTCCTTTTTCAGACATCTTCTCCTCAGTTTACACTTTAAGTTTGGTCTTGCACTATTAACAAAGTTCTCTTTTCGCAGTAGGCCTCCTAACATACCTCCATTCAAACCTTAGCACGGAACCTGCCAATTTGGACTAGAAAAGATGCAGTCAGGATCTGTGAGCCAATCAGGAATCACTTCATTTGGTGTGATTTTTAATTTCTTCAGAGAAAGCTGGTAACTGAAGGTCTTTGGATTCTTAGCATGCAAAGACTATTAACTTTCTTTATGACTGCTAATTTTGTGTCTTGCAGAAAAGACTCTCCATTAGCTTTCATATTTTTCTTCTTTTACATCATACTTCTTACAAGAACTAGAGGAATTGTTATCACCATAATAAATTATGTCTAACAGTACCTATGGAACATCTTTGAGGAGAAGAATTTTTTTTTAATCATCCAGTCCTGAATCCTAAAAGCTATTTTGGACTTGCATGGGTTTATGTACTAGTGTTAATTACAGAACCAAGTCAAATATTAATATTTCCTTTCTAGAATACCACAGTAGGTGTAGAGGTTGCACCATATATAATCTGTGTTCATAGATAAGTATGACTAATGCAGCATACATCAAAAAGAAATCTGTCCTAAGGCATGAGTCACAGAAACCATAGTAATATCAGAGTAATAATCAGACAAGAAATAACAGACTCCTAAAATTTAATGAGGTCATTTAATTAAAAAGTGTATTCTCAATTTGTGTTAAGCTACAGACCAGGGCTATATATGCTTGGTTCTTTTTCTTTCTTTTAAATTCTATTAAACAACCACATGCAATGAAGCTGTGGATTACCATAACATTAGTCTATAATCTCAGTGAGGTAATATGAGGTGTCTGCAGTTTCTGTTTTGTAGCCATGTTGCCTGCATATTATGGGAATCACTGTGATGGAAATAAACATCTCTGTATTAGACTGCCTGCCTTATAGGTGAATAATCCTTATTGTATCACTGTAGGTGATATAGACAACCTAAAAAAAACCCAAAAAACACTGCTTCAAAGGTGGGCAGGTCCAGATGCTCAAATACAAATAGGTAGGGGATTTACCTTTTAAGAAAGGTCAGGAGTCAGCAAACCTGCACCACTTTTTTCTTCTGTTTGTAAGGGAATGAATAATATAGGAACTTCTATCATAGGTTCCTCACATATTGAATGGGTTTCTTTTTCCTTTTCTTTCTGGAGTAGCATAGCTTCTGAAGAAAGGGTGTTTTGAATTAGCTGCTTCTTTTTCATGCTGTCCTTTATATATATAAATATATATATATGAAAGAAATAACTCTCTATTTTTCCTTTTTTTATTATTCTTTTTCTTTTTTCCTACAGTGGTGGACTACCAACAAATGAATCTAATTTTTTACTATAGCCTGCAGTGACATGTTCTTTCAGTTTGGTTTGTACCTACCTCTAATGTCCAGGAAAAACAACTACTGCAAAATCCTGATATTTTGAACTATTAGTGAAATATTATATGGAGAGGAAGACTAGATTTATTCTAGAATATCCTTGCTTAAACACAAATAATCTACTATAAAAGTAAAGGATCTCTAAATGTTAATGTCATCATTTCTTTATACATTCCATAAATTTGAGAACTGTCAGGCAAGAGGTTTTTTATACAAAGATAAAGATATTTCAACACGGGTTTTGAAGTAATAATGGAGAATCTTTTTCCACTTGTCCATTTGTGTCTTGCTTTTTGTTCTCCTGAGATGTCTTTCTTCTATTAATAGCATAACCATACACACAGGGCAACATAAATTAATGATCCTAATATTTCAGTTGCGAATTATACTCTTCACTGCTCCAGTCCTGGAGCTAGCAGCCAGTTCTGAGTTACTTAAATTGTTGTCTATTATCTAACACCACAGAGCTGGAAAAATTGCTTTAAAAACAAACGAGCAAGTTAAGCAAAACAAAAAGCCCAGTTGTGGGGGGAGGGGGGGGAGGAAAAGGTTTTCTCTTTAGAACATTAATTACCTCATAAAATAATTCTTAAGTCACCTTTGTGATGTGGTGATTGGCTATCCTTGACACTGGACATTCAAAACAGCAGGTTAATTTGCAGATCTTTTGTTTAGGATGCTCTGTACTTTGCACAGTATTCTAGATATTCCGAATCTGATTTTATCCTGTAGCAGAAAATAAAATGCATTAACATTAACAAAGTACTTTGTTGATACTTATCTTATTGAAGAAGAGGACATCGGACAGATGCCAGCAGGTTTGGTGATTAACTGTAGTCAAAAAACACAATGATGTCAAAGACTCAACTTCTTTATAATGCTGGTGTCTTTTTATACCCCACAGAGATAATGACTGGGTTGCTAGGAAACTTACTTGAATTTAACAAAGGGTAATGCAGGCATTTTTTCTATGGAAATGATGCACGAGCCAAAAGCTGTGTTCCTTAAGGAGCTACTTACCCTAAAATGCCCTTATTTTGTTTTACAATGAGTGGACAGGTGCACTTGTCTCTTCACAGAAACATTTTAATGCATTCTACTGTTGCTAAAGTGCATAAACGAACCTTAATCAAACTCCAAAGAGGGTATTTCCGTAAGACTTGATGGGATCAATCTGTTATCAGAAACACATAAATGTTCAAACTGTATCAGTGGAAGAACCAAGGGACTTTACATCTCTTGCCTGAGTCTGTCTCTAACAAAGTAATTCTGCAAATCTAACATCATGTAAGCAGGAAGCTGGAGGGGGAGAGAGTTACTTGGTTTTGTTTTTATGAAGGAGAGGCTTAGTTCTGAATCCCTTTTCCTTAAAACAAGCATGCTTTTGTGTTTTTATGCTGCCCCTTCACCTCTCCAGCCTTTCCTCTACAGCTTCAAAATTGAATAGGCAGCTTCAAAAATGTTCTTGTGCCTTCCCCCTCTGACCTACCACAATGCCCAGGATCATTCAGACAACTCCAGGGGTAGGTGGCTCATCTCAGTGATGGGGTCTCTTAGATGCTGCCCCCATTTCAGCACCACCTTCTACACAGGGTTTAGAAAGAGTTTCTATCCAGGGATTAACCTATATGAAGCCAGTGAAGACACTAATATGCCTCTTTTCTTATTTTTAGGGACACTTCCCACCAGGCCACAACTTTACTCTGATTCATATCTATTGCCCACAAATTTAGTCAGACACAGTCAAGGTGATAATCTGACTTTGCAATATTTTTGTGAAAATATTCTACATGGACATTCTATATGTTGGTTGAATGCTATTGGTTTTATCCTTTTTGAATTGTATTTAAATTTGCTGTGAGCTTTCTCTTCTCAGAGTAAGCATGGTAGTGTAATTACCTTACCTGCTATTTCCTTTGTCCCCTGTTATCAATCTTTTTCTAGGGGATCATAAGTATATATAAAAATAAACACTCACATTGAAGTAAAATTAGGAGGTTTTGCTGACATTTTTACCCTCACAGTTTTATGACCACTGAGAACAAATTTGCTTTTCTCATTGGGAGTATGGTAGCTATCACTTGCACTGTGCAGGCCACTTTAACATTGTTGAGATCATAGAAATATCATCAAAAGTGATGTCTGATGCTGTTCAGCAGAACAATTTATATCTATTTCTTGCTGTCAAAAGAATAATGATATAAGTTTAAAATAACAAGCCAAAGAGAAAATGAAAACAGATCTTATGGACTTCAACCTATAATCAGGGTTCCTGATTACACTCAGTATCTGAAATCATAGATATTTAGAGTACTGAGTATGGGTTCCAAGTTTACTGGTGAATATAATTTTCTAGTTTTAAATATCATCTCAGAGGCAAAATTATTTCTTTAAATGTCAGTCAAAAGTTCTCACAAATAGCTTATCCTAACAACTCCAGAAATTCCTCTGTAGAACTCAAATCATATGCTTCTTAATGCGTTTTTTGGGAGTTGTTTTTTGTTTGGTTGGTTTTTGCCTTTTGATTTTTGGCTTTTGGTTTTTGGTTTTTGTTCTTTGTGTGTGTGTGTGTAATTGCTGGCATTAAACATATATTAAAGTCAGGAATAGCTCCTTTTAGAAAGAATACTTATATTGTGAGCAAAATTAATCTAAAAAAGTGCTAGAAAAGAAGTCTTCAAGTCCTTGGGCATCCCAGAAAAGATAAGACTTAATATGATTTAATCAGTTTTTAATCTATTAAAAAATCACCAATTAAAACTATGAAAGTAATGAGAATAGCATTTTTGTTGTTATAAAAACAATTGTGGAACTGGGATTTGATTAAGAAGATGCATGTAACTGTCCTGACTATAAGAGAAGGAAACGAAAAGGTGAGAGAGGGGAGACTTGTGAAATTTTAGGGAATTAAGTCTCAGAAAAGTCATCTGAGAAATAAGCAGTTTCTATCACACCACCGCTCTGTATATAATGTATGCTATTATTCAGATTTTATATGTAGGTATGTAACAGTTCTAACTGTAAAAGCAATAATCAATATTATAAATGTGATTATTGTTCAGTGATTATATAAAAAATAATTTGTGAATTTATTCAATTCTGCATTACTAAAGAAGGAGAAAGATTCAAAGGGTTGTTTTGAAGGAGATCTGAACTACAAAACATTGATACTTCATGAGAATGAGTGTATTTGTGTTGAACTCAAAATGCCCAGAAAATTGGTTTCTTTGAATTCTGCAAGATCAAATATGCTGCTGACTGAAATTTTGTCTAGTGATGAGCAGAAAATTTATGTCTGATGATCCTGCAAGAAACTTTTATTTCATTGTCTTTATTGAAACAGTCGCATGTTAATTAATGTTTCTTCTCAGACCTTCCAGCAACATTTTTACATCTGCTGTATTCAGTAGCAGTTTTTATTCATTTCTGCATCCAAAACACTGCAGAGATCAATCTGTGCTGTATGACATAAAAACAACTAGAAGGCAAAAACTGCAACTTGATCAAAAAGTTAACATTTCCTTTTATATTAATGAAATTGTCTTCAAGTGAACAAAATCAACATTAAAAATAGTGACTGAAAGGTTTACATTCACAGATTTGCTAACAAATTTGACAAGCAGAAAAAACTAGGCAGCAATAAAGAAGAACGGCAGCTTAGGTCTTGTGAAGGTTGTGATGATCTAAAACGTATATTGAGCAACAAAAGTACAAATTATGGCTTTAAACAAAACAATTTTTATTCACGTTCATCTGACCACAAAGATATCATCAGATGCATAACTGACTTTAAAAACCTTTAGTGCTCAGTGATCCTGCACATGTCCAGAACTGCTGTTATTTGAGGATCTTGCTTCACACCTAAGGTCTGTTTTGTGTGCTTGTATTCTACCTAGAACGTAGGTCATCTGGATTCAGTTCTCTCCTTCCTGTAACAGCTTTCAAAGCCAAAATGTCTCCCAGCTCCTGGAGGGTGCCTTAGTCAACAAGCTAAAAAATCTCCACCATTTTAAAGGAGTGATTCTGCAGTGAAGAACTCAACAGAGGGAATTTGTAGAGGAGGGAGCACAAAACTGTAGCCTTGCAAATTATGTACTCCTTTTATAAGAAAAAATATACTAATTCTGTTCTGTTTGTGCATTTTGTATTTCAAAGCCACTGCTAAAATATTAAATAACATCTTTCACACAACATATCCAAACCCTGATCTCTTATCTCCTGATGATCATCTTATTACTATACTTTCCAAAGCCTTGTGGATCCATACTCTTTCCTGCAGTGATACAACTTCAGAAAGACAGAAGGAACTTTTTTCTAGCATGAATAGCAAATAGCATAACACCTGGTGCTTTTTATGGAAATGCAAATTTTAGGTTGGACTCCCTCTCACTTTTACATTGAAGACTTGACAGAAGGAGGTGGATATCAAAGCGAAAGAAATGCTTAACATAGGAGTGAATGTAGGATTAACACAAAGTGGTTTTTATATACAACTTTTTTTTTTTTTTTTATGTGACCTAACTATCCTTGTTCAATGTGTGAGATTTTTAGGTTGCAGTTCTAGTACCTAACCCAGTAAGTTCAACTTTCATTTTGATCAACATGCTTAAAATTCAAACCTTCCAACACCCAACTTGTAGTCAGCCAAGTTGTTCATTAGACCTATCACTACATAACTCAACAACTAAAGTAATGCCAGAGGGTAAATCAGGCATGACACCTGAACTAAAAATCCATACTGTGATACACAGATTTAGCTGTTCTCACCCTTGAAATACCCCTGTGTAACTCTGCATCCAGGTTTCTTAGGACATATTTTGTAACACAGGGGCAGCGAAGTGATCTCAGTGCTAATTTGGACCTGCAACTCCATTAGCCACAAGTGCAGCCCAGTAGGAGATTTTCAGAGCAAAGTTTTTAGTGCTGAGGACCTGACTCACACAGTATGGAGGATTCAGGGTCAGACCCCATGGCTTTAATGCCTGCAGCAGTGAGAAGTCATTGGAATGCCTCTAGAGTACATCTGGGGGTTTTTGCCCAAAAGGGCTCCCTTGCAGTATTTCTGGACCTGCCCTGCAGTGTAAACTGAGGCCAAAAGTGAGGTGGCCTGCAATCTTGTCCCAAAAATATCTCTAAATTAGTCTCACCCTTGTGATATGAAAAGTGGGAAAGTGGGTGATTTCAAATCTAAAAGGATTCTTGGATTTTGAGCAAGCTACATGAAATCATGTGCCCTGTGGTATCTGGTTACCCTGTGCTAGTTGGGCAGCTGTGACACAGGCTGTAGGAGCTGCTGCACACGAGCAGCACAACTCCAGCTGGGTCGGGGAAACCCTACCATCCCCTGGACAAGGCCTTTAGTTCAATATCATGGCACCAGAATTTAGGCACCTTTTATAAAGAGATGTCTGTGTGCCACTTTACACAACTATGCCGGTGATACTGTTAATGGTGTGGAGCCCCCCATAGGATCAGAGCAAGGCTTTTCCTCCAAAAATCTCCAAAGATCTCTATCACCTAGTCATCTCAATCACTCCTTAGGCTCCATTGACTGTGTCTCCATTGAGTGTAGCAGAGCCTTATCGGCCCATACAGTGGGAATGTAGATATTTCTTGCACAAGCAGACATATACATGAGACACAAAATTAGATGTCTTAATCTTGCACTGGATTTGTTTCTTGAAATCCGAACTTGGCCATGATAAATCTCTCAAAGGGCTTTAGAAGTACCAGCAGAGTATTCATGTTCCTATCATTCACATTAGGATTATTCAGATCAACGTAAACCTTTATAAACTGATCTTTTAAGAGAAAGTATATTTTGAAAGGGCAAGGAACTTCAGCAAGAGAATGTCAGTGTCTCAGAATAGACTCAAAAACTAGATTCCCTTGGCAGGGAAACCAGATTACCTAATGCTCAATGTTACTTGCAGTTTTTCATTTACAACATGAATTTGGTTTTGGTTTGGAATAAATATGTTTATGGAGTAAATTTAGGATTTTGAGAACTACAGGAATTATCCAGTAATAAAGTAAATCTTAGAAATTATCAATTTGTGGGGAAATCTTGCAGCCAGTGAATAATTTTCTTTCTCTTTGACTTTTATTAGTAATTCCTCTCTTGCAGAAAAGCGTTAAATCATTTCTCCATGTGTTTGATGGACAGATTTTTTCTCTTCTAATGCAATGACAGTGCCTCCCACCTGAGGAGCTGGGGTCATCTTGCTATACTTATATCACTTCTGTTAGCTTTACAGTCCTTATTTTACTCTATCCACTTCCTTTTACTTCTTTCTGCATCATGCATGGAAACTGAAGTACAAGGTCTACCCGATTTGCAGTGACAAGAGTCCCTCTGTAACAGGCAAAGAAAAAATTTAAAGATACAGATGGGAAAAGGCAGAAAGGCTGGAAGATCATTAGCAGGCACATCTGTGTTTTAAGAGAGGACTTAAATGTAGGAGAATTGAGCATCAGCATAAAAGTACTCAGCTCTCTGAGCCAGAAGGCAGGGATGGGGAGCAGAATGAAGCTCCCACAATCCAAGGGAAAATGGTCAGTGACCTGCTTCGCCACTTAGAGACACACACAGGTCTGTGGGGCTGGATGGGATTCATCCAAGGGTACTGAGGGATCTTGTGGTGTCGGGGTCACCATTTATGGTCACGATGAGAGCGGTGAAACAGGACTCATGGACTCCATATCAGAAGGCTTAATATGATTTATTAAAATTGACTCCATTGTTCAAAGCTTGGGCTATTTCTGCCCATCTCTCCAAAATGCTTACCATACCAGAGAGATAACAAGACTTCACACATTGGCTAAGAAAGAGAAACAAACCCACATCTCCTGAGACAGAGACACAGGACAGAGATTATTTACAAAACTTTGTGCTCTGCAAATTTTTGCTTTCTCATGAGAATATTTTTCTGCAGGGAAAACTCATACATGTTCATACAACAGGATCTAGCAGAAGTGCTCCCTGAACCACTTTCAAACCAGGAAGTTACAAATTTTGAAGAATAAATTTTACCTGAATTACCACTTTAACACTTGAAGACAGGCTGAATGTCTTTCAAAAGTTTTGATTGTCCTCAAGCCTTGATATAATTCTATGATCTGATACTCAGAAATCACTTCTAATTTGTACGGAAAATCTGTATTGCTGGAATGATGAGAACTCATTGCAGTGCCATTGGGGTCTTTGCATTTTTAACACAAAGAGTAATGTTGCATCTGAAAAGTGGACCTGTCATTTTTTTTCTCTGCTGTTTTTATGAATTATGCAAACCATAACCCACAGCAGGTCACCGCATGGGATTTAGAGAGCAAGGGCCTTCTCTGTTTTCCATACTTTGATTTCTAGCAAATTTAAAACTAGAAATATCTGAGATAACTTTATGCTCAAATTGTTTTGATAACTGAACTAAATTAACTTTAGTACTGAGATTGTAGTTGACTAATTTGGTGTGTTTCATTAATTTGTATAATTTTGTTAAAAACTGCATTCTATGGTCCAGACATATATTGATCCAGCTGATCAAAAAAGCAAATTTGTTTTCATAAAATCATCACTTTTGAATTTATATTTTTTAAGTTTTTGGGTTTTTTGTGTGGGGGTTTTTTTTTTAACTTTTTGGTTTGAAAAAAGATTCTGAAGCATCTCTTCAAGAAGTTTTAATCAACCTTTCAATATGAAACAAATGATTTTGGTTTGAATCCCATTAGTAAGTACAATAATAACTAAGGTTTGATTCTTAATTCCATTTTTGGTGATGAAAATCAGATAAATTACTTTTGTACAATTTCAACATTTTTACTCACTTCCTGGATGTTAATGTTTTGCCACTGATTTGAGATATGCTTTTCAATTTATTTTTCCAGCTTATATCCATGTAGAAAATTCACATCTTCATTTTTCTAGATAAATATAGAGAAAATATAATAGAATGGCTTCACTGGAAAGTTTCTTTTCCAGAGTGCAATTACTTCAAGGTATCATTTTTGCACTTTGCATACATAATAGGAATGGCTAATACCATTCCTTGCTTTCAAACACTTCATCTGTGCTTGACATGGAGAAAATATCATTCATAATGTGGCTGCTAACACAGTTTCTGTTCACCGACCCCAATTATAGGAGCTATCACTGCTCAGGCTTAAGAAAGCACTTAGGCACACACTTGAGTTCCATTAAAGGTTCTTGTTGAATGGTCAAAGGCAGACACAGGTTTGAGTGCCTGCTTGAGCAGGGCCCATCTTACACGCCGGCCCTGCCAGCATCCGTGTCTCCTAGCACAACTGTAATCTCATTGATTCCAGCAGGGCAGCTCATGCAAATAAAAGGTCAAAATTAAGTACACGTCTGAATATTGGCATAGTCAGAAGCTGGATGTCTTTGTAGTTACCTACAGATAACTGCAAGTAAGCCTCATCCACAATGCAAACTGGCCTCCCACATACTGTCTCAAATCCTGAGTGTTGTGTCAAACCTGGAGGGATACTGTTAGACTATTCCCTGAGCAGCCACTGTGTCTGCTACTGTGGGCCATCCTACACCATTGCACAACTGTGATGATGGATTTGGGGCTGGAGTACAGGGCAAGGAGAAGCCCTGGCAACAGAGGTGTCCATGCCTCTGCATTAAGCAGCTGTATCTCAGTCACAAAGAAAACAAAGCAGTTAAAAACATCCTTCACAACTGCAGTTCACATGGAGCTGTCAGAGCTAAGACTTTGCAAATGTCTCCCCAACTCACACATTGGGCAGCCTTTCCCTTTTCCCTCACATACCACTCACTGACAGGAGGGGCCAGGGACAGCAAGGCACTTTCTTATGAAACAGAGAAATGGTGTCTTGGGGTGATTAGGGAATTTAAATTATTTTATTGACTTTTTTTCCTTCAGAGAAGGGAATGAAAGAGCGAGTGTCTTTGGCAAAAGAAAACCAGCTTGTGTCTACACAGAGCACATAGTTTTCAGACAGGTGAGGGATTTATACTGAGATGGTATCTATAATTCTACATCAAACCATATGCCAAATTTACAGTATGTACTTCACTTCCCTTTGATTATTCTATGAGGTTTTTTGCTGAAGTGGTTTTTACTCTCACATGACAGTCCATTGAATTTAACAGAAACATCCAACTCCTGTCATTCTTGACAGACTTACATGTCCTTCTAGATCAGATTATGCAAAACAACCTGTCTATTATGTCACTAAGAAATCAATGCACTGATGCTTCATGTGCATAATTTCTTGTTAAAAATACAGCCTGCCAACAAGGAAACAAATATATAAATTACCTCTGGGTCATATGTATCAAAATCATATGTATTTTTTTCCTAAACTCTATTACCTCCTAGGCACTTGCTTCAACACTCTCATATCAGAACAGACAATACGACATCACGATTTTTCAGGATGAAGAAAGGAATTATAATGAAAATGCCACTTTTAATAAGAAAGCTCAATAATATTCAGTCTTGGTTGTTCCAGCTGACATATTAATGCCTTGCACTTCTTTCTGGAACTCAATTACTGAGTGAAAAAGGTAGGGATCAAGGGGTTAAAAAATACTTGGCTGTGCTAAGCATACAAGGTCACTGGAATTGTTGGTAAAACTGATCTAACTGCAGTTGCTCTTTAAACATTTTTTGGTAAGGTTTTTCAAGTCAACTGGAAGGGAACTCCTTATCTGCCTAAAGCATAAAAATGATAACTCAGTTTTTCTGCAAGATAGTAGCTGTATTACATAGAGACAAAAAAAAAAGCTCTGAAATATTTGGAGTGAAACATCTTTGTACAACCATTACATGTACACAGACACAATGCTTGATTGCAACTGCACCTCAAAGTCATGGACTAGTTCTGGGGAAGACCTGGTAACAAAATATTGAAAAAAGCGGGTTTTGCATTCCAGAGCCATTTTCTGCTTTAAGATGCTCTATTTGGCCTAAAAAAATACTGTCAAGAGACCTGCTGACTTCAGACCTTTTCTGTGGAGTTATGTGCCTAATGTAAAAGACACAAGCAGAAACATTCACTTTCATGAGACTGTCCTGTGCATAAAATTAAGAATGAGTGCTTTTAGACTCCAGATGAAATCCACCATTGTCATACATGTGTGATCAATAGAGATATTTCAGTTAGAGATTTGGGTGTGAATTAGGACAGCCTCAGCTGAGGATGGTGCTTTGGATGAGAGGCACTGACTCCTTTTCACTACTGTCCCCTCAGTCTAAAACTGCTGAAGTAAGATTGCTGCATAAGTAGCAAATCCCCACATATCAGAAAGAAACTATGGGCAGCAGCTGAACTGTTTTTTGATAAAAATTTTAATATGTAGCCTTGCTAAATTTCCTTATTTTTCCACTGAAGTCATGATATTTTTGATTTCTTTTTTTTTTATTTTTTTGTTTATGACAGTTTCAGAATACTTGGAAAGACCAATGTTTTGATTATTTTATTTTTTCCTTTTTAACTCTTATTGTGGCATACATTTTGATACTTATATGAAGAAAAGGAAAAAGATTAAAAAAAAAAAGAAATGTTAAGTGAAACATTTCATCCCAAGATGTGTTCTTTTTGAGCAAAAGACAAAATTACAGCACTACTATTTCTCATGTATCACTTTTTTTACAAAGTCCTAAATTTTAAAGTGTACATTTTATATTTTGAAACGAAAAATTTGATTTTTTTTTCTTTTGAGATCTCTTTTTCATATTATAACCTTTAATTCTAAAAAGAAAATTAAATAAACAATAAAAGGAGGCCCAAATGTTTCAAGTTATTTTAAAATCCAAAGGGCCAAGCAAAAGCTTAAACCAAAAATCATGGTAGCAAGTAAAAAAAAAATCTGTTGGAATGTAAGTTTGTAATTCAAGCACAAAAAAATTTATTCAAGCTAAATTGTACAAAATTTAGGTAAATGCCCAACAGACCATGCTTCATTCTTTTTAAAAAATCATCTGCTGGAAAAAGGTATTTGGGTAATGATGATAGTCTTTATCTTTTACGAATAGTGTAATAATGAAAATATTTTCCTTGTTGAATCTGAGTAAAAGGTCTCTAATCAGATTTCAGGGTTTCAAATCCTCATCTGCTACTTTCATGAAAAATTTCTTTAGATGGGGTACAGAACAGCTGGGAAATAAATGCATAACCAAGGCTGGGAAACAGAGCAGCAAAATATACAAGATTTATGAGTCAAAAAAGGAACACAAAAGCATGAGATTCTTTAGTCAAAAGGTTAGCTTACTCCCCTTGAGGGGGGAAGACCAATTCAAGCCCTTGTCCCCAGGCTGTATTATGTATTCTCACTTGAGGATTATTTCATGGAGAAAAATAATGAGGTGCATAAATCACTGCAAGATAGATAAGGTACTTTGAAAAAAACCTGCTATTTTCAGTTCTGTTTTACTTTGGTTTGGTTTTTTGTTCTTTTTTTTTTTTTAAGGAAGGAAGAATATATGATTGTTCATTAGATTGGCATTGCATGACATCAGTGTTGATGATGCACTTGATCTCCACTCATACTGTATTTCAAAGATAGTTACCCTTTGGATAAGCATTGTTTGGGGTCTATCTAAAGGTTATATAAGCAGAAAGTTTGAATAGCCTAAGCACAGAATAACATAGTCTGAAAGGGACCTTTTGGAGGTGATCTAGTTCATTCCCCTGGCTCAAAGTAGCATCAGCACATTGCCCAGAAGCATGCCTAATGAGTTTTGAATATTTCCAAGGATGGAGGTTCTACAAACTCTCTTGATGGTCTGTAAATAACACAGTGAAAAGTGTTCCTTGATATTCAGAGGGAACCTCCACATTTCAGTTTGTACACATTGCCTCTGTGCTTGTAACTAAGCACCACTGAATAAAGCCTGTCTCAGTCCTATTGCACCTTCCCTGCAGGTATTTGTGCACCCTTTTCCCCCTCAGCCTATTCTTATCCAGCTTGACCAATTCCAGCTCTCTCAGTCTCCCCTCATATGACAGATGCTCCAACCTCTTCGTCATCACAGGGTCTGTATGACCATGCCTGTCTTGCATAAGGGAACCCAAAATGGGGCCCAGAACTCCAGGTGTAATTCCACCATTGCTGAGTATCTGAGAAAGGAGCACCTTCCTTGAATGGCTGGCAGTGCCCTGCCTAATGCAGCCCAGGATTCCCTTGGCCTTCTTTGCTATGAGAATGTATTCATGGCAGGGCCTCAGGTCCTCTTCTGCAAAGATTCCTTCCACATGGTCATCCTGCAGCCTGCACTGGTGCTTTGGGTTTGTTCTTCCAGAGGTGAAGGGCAAAGCCTGGAAGAACAAACCCAAAGCACTTGTTGAACTTTCATCAGGTTTATGATCATCCCTTTTCTTAACCATATATACAAAATAAAATTATTCTAAAGTTATAGCATGCAATCTTATATGATTGCAACTTTCCAAGTGTTTGAAATAACAAGTACTCTGGCGAATTCCAGTGAACTCTTGTTGCAAATTAAAAACTGGTGGTTTATTTTTCTTATTCTGATCTCAGTTGTCAAAATACAGAAAAATGAACCACTGAAAGGTTTTGAGCTTTTCAAGTACAGTATAGTCTTATGGATGCCCCCTGATGGCTGATATGGAATTCATAGAAACAAAGAATATCTACTGCTTTATTATTATTATTATTATTATTATTAAACTGTCTCTTTTATCAGATGCAGTAATAAATTGACTTGTCTGTAGCAGTGAAAAACAAGGATCAAACTGGAGTTCTTGTAATGATGACAAACAGGGTAGTCATTGAAGCAGAAAGGCTCCCCTGTCCCTATGGAATTGTTTGTACCTAAATAGCACTGTCACTCTCCTCTGGATTTCATATTCTAGTGCAAGTAGTGATCCGCCTATGGTGGCTTAATCAATCCCATTTTGACATCAGTCTAGTTTTATGAGCTCCAATAAATGTATTTCAAAAACAGATTCCTCAGCTGTAAAATTCCTCAGCTTGTTATTCCCAACATCTAGTCCAGTGTCAGAAGTGTACATGAGCAGTATGCTTGAAATCTGGGTGAAGAAACACTAAATGCAAAAAAAGAAGGAGGTTTGGAAAAAGAGGCAGGAGACCAGTCTGTGTGCACAGGGCTGAAATTCTTCATCTAATTTTACCAGTTCTGTAAATAGCTCTTATAAATAAAGAAATAATTCAGAATTATAAAGAATAGGTCCTCTAATGTAGTTACATAGTGCACAATGCATGGAGAAAAGTAGAAGCTGTCACAGCAAGGAAGAGAGGGTGATTAATAGGAGAAGAAAGCAAGATATTGGAACAGAGCAGGAATCATCCAGGAAAGACTTGGACTACCTGTAATCCTTATTTCCAGGAAAATAAAGCAATCTTTCATAAACAGGAAAGTGGTGGTAGCAAAAATTAAATCTGTGTTTGTAGCGATTATGGTGGATGAGGGTAAAAAATGAGAATATGAAGTTCATTACTACCCCTTTTAAAGAATAGATTAGGAAGTCAGTGAGACAGTGTGGCTAGACATAACGTTCTATCAAATGGCTGGCTAACACTGGAGTGTTGCCACACAGAAGAGAATAAATTGGATATGAACTGTCTTCTAAGGAAAACTGATCTGCTACTAATATAGGGTGCCCAGTCTAAACACAAATCCCTGCAGACTTTCTCTCTGTAGTGTAGAGAGAAACAAAACTTCTCTAATAAAAAAAAAAAGTCAAAGATTATTTATCTCTTATAGAAATCTTCAGTTACTTCAGTGTTAGTGAAACGAAAGGGTTGAGTAGAAGAGATTTCATCAATAAAGGCCAAACTGATAACATTTAAAAAAACCCTGTCCTTCTTTGGATCCAGAAATGGGTCTCAAAAAGTTGCTGATCCCCAGAGCTGCCACAAGGCTGTACCTAGGAAATTTCTAACGTTTGTCAAAACTGTTTCTTAGTTTTTCAAGTACCTCGACAGCTCTAGATATTTTCTCCTAATTTTCATTACCTTGAATGCAAAGAAATTGTTATCTTAGGGAACAAATTCTCTAAGGATTATTAAACACATATGATCTACTGTGCTGTATGCGTGTGTTAGAAATTAAAGGCAATATGCTCGCCCCTTCTTATCTGCCTCCCAAGGCACCTGATTCTGGCCATTGGCAGAGACAAGGACACAAGTCAGGATGCATTTTTTTTTTGTCTGACTCATTACAGCCATTCTATCTTTCTAATACTGCTCCTTAATATTCTTTTCTTAGTTAGGATACACTGCACCAGTCACTTCAGAAGAATACAAAATTTTCAAAAAGTCAGAATCTGAAGTGAGATTTGTAACACCAATTTCTAGGAGGCATTATTTCAAAGCAATGAGTTTAGCTACACTAAAGTGACTCCCAAACAAGAGTGACCAAGCTACAAAGGGTAAAAGTTAAAAGGTGACAATCCCTGTTAGAAAACAAGAGCTTCTGGCTAAGCTTCAAGGGCTCTAGCAGCAGGACAGAAATGCTGAGTGTTCAGTCATACAGTGTCTACTACAGTTATCATTAACATCAGCATGTCTGGAAGGAAACATTCACTCTCTATCCAGTGGTGGGAAGAGAGTGAGAAATAATCCTAGCCATCCCGTCAAGGCTTCTTGTGCTCTGATTATCCCAGCAGGGCTGTGTGAGACCAGCACCAACAGCAGTGCTCCTTCCAGGCAGTGTCAAAGTTGGCCAGGGATGGCCAGGCTTTTAGACCACAGTGTATTTTATTTCAGAATGCAAGAAGAGAGGAAATAGATCACGGAGCAATAAGCAGCTTATGGTCACACCTTGCCTTCCTAACACTGCCTATTGCACCTCTAGGAATTAATTTTCTTTAGTCTGCAATTTTTTTGTTCTGATTTAATGTCCCCTATGCTACCAAAGCAATATGGATTAGGGTAATCTCTATAGAAGTTATAGGAACAAGTAAAACCCATGTGCCGTAATACACATATCTGCATAGAAGTACATATAACTCTTGTTATGTTCATATTATACATATTATCTTGGTATATGCACTGATGCAATAGTTTTTGGATATTTCATCATGTGCCCCAACATCTATGTCAATAGAATATTCATTATTGCATTCTTCCAAAACCTCTCATCTGTTACAAAGGATGACATCCTTTCAACTGCTGCATTTTGCAACTGTGCTATTAGATCAGTGAAAAATTACATTCCAGCTGGTTTGTGGAGGCAGATGCATTCTAACCCCTGCCACACTGAAAAGCAGAAGTATCATGCTGAAGGAGCATGACCAGAAGCAAGTCATAGTGTTTCAGAATAAGAAAACATTATGATGCCAGTTGCAACATTTGTAATTTGATAAGTAATTTGATAAGAAATTCCTGAGAAAGTCAAGGTTTATAGATGTTTGCAAGCATCAGCGGCACCAAGCAGTGGGGAGCTGGACAGAGAAATCCATTTATTTAATTTCAATGTGGCACCAAAATATTGTCAAACTGAAACAGAGTTATAAAGGCCTTGTACAGTTTGCAAATAGAAAACAAAAGTGTAATGCTAGGAAATAACCAGCAAGACAGTAAGAAAAATATTAAATAGATCCCTCAGTGCGGTACAAGATAATACAATATGCAGTACTTTATTGGTTTTAATGGACCTCAGAGGGAACAAAAAGGCACATCAGTGAAGAAAAGGCAATGCTGGCCATGCTGGAATTTCTGCAACCTTCTAGGAAACAGGAAAGGACTCACATGAAGTGGGGTTCTGCACTGCGCATAAACAGTTTCTCAAAATATGTAGAAGATATTGGTGTGAGTCCAGTGATCCTGTTCACACCTGTCAGTCCCTTCAAGAGGAAGTAGTTTCTGTATGTGAAGAAGCTTAGCTGGGTAGATAAAAGTGCTACAAGAAAGAGAGTACCCCATAAATACAGAAAAAGGAATATGGGAGAAGTTCAACAATTGCTGTGAGGAACGACCAAAAAAGCAAAACATTTTCTGATGCCAAAGAATATTATGCAATGTCCATTAGAGGAATCACAAACACTGCAAAGAAGCTGTTGAGATAATGTCAGGCTAAGCAGGTACCCTTTAATAACGAAGGAGCTGAGGTTTTGAGACTGAGCAATCCTGATTGGTTCAGTCACATTTGAGCTAAAACGAGTCTGAGCCTCAAAGGCTTCTGGTTGTGTTATACCACTACACATTAAGGCATTAAAATAGGAAAAAACTGTCCTAGACTGGGAGCTGTTGCTCCTCATAGCAGTAACACAAGAAAAAGGATATTATTTTTGTCAATGCAGCAGAAGAATGATTTTGGTTATTTAAGGAAAAAAAGTTGAGGATGAAGATCATTTTGCTAACTTTCCCCTATAGTTGTATATCTGACACCAGCAAGTTAGTCCAGAAGTTTCAGAGCAGAACTCATTTTCAGGAGGGAAGAGAAGCAGAAGGTAAGAAAAAGGATTGACATGGGTACCTGGAAAACAGACTGCATGTGTAAACAACTGTAATGGTAGGCAACTGCAGTATCTTTGTAAGCAGGTTTTATTTTATGAAACTTGTACTTTAGTCTTGTACATTCTTGTACAATGCAAGCAGGAAACATCAAAATGAAGTTGAAAGCTTTCAAAACATGAAAATAGAAAACATTCAGGACCTCTGTCAATCCCTTGCTTTCCCTTAGGCAGGCTGTGCTGTTCAAACTATCACCTGGTACAGGCTGGAGAAGGGAGTAACAAAAGCAGGGCTGTCCTGGCACGAGAGGATGAGCTGAGGGGATTTGGGTGACCACAATACAAGCAGTGCCTTCAAGGACGTGGGCACAGCTCCAAGCAAGGTCCATGTGGCACCAGTGAAAGGTCTTGACAGACAAGAGGAAATGGGTTATGTCCAAGGTCGCTCCAGGTGAACAGCAGGATGTGGCCACAGTCAGGGTTGTAGGCAAGGATATCCAGTTTGTAATCCTGCAAGCCAAAGGTTTAGGTGTGGTCTGCCCTGCTCCTGTGTGTGGATCCAGTTTCTTGCACCTTAGGGTATTTTGCAACAGGGTTAAGTTCATTACTCCAGAAATGTTTAGTTACATGCTGGCAGTGCTCAGTTTTCTAAATGTACAGGACCATACATTTCAGATTCAAGCCAGTGGAAGATGGTTCTACCATGCTTTACTGAATTTCTTGAACTGATGAGGATACATTATTTAGAAAAATGTAGTCAATAATTTATCACCAGTCATATGGTATTAAAAGGCTAGTGTTGCAATAGTGCACCAGAAAGCTTTGCTTTCCCTAGGTTAAAGTACACAGAAAGTGTGTTTTATCAATATTTAAGGACTGTTCTTTAACTGGCTGGACCAACTTATTCATAAAGTGTAACAATATCAGACATATGAGGTAAGGGTCCTCAATGTATTCTTCAGTTTGTAATGTTAACACAATGGCTTTTCAGTTCTGTGAGACTTTAATTTAACAAAATGAATAATTTGAAAACTGTGTAAAAGCACAGATTTTATAGTTTGTATGGTTGGTACACATTAGTGAAGTGAAAAATCAGAGAGGTTTCCACTTCACAAACTCATTCATTTGTGTAAGCAGAAAATTCAGCCAAAGAGGCCTCTTGGGGGTGTGTGGCATTTCTGTTGAGTCAGTGGAAACCTCAGATTTTCCCAGAAGAGGGAAGGATTGTAGCATGGGGTGGTACAATTGCCATTCTTAGAACAAGGAAATAGGAAGCAGAGTGTCATGCAAAGATGGATGTAAGGATTTGCCGCTATAAAGCTTTACATTTATCACACAAAATGTTATTTCTGTCTTGTATAGCAGCCCTGAAAGCTAGATAACAAACTCTTTACATTTGGCTACAAAAATATTTACTCAAAACAAGCAATTTTCTGATGCTGCAAACTGGAGCAGTATGTTTCCTTACCAAAGTTTACACAGAAGCTGATAATATCTTCTTAAGATTTTTATTTCTTCTTTCAAAAGCGCATTCTGAATTGTGCTTGAAGGCTGTATTTAACATCTCATTGAAAATTAAGAACACCTAGGAGCAATTTCTTACTTTGAAAGCAAGATTCTCTGTCTGGATTAAATCATTTTCAACAGGAATTACCACTGATTGTATAAATTACTCTAGATGAAGCATACTTGAAGTCACTAAAAATAAGAATAGATTCCAGAAATGCCCCTTAGCATCCCAATGGGACTTAAAAATGGAATACAAAATTAGCTGAAGCACCGAGCTGGTCATTTGTTAAAGCATCATTTGGTTTCTTAACTTACTGAGTTTCACCTGCCTTCCCTTCACTACTAGAAATGTTTGCTCTCTTTCTCTTACCTCCCCTCCCAGCTGAAAGAGGAATTATACTTATGTGCTTAGAAGTTGAAATCACTATGTGCTGCAGCACTAGGGAAAACATTTTTGATGTTAAAATATTTATACAGCTGGATTCAGTGAGATGCAGCATCCCCTTTTAGGTTAACAAGCTTGTCAACTGCTAGTTAGGAAAAAAAAAATATAAAAGATAACTTTAGAGCCAAAACTCCCTCGGACAATTTTTGTCACAATCTTATGAACCATGTAATTCACAACATCATTTAAAACCTTGTGCAGTGCCACATTCCAAATACAGACCAGGATATACACGTAAATGTATGTAGAATACACATATACTATTCTTAAGTCTCTGTGCTTGAAGGATTTTACTTTCATTCTAGCTCTGGGAAGAGAAAACATTTCCAAGAGAACAGGAGAATTGGGTCCTTGTCAAGGTGAAACCAAAATCACCCATTTGTTGCTCTTTATAATCTGCTAAGATTGAAGAAAGCATTTTCCTTATAGCAGCAGTCAAAGCTGGATTGCTTTGATATGTCTTAGATAAAGCTGTTATCCCAGGAGTAAATTAAAGGTTAATATACAGTATTTATTCCAGTCAGTCATATCATTATTTTTGAACTGACAATAACATCTAAAATCACTAATTTAGAAAGCAGAAAAAAAATATCTATATGCATGACCTTGTTACTGCATGATATTGTTTGTTGGCACATTTCAGCACACACAGAGTGGCAGCTCACTCAGAAAAGCTGGAAAACATGATCACTGGAAGCTAGCAAACCTCCTTATGATGCGTTCCTGTCTGTCAGACAGGTGCATATACATAAATCTCATGGTTTGGGGAACTTAATTTTCTGTTTGAGCAGTTGGGAGGAGACAGCCTTTCTGGAGAGACCCCAGGCAAGCCACTCCCTACTTTGGTTCAGCCACTCTGTGTTCCCTTCCTTTCCTTCTCTGCCCTCCATAAGACAGAGTCTAAATATCATAGTCTGTGCCTGATCATTGCTGCAAGCACCTGGAAACACTTCATGCCCCAAGTTAGTTTCCTAAAAAAAAAACAACCTAGCACAAGATTCACAAGATTAGCTTTTCATTTTTAACTCCATTTTGTAATTCTGGCAATGGGTTCTGGACTGTGTTCGGTGCCCATGAATCCGTTTGCAGGGAATTTTACCTGTTCCACAGACAGCCAAGGGCAAGTACTTACACAAGCTTTCTTCTCTGGGGAATTGGACATTGCTTCCTATTTTAAGTGTTGAAAGGTTTTATAAATTTTGACTTTGGGATTTAGATATGATTTCACAAAAAATGTAATATTGTTAAACCCTCCCCAAAGTTAATAAAACAACTATTTCTATATTTTAAAATTGTAGAGATAATGAATAGGTGTGCATTCAAGAAAATGACACTTCTGACACTTTTACTGCAAACAAAGGTATAAAAAAATCTGTTTTATTTAAAAACCATAAGGAGTCACTTGTGATCAGTGCTCTGAAGCAGGCCGCCCAGTTCTATGTCTAATTTGGGCACAAGTTGGGATCTGATTAGGACTGAAACCAAATTATTAGCAAACAAATAAATTTCCCAGAGTCAAGTGAGCTTTGTGGATTAATCTGGATTGCTTGGAAAATGTAGACAATACAAAATCCAAGGTCATGCATCCAAGAGAAAAAGATTTAAATTGTTCCTGTGAGATGAGAGAATATTTTGGATTGCACTGATGTTAGACAAAATTTGGAGGCACAAGAGATTAAGGAAGGTCTCAGTTAGATACTGTAGCTCTGAGGACAAAGACAACCTGTGGGTATAGAACGCTGCAGTTGTAAATGGCTGTTGGTCTCCTGGATGCAGTTCTGCTGTTGACATTTTTAGAAGGGTAGTGAGCAACAAGAGAGCAGTGGGAAAAGAGTGATTACTAAAACATAGCAAGAAGTATAGGAGACTCAATTTATTCAGTATGTTCTGGTCATTTCAGTAAAATGACCAGAAAAATCCTAGCAGATAATTTTTTAATCTAGGAGAAACCAAAGTTGCAGTAAAAACTAGGATTGAAAATTTTAGGTGTTTATGAAATAGAAGTAATTAACCTTCCCTAAAGAACTGGAGGACCCTTCATCACTTGAAGTGGTTAAACCACTGTTGTATGCTATTTTGAATTCTGTACAGAATGTTGCTGAGCAGTATCTTTGTACTTGGTGGAACAGTCTGAAGTTCTCCGTCCTGTTATGCAGAAAATCCTATTAACACTCCCCTCTGACTTTAAAAACTACATTTCTGGTAATATTAAGATTTTTCTCCAAGGGACAAAACACTCTGCAACTTCCTGAAATCCTGGTGGCATTCAGCATCTCCTATTTCCCTTACATTCTGTTGCCTAGTGAATAAGAATAACCAAGTTCCAAAGGAGAAACCCTGATTGTATGTACATTCATAGGGAGACTCTTCTAAGGATGTGTATGACAAATTAGGATGTACAGCTATTTTGATATCTTACCTAAACCCCTGAATCATTGTTCACTCTGCATATTGAGGTTTGGTCTGCAGCTATCTGCATTCAGACAGGAAATAATTGCATTTACATATGCAAACAAAATCATCCTCAGTAACCTAGGTCTTGGAAGCAAGGTCATTGCATTAAACTGATTACTTTTATCCTTTAGGGGGAAAAAAAAAAAGAAAAAGAGAACAGACTTATACAGACTTATCTGAAGGGCTTCCATAGCCCTTCAAAAAGTGCTATATTTAGGAGCAGGGATCAAAAAGTTTGTGTGTGTTTTACATGCTTGGTTGCGGAGTCTGATTCTAAATGCTTTTACTGTCTTTGGGGATTATTTTCATGAAGTGAGACATCACTCATCACAAATAATAGTGTCACAATTAAGCCTTTCAACAGCAGAGTCAGCAAGGAGAATTACCCATACATAGCCCAGAGTGAACAAAACTGTCTTTTTTAAACAGCTATATGGACATAAAAAAAAAAAAAAAAAAAAAA
>VYXD01006564.1:330956-427968 GCA_013397195.1 Hylia prasina
AAAAAAAAAAAAAAAAAAATCCTGAATTTCAGGCAATAATTTTGATCATAAAAGGGGTCATAAAAAACTTTTTGCCAGATTTTACTATGATTCAGGAGCAGAAAGAAAAAGAACAAAATATACCCAATTTTAAAATACTTCACAGATTACCAAGATTTGTTTATTTATTTTATTAGGAAAAAATTAACAGGCTTTCTTTGATATTCTTGAACACAGAGGTCCTTGACTTTGCATCCTTAACTAAAGCATTGAACACAGTAGTGGTTTCAGGCATGTGACATTTTAACTTGTGTTCATCGAACAAAATATCAGACTTCAAAAATGTATTTCTTCAGACATGTTAATAACTGATTTAATGTTAATGAAATGTTACAGTTTTCATCTCCTGTTTATAAAGTTATAACATCCTGTCATGCTGTCCTCTATGCATTAGAAGTTCAGAACTGAAAGCCACACTTACATTAAGCAGTCTGGCTCACAGCAAGGTGTTCAACTTGACATTTCGAGGAGCATGGATATTTCTATCCCCTGTCTTTTCAGCTTAATGCACGATAATTATGCATTTTAAAGCATTTTTATTCTAATTTATTGCTCTCTTTCCAAGCAGTCTTCCTCTTGAGCCTCATAGAGCATATATTTCATGATAAGTATAATACTTTTTTTTCAAATTGGATCCTTTGTGTACACTCTGATGCACCCACAGTTATTGCTCAGAATTTAATATAGGCCAGTATTTAAAAAAATCCAAAAGAACATTAAAAACCCCTCAGATTCTTGTTTATCTCTTGCTTTATGCAGAGAGTAAGGAACACAAATCTGTTCTACCGTAACAAGTAGTATCATACATTTTTCAAATGCAGTGTGTACCATAAGACACTCACACTGTGTGCTAATGAACAGCACAGGGCTGGGCTTCCTGTGTGACTTCAGGTGTGAAAACTTCAGATTCTCTCTGTCTTCAAGGACTGTATAATGGTTCTGCTTTCCTACTTTTAAGAGCTTCAGTTTGTCTAAAATAGCCAGCAAGTAACAAGATATTTGCCTGTGTTTTGTGACTATATCTGCTGATTTATTTCAGTCACGCTCATAGGGTTTTTATTCACAAACATTTGTACAAGGAAGACCTTATTCATGTGACCAGTCCAAGAAAGGGAATGAATCCTGAATACTAGAACGAATAGATTTATAGTGTATTCACAGCTAGTGAAAAGCATCATAGCCCTTTATTACAGCCTCTTTTTTGTCTTTATCACAAGAGCCATCAAAACCAGTGGATATTCATGTATAATTCATTAACAAGCAAGGCAATTTTCCTGTTTATAATGCATCGGTCACTCATTCTTGGAGCAGAAACAATACCATCTTATTTGGTGATTAATCAAAGTGCACAGACTAAACAGAAAATAATCATACTGACCAGTTATGAATAAATTCTACAGGACATTAAAAACTGTGCATATAAACTACTACTATACACAAATACAGAGGTTTAATTAACAGCTTGTTCAGGAATAGTTGGCGGAATGACTGTGTTCATTGAGAAAAGTTGTTCTCCATAGTTAGTAAACACAATAAATATTCACTTTTTATTGCATTATTTGGACAAGAAAAATATGTTCATACACTGTCTTCTGTGAAGTTGGGAAAGCTTTGTTTTATGCTGATAGCTAAAAAGGGGAATGGGTCAGTTTGACTGTTTAGAATATAATCTTAGATGTGGAAAAACAAAGTGCAAATGCAGAATCCAAAAAGGACAGAATATAAATGAGGAAATGCAAAAGAAGTTATTACATAGGCAGAGTAATTAATAAGATTTGACTTGCTGTGATTTTGGTTCCTTACAGTTATTGCTGTGCCTACCCTCTGCCCAAAAGACTTATTTTTCCACTCTCATTTTTTCCCTCAGTGGCCTCCAGGAATAACTCTGGCTCTTCCCCAGATCATCCCTACCCTCGCTTCTCAATTGCAATAATACTTCATTTGCCAGCAAAAATCAAAACCAACCAAACAAATAGAAAGCACACACCAACAAAGAATGCACACACCCTAAAAGAAAATCACTTACACAATGACCTTGTCACATTTGCTACCTACCTGGCTAGACAAGAAAAGCTGGTTCTTTGCAAGCTCTCTTTGTGCTGCTTGTCTGGTCCAGGTACATGGGCTGCCTGGTGGACCACCAAGCCAGCCCACAAAAAAAGCTTTAGACACATTTTAACCTTCTCTCTCTGGATGTGGTAATAGGTTGTTTCTCTTCTTCTCCGTTTTCTCTTGTCATGAAATTTGTATGATTTTAATATCTAGATGTTTCTGTTAAATTTGATTAAAGTCTGCCAGCAGGCTCAAAAATTGCATAGGAAAAGGAAAGAAGGAGTTATACAGAAAGAGAATATATCAAGTCAGGCAGTAGAATGCTGTAAGCCTTTTTTTTTATCCTTATAAAACTAATCTAAAGTTCCTGTAATACATAGTTAAATATAGAGCTTTAAATATTTATTTCCTGGGTAATTAACACACAAAATATGGGATTCAGAATATCCTCGCGGTTTCTGTGAAACACTAGCTGTAATTGAAAATAGCAGTTTTTCAAAGACAGATAATGCAATGCAGGATTGTGGCAGGTCACAGCGAGGAGGTGGTAGGTATAAAGCATGAAAACCCTACAGAAAAGTTAGTAGTAGTGGCCTAAGGAACTCCTGTAATCTTCAGACTGGTGGGAACTCAAAGGGACTGGTACATTTAGCTCTGGTGGTTTTTCACTGCTTGGCAGCCAAGAAGCCCAGGAGAGACATGAGCAGCCCTGGCTGTTGAAAGCAAACGTGGGCACAATAAATCTATCAGGTTCTCCATCTCTGTACTAAGGTGTCCTTTGTACCAGTCAGTGAGGTGCCTGTCTGTCTCTGCGTTATAAATGTCTGTGAATTTCCTGAAGGTAAAAAAAAATATGCCATAACCAAAAAATAAAAAAAAAAACCCTCACACTAATATATTCTATTACTGGAACTTCAAGTAAACTGTTATGATTCTTAAAAAAAGTCACCTTCTGACTGATGGAAATGCTTCCCAGTGTTCACACCTAGCATGCTGAGAACTCAGAGATTTTTTTTCTATGTGTGATAACACTTTTCAAGTTTCTTACTATAAGAAGAACAGAAATACAAAACTAGTTCCTCTTTAGTTCCCTCCAAAATACCCAAGAACTCCACCTCTTATGAATAATAAGATAGGCAGATGCTTTCTTATTAATGACACCTCTTCTATGTGTAAGCAGATTGCCTACGAGTATCAGCCACCGGCCAAATCTATCTCTGCCATGTGCTCCACAAACATGACAGAAAAATAGTCCCATGTAAAAGTGTTCACAGTTTCATGTAGAGGACAAAAAAAAAAAAAAAAAAAAAAGACAGGAAAAAAAAAAAAAGGCTAGGGAAAATAAGATAAGAGTAATGTTAGAGGTGTGTAGCATTAACTTTATTTAGGATACTTTAAGTCTGCAATTCTGTGCTACCTGTTTATTCCATATTCCACTTTCACTGGTTGCTTTTGTCTACTCCTGCTAATGTTTGTGGGTTTAAGGCCAGTACTTGTATTTGATTCCATTTGCTTTATAGATATGTATTTTCTACCACACTAAATTTTAACAATGAGTAGAGAGACAGAAGTGGTCCAAAAGTAGTATTTCCTTCTGGTTTGTGACTTGTACTTCTTGCCAGCTCCCAGCCCAAGACTGTTTTCTCCGCAGGCAACAAACTTTAATATCTTCCATACAAAAATACTGCACACCTGCAAGACAACAGCATATCTAGGAATTAATTTCTTGCACACAGTATTTAGTATAAAACCCCCTTTGCCTTCTTACGTTGTGTCTTGAAAGTACAGAAGCCCATTAACTTCAAATTGTGATTCTATTGCCTTTTTTTTTTCTCCAGCAAGGACTGCAGCAAACACAGCACTACTAAAGCTTGTAGGTTGGTTTTATCCCAGCTTTAGATTTCCATACTTGTGTCTTTTAAGCTAGTTCCTCTGCAACACAAAAGGTGTTAATAACTCTGTGTGTTCCAGTTTTTCTAGAGCAGGATGAAAGGATGGATGCAGTTTAATTGTCATACAGTATATTCTGCATTTGGTTCCCAGTGCAAGCAGTTACATCTCCTGATAACAAAATGCATTTATCTTCAGTGACATTTTAGATAGCTCCACAACCTGCTGCGTGTTCTAATGAAACCAGTATCACTACCAATTAGACACCTGCAGAAGAAGTGGGCTATGCAAATGCCATGCCCCACAAATGCTATTTTCCCTCTCTCATTAAGTTTTCAAACTAAATTATATCACAGCTAATGGCTAAAGTCTTTCTCCTCAAATTTCAGTGTTGCATGGAATTTAGCCAAATATCTTGCACAGACTTTAAGGTGAATGCAAGTCTACCAAAGTGTATTTTCCTGGCTTCCCATATGCTTAACCTAGCCCTGCACTTGTCCACCTTCCTTTTCTTTCCCTGACACACAAGCAGAAATGCACTGCCTCCCACCCTTCATCACTGTGACAAGGTATTCTGGTGGGCTTGGAAAGCTGTAGATTATTGCTTTGTTTTTCATCTCCGGAGGTCCTTGAGTTCAAATGTATTAGATGTAAGTCAGACTTGCTGTAAACAAATATTTGTTGATTATATACACAAGATAAAGATTAAACAGAGGAAATCTTGCTTATGAGGTTATATTTCCATCAAGGGTTTTCAATGACATGATAAACCATGACAGAAAAGCAAACACAATTTACAGAGTTGCCACAAATCCCAAAATAGAACAGTATCTTGGTAATTCACAATCACCAGTTTGTTTCATGCCAATCTCAGGACCTGTTCTAAGCCCTGCCGGGGATACAGTCCCCATCTTGTTCTCAGGAATGTTGCATTAACTTTTCATTTGCTCTGGGCTCCTGCTGTTGCTGCCCCATATTCCAATTTGTCTGGCTCCTGCTCTGGTTGCTTTCATCTACTTCTCCAGGGTGCTCTCTGGTGAATGCTTTGGCAGGAGCTGTAAGCATTACCCCATATCTATTAATTACACATGCAAGCACATTTCTGAAAGCATGCTGTGTGTTCATAAATCAAAATTGGATTATGAGATGCCTAAACTGTTTGTGCCCACAAGTGAGTAAAAATATGTGATAATCTCTGAAAATGTGGACTGCACAGATTTGGTAGTAGGCTTTCAAATTCCCCTTTGAAATTTTGGGCATAGCATTTCTAGAAGAAACATATGTCAAGAACAGGAACACAGAAATGTTAAAATCTTAAAACACAGAAGGAGGTAGTGATTAAGTATTTTATTGAATCTTGACATACAATCACTTAAACAGGAACCTCTACACGTCAGTTATTGTAACATGCCACAGAAAAGTCATCACTACTCTGCAAAAAGAAAATGTATGTCCTTCCAAGCTGGATTATCCCAGCCACAAAAGCGAGGATTAGTTCATTTTTGCCTATCTTCAGTTATCATAAATATTGAATATGCCTACGAGTTACACTTTTTTTATTGGGCAATTTTAGTGAGACCAGTTTTAAGAATACCCTTAGTTTGTGTAAATCACAATGGAAATCAATGGCATTCTATCTTCATGCACATTCTTCTTTCTATAACCAGAAGGTAGAGAACAGGCTGGATCTGGTGTTGAGCTTCACTTCGCATGAACTTTATATTTTAAGTAATAGCCAAAGCTGGAATGAATTTAAGGCATTTCCCTTCACTTTGGGTGAACATGAAACAATTATGTTGTGGATTAACCCCAGTGGGCAGCTCAGGTCCACACAGATACTCGCTCATCTCCTCTTCCCAGGGGCTTGAGGAAGATTATTAAGACTAAAGGTGAGAAAATTCCTGGGATAAAGACAATTTAATACGTAAAGCAAAAGCCTTCTCTTCAAGCAAAGCAAAATCAGCAAAAAATGAAGAAGAATAATTTAAAAAATTCCAATTCTAGTAGCTTTGAAAAATATGGGCAGAAGTTTGGAGAGAAATCTTACTCTGATAGAAACATCAGCAGCTTTGTCTTTCTAACTAGCTCAAAAACAGCAAGAAATTTGCACAGTAATGTTAACTACAAATATTGCCTTTAGCACAGTTCAATATAGCTGGCTATAAAGTAGCATTTACAATGTGAGCTTATCCTTATCACAGAGATCTTCACTCAAGGGGCAAACTCTGTGAAAAGGGATGTCAAATGACTATTTAGTGAGGAAAGCTTGTGTTTATTCTCTGGATGGTTTTTTTGGTATTTCTTTTGTTAGCTTACAGTAACACCTGTCTAGGTGACAAAACATTTGAGTTTGCTTTATTTGCTATTGCACAGAAAACCTCAGAGAACAGAAGTGTGTAATTATCCTGAGTCTCAAGAAAATGAAAATTTTAGATATTGCAAGACACCCCATTGATATCCTGCTTAGCTGAAATATTTTTCTGACAGCACACAAGAATTTCTCAAATCACAACCAGGCACTCTTTTCTGTCTCTGAATTAAATATTAATTGGTTTTGGTCAAAATATATTTCAGTTGTTAATTCTTTCTTGAGGAAGATATATTCCTTCCATTTTCTATGTAACATGCATAAGAAGGTGAGAGAAGTTTAAGGCATTAGTCTGGGTGCACTGTTTTTTCTGTCATGGTCCTGGCCAAAAACACAGGGCAGTGACTGAAAAGATTGACTGGGACAGGGTAAAGAAGTTCAGCACCCAGAACCCAGGGAAAGAAGCAAACTGTTCTACTTCATACCAATAGCTCCAGCCTCTTTCAAGTATCAGTGTACAGTTACTCAAATTCCTAAAAACTCCAAAAAGTTTGTTGTTTTAGCAGTTATCTCTGTAATATTTTGTGTTTTGATTGAATTCCTGTTCTTGTAGACAAGATTCACCATGCAAATACCTTTCTATCATAGGAATATCCTAATGAAAGATATCAAAAATATTAAGTAATTTTTTTTTAATTAAAACCCTCACATTCATTAAGAAACATTTGAAGTCTTGGCACAGTACCCAAAAATGTTCAGAAACGAACAAAAGGAAACTTTTTTTTTTTTTAATGCTCACATTTCTAAACTTAATGTCACGATTCTGAGAGACAGGTTCAAGATTTTTATATGTTTGAGGTTCTAAGCCAACCCAAATATATGGGGAGAAATTTGGATTGGACTCCTTCTCTCATAAATACTCCATATTAGAGTGCATCAGTGGAAGGGCTGCATAGCAAGTCTTTCCATCCCTCTCCACAACAAAATCTAGTCATACACAAGTTAATAGCTCTGTCAGGATCATTTTGGGCTATCTGGGATACTATGAGCTGGTAGCAACCATCAAAATACTGACTTCTATAGTTAGTGAAGAGATATTGGCATCTGTCGCCAACCTGAAAGGAAGTTGTAGTGAGGTGGGCTCTGTCTCTTGTTTTTCCCCTGAAAGACTGGTTAGGCATTGGAATAAGTTGCCCAGGGAGCTGATAGAGTCATCTGCCTGAAAAAGCTCAAGAGGCATCTGGATGTGGCACTTGGGGATTTGGTTTGGGGTGATTATGGTGGTGCTGGGTTGATGGTTAGATGGCCTTGAAAGTCTCTTGATGATGCTGTGATTTTGTGGTCTTCAGAAAGTTGTTAATTTCATCTTATCCTCTGGATGAGAAGGGAGTTTAAATGGACTACACTCCAGTCTTTTTTGGTAACATTACATCATGATTACATAATTAAGAAGCATTTGGTGCTATTTCTGTACAGCAAATACTGCTTTATCATTTTTTCTTTTGTTTTATGGAACAACTAAAGGATTGTTTTGACAATATGTTTTTGAACTGGAAGAATCATAATCAATAAGTATTATAGCTATTCAGTGACTAGATTATTAGAAAAATAAATTAGGAACTATTCTGCTTGCAAATAACCATTATTTCACATGATAGGTAGAAATAATTGTATACATGTCATGGCATATTTTCATTTGCAAACATAGAGAGACCTTTTCTAATTCTATAAATTTCATTTATTGATCAGAGATCATGATAAAGTGGTTTCTTTTGGAGTGCTCTTTTTCTAAGCCCTCTCTTTTAAATTAAGAATCTATTTTGCATTACCACAACCCAATATAAAAGCTATGTGCCCATGTGTGTACAAACAAGTAACTTCTTTCTCTACTGTTTCAACATAACTGTTAGTTTTCTTATTAAGGAAAAAAAAATCAGTTTTCTTCTTTCTCCAGCTGATCTTTTTGTTCAGGTATAGCAAACATGCTGCTTCCTATTGTGGTTTATGTTACAGGCAAATATGACTTTTGCATTTGTACATCATGTGCATTTTGAAATAAAGAAGCAGCAGCTGATCTGCATGTTGAAAGCACTATTGCTATTGCTCTACAGTGTGTTGGTTTGCTTTGTTTTGCTTTGTTTTCTCTGGAAGATCTCACAATCTGCTGTGAAGAAGTTGTGTGTTAAGAAGGAAGAAATAAGTATAAATCTCACAGAGGTTGGTGCAGGGCAGAATTGTTACAAAGCACCAGACCACAGAGATTCAAGCCTTTGTGTCCGCAGCAATAAAAATGCACCAAGGTAGCCATAGATTCTCCATATGGGAGTTTGTCCCTCACAAGCACACCTTGCACTTTTTTGTCGATTGAGGAATGACAAGGTCTGAAAATACAACTGCTCATCCTTAAACAAAATAAAAAAGGGGCTGTGGTGGAGAAATACACAGAACTCTGTATACAGAAAGAGTTTTCTAAACCATGATATGCACAGCTCTGGTCTCTTTTGTAAATAGCAATAATCAAAATCATCTGGCTGCCTGTGTATGTGCCTTTGCCTTACTCGGTAAATGCCAACTCACAGATAATCACATGAAAACAGCTGGGAGAATTGAAAGAAAGTGGATAGAGGCAGACAAATGAGGATGAATTTGTGGAAAGTGGAGAAAGTAGAGAGGCTGCCACTCTGTGGTACAAAGGAAAGAGATGTTAGCAAAAACACTTCAAGGACAAAACAATCCTTATGCTGATATTTTCATGAGGCCATTTTCAATGCAAAACTGTCTAGAAATTCAATTTCTATAAGGTAAATTCTGGAAGCCAAATCAATACAAATCGTTGCTGCTCAGGTCTGTCTCAGATTCTCACTGTATGATGAGTTGAAACGTATCAGCTGCCTAAACATATTTACAGGGAAATGCCAGGGCAGAGAACTAATCAATAAATGACCACAAAGCTTAAGAGAAACTAAGTTAAAAATATTAAGCTAATCAATTCCAAAACTTATGATAATGCAGCCTTAAAAGTCAGATGGTACATGGGTGGTACAGAAAGGAGGTAAGGACTAAACAGGGCTATGGGAAGCACAGGGCTTGTAATGTAGTCAGCCTGCATGGCTCGAGCCCTTCATCCTGTGTGAAGCACAGGAGTTCAGTGCTGGCAGCATGTACAGCATTGACCAATCCTTCCTGTAAGTGGAACAGATGGAGCACATGTGCTGCCATGTGCTGACAGGAGACCTTTCTATTTCATTTTCCTCAGAGTGAGTGCAGTTGACCCCCAAAATCACAGGCCCCACCAATTAAAAAGCATGATATCTCAAAAGCTGGTCTCTATACGTTGCCTTCCTCCTGTATACGTTGCCTTCCTCCTCTTCTCCAACCCCTTCTACATCTGGGACAAGAGCTTTATGAGAGCCAGGATGCTCTTAAGTGAATAAGACAAACCTTTTTCTTTCAAAGGCACACTAGGCTTTCAGGCATCCTTTTCAGCTTGCTCATGTCTAGCCAGATTTGTGCATACTGCCAGTTTCTGCACCTCCAGTAAGAAAACTGTGGAGAAAACTGAGGAATTATTGTGCATCCAGCAACAAATGGTCTTCATTACACCTTTAATATTTGCTTTGAAACTTTATGGGTTGTTGATCCTGTAATGTTAATTACTTTTTAGTGACATGGGAGAAAAATTCTCCTACTTTTTAAGTACATATTCATTTTCTCTGAGAAGCCAGTGCCCTGATAGGCAGGTTCAATTACCTTATGCACTGTTTTTAGTTTTTCCTCCAGAGAGAGAATTGTCTCGTACCAGTGCCTGGAGAAGGTTTATGAAGCACAAAGTTCATTACTGCTTTCAAAAGATATTTTCAGATACCCTTTGAGGTAACAGAGATGACCCTGAGGCACTGAGAAAACCACACCATTGCACAGTCCCAGTGATCATCCTGGGGTGAGCCAGGGGAGCTCTGTTATCAGGGGGCCTGAGGACAGCATTCACACAAAACAAGAGCCAGACTGCTGCAGTGATTGACAGTGTGCTCACAGCACCATGTTCAAAAACCCCCACAATGTGTGCGTATATATATATATATCACAGAAGCTTTTCTCTTTCTTTTGGTGGTTTTAATTGCATAAATGTAGGATTTGCTGTTTTTCTCTCTTTATTACCTTAAACCCTAATGTATTAGTCTGCAACATTAATGTATGTTGCAAAATATGCAATATGGCTGATATAATAATCACATCAGTGATTGGTTGATGATTTTTGAATCTTTAATTCCAGAAACTTAATGCTACTTTAGTTCTTATTTTTTGCATTTAAAATATAAGACCTTGTTGCACAATATTTTGTTTGAAAATAATTGAATGTTTGGCTCTTGAAGTGGAATCAATGCCACATTATAATATTTTTTTTTTTAGGTTTTCTTACTGTATCATTCTTTTTGAATCAAAGTGAGTGTAGCACTCAGAAAATGTTCCATGTTTCTAAACTACAGAGTAATGCAGGTAGTATTTTACTCTCCAGCATAATAGGTAGTAGCTCTTCTCCACTCTACAAATTTCCTCCTCTGGATTTTATGAGGGTACAGATTCTGGAGACCAGGAAAGTAATTCATTCCCTGTACTGATTCAGTCTCTGACCTTGCATCAGATGTTTAAAGCAACAAAACATTTCTTCCTTCCTCTTATCTCCGATAGATTCCATAAAACAACTCTGTGTGTAGTGGTAAAAAACATTCATAAGGGACTAAAGAAAGAAATCATCTTCCTTTCTGTAGCAAATGTAAGTGAAGAATGAAGCACCATAGTAGGAAAACATAAGGATACTTTGAGAAATGCTGTTCTCTACTGTAGAAATGTGTTTGATGTCCTGTACTTAAATAGTACTTTGAGATGTTCAACATTTGTGTCTAAACATTGTGCACAGATCAAGAAGCGAGAAACAAGCAAATGTGTTTTCATGGAAATCTGAATTTTAGGGTGTAGCAATATAAATGGCACACACTAATGACTAGATGTCTCAAATTACCACCCTCTCATCTCACCCTGACAAATAGTATTATCTTTAAATAAATAAATAAATAAATAAATAAATAAACAAATCCCAACAGCCAGACCTTCCAGAAGATAGCATCTGCTTTCTAGAAAACTTTGCTTCTTTTAGAAATAAGATTTGCATGTACTCTACATCAGCACCAAATTAATTTTTCCTCTTTTCCTGTGCTCATTCTTACATTTCCCACTACCTGCTGAAGGAGGGCAGATCAGGAAGTGATTCCTGCCACCTACCTGCAGCCTTCTCTCTGGAACACTGCATCTTTAAAATCCCTTATCTTCCCTGTGTTGCTGTGAACTATGAAAGTAGTACTATCTCCTGTTCAGGAAGTGCAAGAAAGAGACCCGATTTGGGTTTTTTTTTCTCCCAGTTATAATATCCTTTTTCCAAATCATGGAAATCTGCACAGATCTTTTGGAGCTTAGTGCAAGTGCTCCAGTTAATCATGTACTGAAATCCAGGTAATATCATGCTTGCTTGCTTAGTTCTTCTTGCCTCCTTGTGCTCCAGTAAAGGAGAATATACTCTTACGAAAATTTACAAGAATGTGAATATTTTTTCCTAATGACTGAGTTGTACAGAGGCCATCAACAGTAAGTCTCTATGCCAAGAGCAAACAGCATGTCAGATGTACAAAACACTCAATAAAGACACATCCAAAAGTATATTGGATAAAGCTAGTTTTATAAATAAAATGCCCTGCCAGAAGAGTTAGGCCAAGTCACCTTTTGTCTGTTGAGATGGCTGCCTTGAGAATCCCATGAAAAATTATTTGAATTTCCCCAAAAAGCAGATCTTGCCAGTTGAACACATGGACTACAGTTCTGCAATATTTGCATATAGCAGCAGAACTCAGTCTATAAAAAAGCACTACACCCCATGTCATTTATTATGTTATCTGTATTTTACTGTGATTAGAACAAACAGCCAGATCAGTCCTACTTCTTGTATTTACAAAGTAGCCTGATAGACAGTCAGTATGGCACTTTTCTGCGAGGGATGAGAACAAATTGTGCAAAGCAGGCTTCTCCCAGCCCCTTTTCTCTTTTTGATCATTACTCTTTTTTTAAATGTTTTCAACCAAAGAAAAAAAAAGCACCATATGACCTTTGAGAAATGTCAGGAAAACATTATTTTCTCTGTGCCACTCCAATTTGCGGACATCGGGTACATCCTTACTCCAAGCCCAGCTCAGAGTAGTGTATCTGAGACAAGTCGTGCTAAAATGCCTCTCACTGCACTCTTGGGGGTGCCACGCACCCCTCCTGACCTTCTCCGGCTGCTAAATGTGGCTGTGGGAGTCTCGCTAATGAACAGCATTGCACCATCTGTTTGGCTCCCACTGCTGGACCTCCTTAGGGTGAGGGAGGAGCAGAAAGCAAATGCCAGTCCAATACCTCTGTCTGACTCACAGAGCAGTACAGCTGCTGCTTCTGTGCTTTCTGCTCTTCTTTTTTTTCCTTTCCAGAATGACTCAGGTGCATTATTTTTCAGAAATAATTCAAAAGTGTAGAAAACTTAAATACGTAGGATAGAAATAAATTCATCACGACAGAAATAAATGAAGGAAAATTCAAGCAGTTAAAAATTGTTCTGCATGCATGGCTGTGTGTACAGGTGTCTGTGACTTAAGAATATGAATTTCAAACTGGATAAAAAGTTATATGTGAATAGTTACAGAAGTACATGATTTGGGTTTTTTATGACCCACAAGTTTTGACAACTGAATCTAAAAAAAAAAAAAAAATCTTGGGCATAAATTTTGTATCATTGGGCTTTTACATTGCACTCATTCAGTAAAAAAAATATTTTAAAAGGGAAACATATTCCTTTATTTTAATTGCACTTCCTTCCTTTTAAAATCCTTAGGACAAATACTCTCTTCTTTTCTGTATAGTTTCTACTACCTTTTTATGCAACTGTGTAATATGGATTTTACATTGTATCATAGAGGGACAGATAATTATTTACTATGACATGTAGACTAGTATACTCAAGTTTTATGTCTAGTAAATAAGGTATTGTCATTCTGTAACTATTTTAGTTGGTCCTTAGGCAAATGAAGGAAAATGTTCCCCTTCTGTCTCTTTCAAAGTCTAGCAGAGAACTGGGCTGGGTGCCCTGGCCTTTCTGATGGACAGCAGAGTGTGCTGCACTCCTGGTTGAGCAGCCTGGAGGCGATGTGATCGCATCACTCAGATGGGATTGCCTGATATAAGACCCAACTCTTGTGGCTACAGCAAATCTTCAGACCTGGATTAGGGCAGTCTTGTTTGAAACTCCTGCCTCCCCTCCACAGTTTCCTTGTTCACTGTCAGCAATGCCTGTGTTGGCTCCATGTTTTATTTGTGCAAAATCGCATTGGGGTGGGGTCCATGAAGACTCATGTTGGTGCCAGTCCTGAAGTCCTGATGGACAAAGCTCCCTCTCTTCTCCACTGGTCAGGGCAAGTCCTGGGCCAGTCCTCTGCTGATATCTAGGTCCTTCATCCAGTTACCCCTCTCTGGTCTTTGCTCTGGGAACCTGCAGTGTCCTACTGCAGGCTGTAGTCTTGCCTGTCAGCCTGGATGCTTTTCCTGTATTGCCACAGTCTCTGAGGAAAAAAGAGCTGAGTTCTGGCCCTCCTCAAAGCAGCATGACTGCTCCTGCAGAGCAGCATGGTGCAAAGAGACATGACGAAGAGCAGGCAGAAATAAGTCTTTCTCATCCCAGCCTCTTCATGTCCCTTCTGTTCACAGTATACAGATAAATGCAAAATAGCAGCTCTGTGGAGAGGTTTCCCTGCTCTCCGGGGAAAAGTAGGAGGCTAACAGTAATGAGGAAGCAGTTTTTTGCCTTTCTAGATGGAGCAGAGTCTGAACTGGATTAGATGGTATAGGAATATATTTTTCTTTGTTTTCTGCAGGTGTGTGCAGTTTAAACCCAGCGGAGCCGTGGCCACAGTAAAAGAAAATACAAAAGGAAAACAAACACCAGTACTAAAACCAAATGAAAATCATGTCATTTTTGTGCCAGATACAGTCAGAGACATAAAAGAGATGTTAATTAGTTACGTGTTAGTTGCTTTCTGCTCTGCATTTTGCAGCTCTTTATGGGGTTGAATGTTGTGCATGAATGTGGGAGCAGATGTTATGCTTCCTTTGTAAGCACCTATGCCAGTGACAGGATTTGAGCATATCAGGCATATGTTTTATTCACTAAGGCTAAGAAGCCATTTTCTGTAAGGTTGAATATTGAATGATAGAAGAGGTATCTTGCATTAATTTTATACATTTTTTGGGACGGTGCCAAAAAAAAAGTTCAAATATGTTTGGAAGATGAGATATGAGAACAGCTGCATTTTGATAATAACGCAGAGAAAGAGATGACCTTATTAAATTGTATCTCCCCAAACCTTCCAAAGCAAGAAGCACAATTACATTAGAACCCTCTGGAAACTCAGTAGATTTTCCTGGATTTTTATTCAGTCATGTACTTTCCAACTATTAAACCTCTGTCCAATGAACATGACATTGCATTATATACTTCAAAGCCTAGGCTTTAGGTAGTCTCATAAAATTATTTATTTGGGAAAAAAGTAAAGGTGAAACCCCATTTGCAGACTGCCCAGATGAAAATTCCTACACGTGTGTCTTTGGGCTTGATTGGAGATCCATGAAAATCTTGTTATATTATTCAGGCCTTGTGTGAAGAGAACTGACTACAGGGAGGAACTTTCCTATAGTTTCGTGACTATAGGAAAGCAGGAGGGGTGGAAAAAATTAAAAATTAAAAAAAAGAAATTTCCTCACTGCTTTCAGACCAAGTCAGCATTTCATATAAAAAGGCAAAAATGTTTTATTTGTGGCACATCAGATTTTTGTGGTTTAATTTTTTGAATTAATTAAAAACTGTGCAGTTTTCTGGATTCATAGATTTCCCAGGGAAAAAATAAAAGGATATGGATTTGGCACTTACTGAACATGAGACAGGTAATTTAATCAGTCCCCCATGACCTGTATTTGTCTATCTACAGGAAAAAACACAGTGATACCATCAGCAATTTGAAATTGCTGTCATTTAAGTATGAGTATGACTCACCAAGGGCAAAGGAGACCTGACAAACCTGATCACCCTCTCTGACAAAGGAACGTGCTCGGCTCACGTAGGGCGAGCGGTGGTCATGGTCTACCTGGATTTCTTCAAAGCTTTGAGTGCAGTTTCCCACAGCCTCCTCCTGGAGAAACTGGTGTCTTATGGTCTAGGCAAGTGGTGTGTGCAGTGGGTGGGGAAGAGGCTGACCAGCTCACCCAGAGCACCAGACATGCTGGTAAATAACTTTGTTCCAAACTGGAAACCTGTCACAAGTGTGGATCCCCACACTTGTCGGGGAGAGATACTGGGCTCAGCGCTGCTTGCTGCATTCATAAATGACGTGGAAGATAGGATCAAGTGTGCTCTGATGACATTTGCCAATGAGACCAAACTGAAGACTTTGGAAGGGAGGCCACCCTGCAGGAAAACCTGGACAGGTTGAAAGAGTGGGATAAGGAGATCTTATCAAGCCCATCAAGATCTTGTACCTGGGAAAATACAGTCCAGGAATGTAGCACAGGCGGGGACCTACCCAGCTGGGGAATACCTCTGTGGAAAGGGAACTGAAGGAATTGGAATAATCACCCCAGGGAAGTGATGGCTTTCCCAGCATTGGACACTTTTGAAATTCAGCTGTACAGGGTGCTGAGCCATCTTGTCTAGACCATGCTTTTGCCAGGAAAGTTTGGACCAGATGATCCTTAAGGTCCCCTTCCATGATTCTGGTGTTCCATGATTCTGGGATGACAATCCATTTTATTGATTATGGATGCCTAGTGTCTTACTGTTGCCTTGACGGCAGCCTTAAATTTTGTTGCTGTTGCTAGGATTAAAAGACGGAGCAGGAGCAGGTGTAGAAAAGCCAGATCCCAGGACTCAGGATGCCCTCTTCCACCCTGCCTGCACCATACCTGCGGACCTTTCAGTTCCCCAGGAGATGAATCAATGGCCCCAGACAGAAGACAGCGATGCATCTTTCTCCCTATGACACCTAAAAGACCTGATCTATAGAGCACCTTTTTAAAATTGCTGTGGTACAATCCTATTTATTGTTTCCAACTATAATAAAAAATCAGACCTCCAAGAACTCTGACCCTGAACTGGGGAGCTGAGAAACACCCAAGGTGAAACACAAGCTTTCTCACTTGGGATTTACTGTGTTACCAGTCACTCAACAACAAGCTCTTTAAATACCAGTTTTTTCTCAAACATGCTTTTTGAACATGCTGTGGTATGGCATTAATAGGAGAGGAGACCACAAAAGTTCTTTAAGTAGATATATCAGATTTATGTAGCAAACAATGTGTACTAAATTCTCTTAGCTGAGTAAAGACTTTCTGTAAAAAGTTCTTTATATGACAAATAAAATATGGAGACAAAAATTACATTAAATCTTTATAAATTGTGGAGTCCTGTCTAAATAAAAGGATTTATGCAGGTAATTCTATTAATGGTATTGATAGCTTAGCTATCTGAAAAAATCCCGATCTTCCAAAGAGGAAAATATGTTTTCGCATTCAAAATGCATCTGGACGTCAAATAATTTAGCACTGTAATCCTTGCTCTCAGTTAGGAAGATGAGCATAGTGTTCTGTATGTAATTATCATATGCATTAACGAATAATGCAACAAGATATTTTCAAGAGATTTTTTAATAGAGTGAAAAATAAGATGTTTGGTTGTCTTTCAGAAAGACAGAACAAATATGGCCTATGAGGTCTATTTATTTTCTGTTCAAATCATCTGTAAGGCTTGGAAATTTAAAAATCTTTTTGAGATAGCTTATTTTTATCAAACAGGAACAAGTTGATGTGAAAGAGGTATTAAAAAATTTCCAGATACATTTCTTAAAGCACCCAACAGCTGAAATAACTGTGTGGATTTTGATAATTCCTGATGAGTGTACTAGAGCTCTGGCCAAATAGTCAGTAGAGAATAGGATCAAATGCTAATATTTGATTAAGTTCATCTAGAAGTTTGCCTTTAGATTAGGTCAGAATCTTATCCAGTTAAACCTGGATAAGGAACGTGTTTTCAGAATATTTGTGGGGTGGGGGAGAGGGGAAAGGGGAAGGAACATTCATTATTTTGTCCAAATATCCTACCAAAAAAAAAAAAAGGTTTGTAATTTGCAAGTTGTGGATCTGAACACAAAATTAGGAGTGTGTGGGTCTTCACAAACCTTTATCCTGACTCTTGTAATTTAAACAATGCTTTTACTTCTAGAAAAAAATGAATGAATGCATCCATAGCAGCGTGGCTGTACTGGAAAGGGTGTATGCCTCTCCCTCATTTCACTGAGTGACCCTCACTGAGTACTGTGATGCTGCAGCTCACAACCAAGCTGGCTGAGACCTGCTCAAATCTGTGCCAGCACTGCAGCTGTCTCTCTGATGGAGCCTTGGAGGGCCTAGGAGTCCATCCAATAGCACTACATCCCATGGAAAATCCCATGGTGGTGTCCTTGCAGAGACACTCATGCCCACCCAGCCTACTTTTCTCTTGGTGTCCCATGCTTGTGTCCTGTACAGGTTGCATTTTGCCTTTTACACTGTAACAGTAAAATGGTTATGTTTGGTTGTCAGTTGCTGTCAGGAGATCTGGAGATGCCCTCCTCAGCACGATACATTTCTAAGTGGTGGATGTCAGGTCTGTGCTGGGCAGCAGAGCAGGAAACAGGAGCAGTGAGTCCCCTGAGGAGCCAAGCACAGGATAAGGCTCTCGCTGTGAGGTGGAGCCCAGTGTCCCAAGCAATGCAACAGGCCACAGAGCTCCTCACTGCCTGGGTGTACCTGCTTGGGTGGGCATTTACACCTATTTTGCTGTGTGGGGTTTTTTGCCTTTTAACTTCAAATCACCTAGATAAAGTGAATACCTCTTCAATATTCCTACACATATTTAGCCAGAGATTTGCAACATTGTTTCAAGGGACATTTGAGTCTTATTTCTGCTACAGTTGTTAATTCAATATCTTATGTTATGTGTTCTAATAATATTTATTATATTCAGTGTGACCAGAATAATTTTATTGCCCTCTATTGCATATTAATTTGGAGATAGTAATCCAAGAATGTTGCAAATTACTCTTTGCCAAAGAAGTGGAAACATGTTAACTCTCAGAAACTCTGGCTGCCTGCTGGTAGAGGTAGGAAAAAGAAGGCAAGTGGTGTAAAAGGAAATACAAGTGACCTTGACCCTGGTAAGTAACAGCTGTGTTAATTACCCAATACAGCCTTGCCCCTAATGAGCTGTATCCAATAAAGATAAGTGTGATAAAAGGGAGTGGGTGAGGTGTTAAAGGGATTATCATAGAGGATCATGAAAGAGGAGGAACCTTGAGGAAGAGGGAAAGAGAATCATAAAACAGAAGGATCCTGAGGAGAGAATCACTGCTGTGAGGTCACTCTGGGTCTGCACTTAGAGCCTGTTGTTGGAACCTGCAGTCACAGTCTAGCTGGGTAAAAACCTGCAGTCAGAATCTACAAACTAATCCATGCAGTCATAGTTTAGCAGGAAATAACCAGGAGTCAGAGGCTGCAAGGGAAACCTACATTAGGAGCTTGCTGCATCCAGAGCCAGTGAATAGCTGGAGTCAGGATGGCTGAGCTGTAAAGAGGAATAAAGCAGGACCCTTTTCTCATGCTGTGCTAAACAAGTAGTCTGTGTCTTGGCTCAAGTCTACAGTCTAACAAGAGGGCTGCTGCAACACATCGGTACAGTATTTAGGACAAAGTATTCTGGAAACCCTTCTAGGCACACTAAGAATCTTCTGGAAAGACTGAGCTGAAAAAGAACAAGCAGAATGGGAAAAAAAAAAAAAGATGATGCTTTTATCGTTTGTCTCTTACAACTGATAGAAAAGATCTTTAAAAAGTAGTCTTTGAAGAGGTTGTCTAGTTCTGATTATTTTATTGCAAGTCCATGCCACTGCTGTGCATTTTGATATATGTTCCTTCTCTTAAATAATTCAACCTGTTCCAAAGTAATCAATGCATCTGTTTTTTTATTCCTCAGGCTTACATAGAGTATGCAATCATTAGTGAAGTCTGTGGCTGATATTTTACACTTTGCCACACCTAAAAGTAATGAGAAATTATTTTATAGCTAGATATATCTTCTGAATGCTAACTTTATAAAAAGAAAAATTTTTAAGAGGCTGACAAAATCAGAAAACGTACTGAAACTACTATTAAGATTTATGCTTTCCCTTAGGATTATTTTTCAATGGGCATTTATTTCTAAGGAATTTTTAAAGTAATATCAAGAATCTAAACAGAAGAGAAATGCTGAAACAACAAATGTCCATATCTAAAGTAACAAAAGGTTCTCAAGACTACCTGCAAGACATCTTTTTTATTTCCCCATGAGGAGATTGTTCATTTCTTCTGAAGAAATGGTGTGCCTTCTCCAGTAAAACCAACCTATAGAGCCATAACAGGAGAAAAAGAGGACTCTGAATTCCACATGCTGGATTTCCAGGGATTGAATCATGACAGGGCTGATTTGCTGTTTTCAGAATGGATGGCATTCACTCCTTCAGGCAGCCTGCATACAAAAGTCACTCTTCAATCTATTCCAGTCTACCCTGAACTTCTAAATATTGTTACTGATATTCTAAGTAACATGGAGGGAGAATTTTTGTTTCATTTACATGCAAATAGTTGTCTTCACAATCTCCAAGGAAGACTTTTGGAAAGGTGTGAAATATCAGACACAACCTTCAGAGGATGAAAACAAACATTGTACCATACCTCCCATGAAGACCACTTGCAGAATAACAGCTGTGCTGAACTGCACCCACTGCTGAGCAAAACACATTTCAGAGCTTCACTTTCTGCACTCAGAATTACTTTGGGTTTCTTTCTTTCTTTTTCAATTGTTTTGCACTCCAAAATTACATCAGGATACCTGAAAACCAACCCCAACCAAGCCTTTGTATCAAATTTCACATCAGGGTTTTATCTTATGTTGCAGCAAAGGGAATAATTTCTGATGTGCTTTAATATATGCTGCTATACCTGCTCAGAAAATTAGGTAGTTCATATGAAATTTCACATAAGAATTATATATAATTATCTCCTCTCTACAAGGGAACGTACTAGGCTGATATCTGTAAAGACTATTTAATGCTATTTTAAAAGATAAAAATGTAGGCAGACAGATTTACATTTAAATTGTATTTCAATCAACCTTAAAGGTTCAGTTTACACTGTTAGGATATAAAAACTTAGCACATTAAATATGCATAATGTTTTTCATTGCATGAAGGATGTGGATTGTACTTTCAGTTTCCAAGCAAATTAAACCTGCTGTCAGTAAGTACACTGTAGCAGGATACAGTGGGCTCTGTGGAAACCAATTTAAACAATTTATGCTATTGCATATCAGTTGGGTGAATTGGATTTCAAATAAATTCTCAGTGACAAGTTAGGTTCTTGCAAGAGTAGGAAGAATCCACATCTTTTTTTCTGATCACAGGTTTAGGACAATACTTTTACACTCCATGCAAAGGAGTTGAAAGAGTTGTGGTGGGAGATCCTGCACAGAAGGCAGAAAAAACAATTATTATACAGTGAGAGAAGGTCTCTATGACTTAGCAGCAAATGTCTATGTCTTGCCATGTACACATTAGGGAATTGTGTAGCTTGAGACCAGCCCACACATCCCTGGCCGCCTTCTGTGTGAATGTAGCCAGTGGGCCCATGGTATCCTCCTTTCTCATTTCAGTTCATGGATGCTTAGAGATGTTTTTTTTCCCAGCCTTTGAAGGCTGAATAAGGAGACAGATTGTGCATTAATTCATTCCAGTCAATCTACCTCATCATATGGTTTTCCTTAATCCATGTGTTATAACAAAGAGGAGATCAAATCCTGCCTATCCAGTACCTCATGGTTTGGGGCATTTTTTGTAAGGTGTAATTAGTAAACTACAATTGAAATCAAGCTTTCAAACACCAGCTTTCCACTCCTTCAAAGTGCTCTAATGAACAGCCAGGGACATATCATCACATATAACTTCTTATGATACTTACTGTGCTTAAAAAAGACATTCTAAGAACTTTTCAAGCATTGATTCATCATCCAGCTGAGAATTCTGAGAACTCATCTGTTGAGAAAAACACTCATGATAACGATTAGGCCATGAAGTCACTGCCTGCATTTAATTGAAAAGTATTTCAAATAATTGTATACGTAACATAAACACAAGTTTGAAGATAACCAAATGTCTAAGGCAAGATAATTTTATTGAACAGGTACAATTCCTTAATAATAATGCATTTCCATCTTTAGGTTAGAGGATTCTAAAGCCCTTTACAAACTGCAAGGTACTGTTTTCAGTATTTTCATAAAAAATAAGCAAAAAGTTCTAGATGGTACTCTTAAATGACTCAGCAAATTCCTTTTATGATTCTTTCTCATAACGACTCCAGGAGACTTTATATTGTAATTATATCCTCCCAGTCAACATATTGTTAAATTGCTGCCACTACTGAAGAAATTGGATTCTGTTTGTAGAACACCCAGCCATATTTTCAGCCATCTTATCACTGGACAACAATCACAGCAAATACAATTTCCTGCCATAAAGTCTGTTTTTCCAAAAGTGGCTTCCATCTCCCAAAAGACATCAGACACTTCTGTAAGCATCTTTCAAGTTTCCTCTGGATGAATCTGTCATGCAATTAGGTTATGGATGGGCTGCCGTGACAAATAGGTTGCCATTTGCCTTTTGATGTACTTTTGATTTTGATGTTTTAAGTATTTCCTTCTTTTAAATGCTGTCTTCTGGGAGCTGTACCGACTCTATTTTATGTTTTGGATAAAAGAATTGCAGCAGCATCTTTTCTTTGTGAATCCAACGAGCATGTTATAATGTGTCATATTTTTCCCAGGAGTGAATATTATTTTGAATACTTACTGTATTGTGGAATAGCCTGCAGACTAAAGAGTGTGTTTACTTACTGGTTTTCTCTGGCCTGAGAAATCTTTCAGTTGGTAAAATACAATCATAGAATCTTAAAATGACTTGGTTTGGAAGAGACCTTAAAGATCATCTAGTTCCAAGTCCCCTGCCATGAGCAGGGACACCTTCCACTAGACCAGGTTGCTCAGAGTCCCATCCAACCTGGCCTTGAACACTTCCCAGGAATGGGCATCCACAGCTTCTCTGGGCAACCTGTGCCAGTGTCTCACCACCCTCACAGAAATTAATTACTTCATTCTTCCAAAATATCTAAATAGTGATGTTTTCTCTGAAGCCTTTATTTGCCTCTGTTGCCTGTGGCTTATGATACTATCTTTAATTATATTATGATTTACTATTTTTTGTCCAAATCTCTGGCTTGTTCATTGCACAGTGGAATAGATCTGCAGGTAAATTTCCTCTAAGGAATAAAAGAGACTGCTGTCTGAGGGAATTCCTTTGCTGAGCTTGGAATAAATACTAAGGCAGGAACCTAAGAGAGAAAAACTAAGACAGCTATTGATGCTCTGGAGGAATAGGTTCTACTCCTCTATTTACTGCCTGAGTTTCTGAGTGGTGTTACTGTCTACTGTTAGAATAACTTTTGTCTAGTAACTGTTTTTTTCTTGTTCCTTTTTTTTTTCCTTTTTTTTTTTGGCATTAAGTTTGCACTGAGATAGCTTTCTAAGAAAAAAACAAATTGAATACTATTTTAAAAATTGAAAGGATGGGAGATAGATTTTATCTTTTCATTATTTAAGTAATTCTATGATTAAACCCAGAAACTAGTCCATAGTGCTTTACTCTCAGTTCCTCACTGATAAAATTTTCCAGTTTATTCATGTCTTATTTTTGCCTGGCTTTCCCTACACCAATATGGAATATTTCAGGTCAAAGAGACTTAATTCATTGTTAAAGTTATTTATTTAAATTCCAATCAGCATGAGGTTTTATAAAAATAACTTCAAAACCTTGTGCATTCCTGCTTTTCATTGCTGTGTTTAATGAAGGAATTATGAATGCAGATTTTAATGTCATCAATGTGAGGATATTGCTTTTGAATTTTGCAGCACATCTAGAGGCAAAGAAATAAAATAGCCCTTTAAAAGCAATATTTTTTACTACAAGTAGTTAGGCAATTCCTTAGTTCCTCTGCAGACGAGCAATGATTAGTCTGTTTCATTTGTGCAAACATTTAACACAATTCAGAATCTGCCCCAAACCAGGCAACTGATCTGCAAATAAATTTGAGTTAGGTAGTGAAGAATATTGTTTTCTGAGGGCTCCAATTCCAGTTTTATTTGTATATTTTTCTCTTAGTTGTCTAATGTCCTTGTAGCTTAAAACCCAAATTGCCTTGCAGTTAATGAGGCGTAATTACTTCCACTTTCTAAACACTAAGTATTTTCTTTCTTCTTTCAAAGTTTTTGGGTCAAAACACTAACACTTAGGAAGAGTCTACATTCATACTCTTCATTTAAGCTATTAAAGGATGGGTTTTCTCAAAGCAGTTATGCAATTTAAGAAGGTATGTGCTACTAGTTTTATGCATAGGTCAGTGTAAGATAGCACAAATGATTTAGAGCTCTTTATATACTAGCTGCCAAATGTATCAGAAGATGTCTATGGTCTAAAAACACTTTCTCAATATCCAGGTCATAAAATAAAAAGGGATAAAGAACTGACAGTAAAACAAACAAACAAAAAAAACCCATAAAATAAAACTAAAATTAAAGCCTTTATCCAGGTCGGCCTATATTTCAAATTCCTACTGCGAGTCTTTCTTAAGTGTCTATTTCATTTTTATGCTGCCATCTTCTATTGCAGGCAAGTAATTAAGTCTCCAAAAGATCAGTCTAGCTTAAAAGAGAAAATACTTTAATTTAGGGGAGAAGACTCCTAAGTTCTTCATACAAAAAAATCAACTTCCCCATGAACTTGCCTCTAACACTGAAACTGCTGCCTATTTCATCATAATGTTTCAATGTTTTTTGTTCAATATATGTTGTAATAATACTATTACTTTTATGAGATAAGGAAGCATAGGTAATTATGCTATATACTACATAAAATTTTTTTAGCTACAAATAGTTGCAGGCTTTGTGCATTGAGGATGTTGCCTTTGTACTGCATGCTAAGGAAAAGTACTAGAAATTATACTAACTAGAAATATAACTACTTGTTCAAATATTAATATACTCCCCATATAGTCATTATAACTAAAAGGGAAAAATTGCTTCTGAGCATTTCACATTCATCAATAGTTCATGAAAATACATAACAAGTTATGACACATCTAATAAAGATGAAAGGGATGAAAATCCTTGTGAATTTTTAATATGGATAATAAAGGGCATTAATATAGCTTAATTATATTGATAAATAATTTAAATTACTTTTTAAACTATGTTTTATTTTTATTTGAAATAACTTTACGTGGTATTTTTGTAGGAATTATAAACATGGCATTATACTGCCAGCCACTCTACAAGGGGAAGTAAGAGTTGTTGTGTTGATGATCTGAACAAATATGGCCATTTAAAACATTCTTAGAACATTTCAGCCAAAATGCTGTATCTTTTAAAGTATCCTTTTAAATCCATAGTTTAGATAAATATTAAATAACAGTAAAAAACAGTCAAAGGTCTGTCCTGAAATAAGATATCTAATTGGTCTGCCCTCTTAAGGGAAATCAGTTTCTGAACACATTATCATACAAAGGAATTATATTGCTGTCTTTGCAGGGGACACATTTGGTTTTCTGTCAGCTCAGGTATAGCCAAGTTAAAGGAAATATAGGTATTTCATTTAAAACCAGGGGCTTAAGCCAAAGTTCAAGACTAAGTCCCTAGCTTTATCTCAGTGAAATATTGTAACTTTATTTTCTCAGCAAAGTAAGCTAATATTGCATAGGAGCTTTAACTACTTAGCAGTTCAGGGTTGACACACTTTTAGCAAGATCCATGTGCCCAGGCTGAAATTTGTCTTTTTCATCTTTGCTGCATATTCACAGGGGAGTGCACTAGTTTACCTCCCTTTCTCTCTCTCTTCATCTCTCTCTGTGTTCCCTGGCTGCAGCCTGCTGACACTTACCTAGAATCACAGAATTATAGAATATCTTAAATTCTAGGGGATCCATAAGAATGACCCAGTCCAATTCCCTTCTTCCCACAGAACAACCTAAAACTAAACCATATGGCTACAAATATTGTCCAGACATTCCTTGAACTCTGTCAGGTTTGATCCCATGACGATTCCTTATAAAGCAGCGACTCTCACTGAAGAACTTTTCTCCTGATGTCCAATCAGAATTTACCTGAAGACAGTTTGTTTCCATTAATTTCTTCATGTGCTCTCGCTGGTCACCAGAGACAGAGATTAGCACCTCCCCAGCATCTGTCTCCCTTGAGAAAGCATGGAAGGCAAACCCTCAGCCTTCTCCAAGCTCAGCAAACCAAATTACATCAGCCTTTCCTCATAAATCTTGTCCTTGGGTCCTTCCACCATCTTCTCACTCTCCCCTGCATACACTCTAATAACTTCATATCCTCCTTAATTGTGGCACCCAGAACTGCCCCCAGCACTGGAGGTGAGGCTGCCCCAGCTCAGAACAGAGCAAGGCAATCCTCTCCCTTGCCTGGCTGGTGATGCTGTGCCTGATGCACCCCAAGATATGCTTGGCCCTCCTGGCTGCCACCCTGGGAAGACACACGGGGTGCCCCAATTCCCACAACAACTGGGCACACTACAGGGCACTCTGTTCAACTTACCATCCACCCAAGCACCCAGTTCTCTTCCCATTGGGCCTCTCTGCAGCCTCTTGTCCCACAGTTTGGCTGTATAACCTGTACAACGTGCTGTACTAAGTGGTTTGGTCTCACCAGATACCTAAGTTTCTCCCATTCTGGTGCTGAGAGCCAGGGAAACAATTATCACAGCTGCCTGAATCAGCCAGCACAGCAAAATTTATACAGGGAAATATATATTTAATATTTTTAGAAAGACACAAATGCATTACTTGGCAGTCCTGCCACCTGAGGACAGGTGCCTCCAGAGATCCAAAGGAATTTTGTGTCCTAAACTCAAGTGAGTCTGACTTCTGCCTTCTCCACCTGAAAAGTTTCATGAAGGTCTATCAGGGCTGTTTCTTAACAGCGCTAGAGACCTTTAGTCCTTCTCCCCAAAGTATGTTTTGGGTCTCAACAGGGATCAGACCAAAGACCCAGAGTTACTAGCTGTGTGCTGTGCACAAATGAATTGCAAATGTTCACAGTCAGGTGACTCTATTGAACATTTCCCATCCTCTAGTTTGAAAGATCCCTACACTATGCCAATAAGCAAGCCAACATCTATATTAATAAAGCATTAAAATCTCTGCATAGTTATCACAACTTCCACATATTTAACTTCTGAAATATTTATAAAGTTCATAGTACTTTGTGGAGTTGTCTGTATTTTATGTTAGAAAATAAAATTTAAAGTCAAGAAATTCTCTGTCCTCTCCAAAGGGGATGCTAACAGTTTTAAAAAATGGTTGCCTTCCAATTAAGAAGAAAAACATACAAAAAATGTCCCTAGGAATCATACAAGAAGAGGAGAAGTGGAGCAAAACCTGCCCTAGCTTTTAGAAAATTGAAATCTTTCATCCAGAAAACACTCAAATTTGAAAGGCAGAAAGGTGACAGAGTGTGTGCACTTCAGTGAAAGTGGATCATGCTATTTCAGCTTCCCTGCTGTCTCCTTTTTGCAGCAGATAACATCCAGAGGTCCCTTGATTGGGTGTGTCCCCTTGAACAAGGACACCTCTAGCCAGTCATTGGAAAGCAAGATGCCCCAAGGGCCAGCCCACCTGCAGAATTTGACCTGAGGACATGGCTTATAAACCCCTCATAAAACAAGGTGCATGTCCATGTTGTACTTCATCAGCATGAGTCTCGTGCCACATTTGGGCTGAGGGCGAGCCCAGGACCGCCCATAAAACCTTGTGTCAAAACATTTTGATTTCGATGGATTTTGGTGCATTTCTATCTTAATGTGACATTTATCTAAGATTCAAAAGTTTTAATAGTTTTCCCACTGTTTTGAGTATTTAAATGAAAAACAAATTCTCTCTTTTGATGAATTTGATCAGAACATAACTGCAAAGTCATCACAACAGAGCATCTCCATCTAAGGTGTGTTTGGGGTTTGCTCATGCACTTGCACACCTGCTAAAGAATTCAGCTAGATTACAGTAACGCTGCTACTTATGGGAGAAGAACAAAGAACACTATATGAAGGGATAGTACCAAAGCAGTAGAGGAAACCAATGTCCATAGAAGTTATATAAAGTTAGGACTGAAATTAAATTTTGGTTCTTCAGCAATGATATTCAGCACTACCACACCTTAAACAAAAATTTATTTCTTGGTGCACTAAAATTGAATCCTGTTCTTAAAGAAAAAATGCTTGATCTTACAAACAGCTACATAGAATCGTATTAAAATGCATCTGTTGACATAGTCACCTTTGTTATCTCTCCTTTCTTCTTCTGTATCGTTTGGCTTTTTGAGCCTGTCTATAAGAACTGCATATCAGACCACAGATAAAACAAAGAATTTCATAAGTTGTTCACAATAATTTAGTGCATTACAGTATGATATTGGGGTCACCATTTATGGTCACGATGAGAGCAGTGAAACAGGACTCATTGACTCCATATCAGAAGGCTTAATATGATTTATTAAAATTGACTCCATTGTTCAAAGCTTGGGCTATTTCTGCCCAGGTACAGAGCAAGCTGTTCTTCTCCATGCTCCGTACCGAAGAATCCCCAAAAAATGCTTACCATATAGAGATAACAAAACTTCACACATTGGCTAAGAAAGAGAAACAAACCCACATTTCCCGAGACAGAGACACAGGACAGAGAGATTGTTTACAGAACTTTGTGCTCTGCAAATTTGAGCTTTCCCATGAGAATATTTTTCTGCAGGGAAACTCATAATATGTTCATACAACATTACAGAGATCCAAATTTAAAAGAATTGTAATTTCTTTACTTCCTTTTGCTGGATTTTAGGCCTAAGTGAGGGTACCTAAAGCTCTGGGAGAAGAATGTCTTTTCAAAATTAAATGTCAGAAGGGACATTTAGGTTACTTCTTCAGACTCTTCAGACACTAGTGATTAGATATATGTCAGCTGAAACCCATGCTTATGGAAACAATGAGCAGCTATGTCTTATATGCAGATTTGAAACAGCTAATAGTAAACACCCACTGCAAAATATAAAAACCTTGCCTTTCTCTGCTCAAGATTACTAAAGCTGTGTTAACACTGCATAGGTGACCCAGGGTCAGAACTCCAGGCTCTTACCTGCCAAGTCAGCTGTCACAGTCATTTTATGTCTATAACTTTGTTCCCAGCTTGGTCTGGCCATTCAAGCAGCACAATTTAGGGCCAATTCTACTTAACAACTTGTTGTTATTAAGGGATTTTGCAGAGTGCAAGAATGGTTGTTGTGAGATAGGAGCTTGTTTTTCAAAAGGAAAAGAGGAGTTCAAGGTGAAGGCTCAATTGTTTAACTTGCAACTGGTGCTGCTTGGTCAGATGTGAACTTTGGGGGAGGGTTATTCCTATCACTTCATGGTCGTTGGCTAAAGTTTCATCGTGGTCTCAACACAGTCTACTGTGTTTGTTTACCTGTTTAAATAATATTTGTGGAATAACATCCTATTTGGTTTTGAACTCTGGTTTACTTTTTGTGTAACAAAATTTTCATATGTGCAGTTTGACATCCTGGGATCTAAGGGATTTGTCAGCCATTCTTAAAGTCAAATAGTTTAAAGACAAGTGAGAATAGTCCAATAGTTTTGAACTATTCCAAAACTCAGAGGGTACAAATAAATTGGTAAAGTCCAACTGACCCACTTATGCAGCACATGCCCACAGAAACAAACCAAGGCTTTAATATCCAACTTAAACAGTCTAAAATATACGTCTGCAAAGAGGGATGATTTTGAAGCCTTCACATCATGAATAAAAATTGACCATATTTAGTGTGCAGTTGGTGGAAGGTGTTGGTTGAAGGGAAGGTCCTGATGGAACAGATAAACCACTCTGAGTAGTGCCTTATGCGATGCGGTTACGGTCCCTATGAGAAATTTTGAGGAAGTTCTGCTTTAGATTCTGGTAAAAATGAAACATTTAATCAGTGGTGGACATAACTTGGCATAGCTCTGACTAGAGAAAATGGTTATTTATAATTCAAAGCCTTTTAATATTGTTTTACATGTCAAGGATGACTTCTCTGTTTGTTCAATTAGTGTAAGCAATAAGAAAATCAAAACTACCTTTTAAAAAATTTGTGGGAAAAGAATTTCAAGTTAAACTTAGAGAGAAAACATGAAAGAGAGTTGATGACCAGTTATATTCACTAGCAGAGTGTCTTTTTCTAATATAGAAGACAAAAAGCATTGAGATCTGAAAGTGAGAAAAATTGTAGGATTTTGGATCTCCCTGAAGAAAAATGGAGGAAAAATTCTCAGGAAAAAAAAAAAAATTAAAGACCTAGGATGAGCTAGATTTAGAAATTAGCTTACATGAAAATCATAGACTTCATATAATTCTGACCTTTGCAAGGCAGATTTCTTTTTTTCAGAAAAATATTAAATCGCTGTTCAAGTCTTTCAAACACCTTCCATGACCCAGGGAAAAAAACATTAATTTTGAACCTCCACGGTATCTGGGAGATTTTGAACTGTGATTTCACTTCTAAACATTGTCAGCTATTTTCCAAATATTAATTGGATTCATGGGCCTGACTTGTGCTTTCCTTGAAGTTTTTAGGCTCTGTCTTCTGCAGTTTCATGTACAAGCATTGTGACTGTGTGGTTGGGTGTGTGTTTAAAATAAGTAACCAAAACCTACAAGGAAGGGAGTGCATCTTACAGTAAGGTATGTCAGCCTGAAATTATTGTCTCTGTTTAGTGCTGCTACTAACTTCTCAAGTCTTTAGTATTTCTTTTTGTGAAAATTAAAATTGGGGTTTAGATTTTATTGTTTCTTGAACATATTTGTTTCCACTTAACATGATGTTCCCTTCTTTCTGAGGAAAGCTTAACCTAAGAGAAATGTGTTCAAATATTCTACTTCTGTAATTTTACTGAAGATAGAAGAGTGAAGTTTGCAGAAAATCCAGGCCTTTATTAGATGAAATGGAAAAGATTAAGGGATTAAAGCAGCAAAATAATCAGAACTGCTGGCTTCTTTTTCCTCTACCTTTATCAGTTTAGGTGTTTTTCTAAGTCTCAGAGCCCTTTTTCAAAACTACTATCAGGGTCTTTTTTATTATTTATTTTTTCTTTTGAGGAGTCTGTAATCACTTTTCAAATATTGCACTCCCAGATCCCTTTCTGAGACAGACTCCCCTTCTTCTCTGTAGTTCTTGAGAGTTGAGCCCTCTTCCTCTCCTCGCATGTATTATTTATGTGAGTAGGCAGAAAGCTGAAAAGAATATATTGGCAGATCCACGATTGCACACCACTCAGTAGAAAGGTTAGGGAGCACGGCACCACAAAAAATGCACCATAACTTTCCATATTCCACTGGACACTTTGAAACATTATACCTCTTGGGCAAGATGGCTTCTGCCAATAAAACTGGAAATTGATCATGGCAACAAATGCTTGTAAGACTTGTACCTGCAATAAATGAACCCAAACAATAGTGATAATTCACATCTCACAAGAGTCTCCTTTACTACTTTTAAATAAGTCTAGCAAAGAAAATGCAAAGGTAGACCATCTATTCATTAAGGTATTTTATGGAGGTTATTAATTTCTTATGTCTTCCCTAAGCAGAATTTTCTCTCTGTCTAGACACTATGTATAAAGAAAAAAGAAATAGCTTTTTGGGGAGTTTTACCTACACCTATTAACTTGGTGACAGGAACAGCGGGAACAGAAAACTTCTGCAAATGTAGGCCAGTTGTAAGTTGCTAGCTTCTACAGAGAAAAATGAGAGTATCGGTATAATCTTTTCTGTGAGATGTTCCTGGAGAAAAAGAGCACCATAACATCTAGAGCAGACATTCTCACATGCCTAAAGAGTTGTTTAAGAAACACATTCAATCATGGCAGTACCAAAGAACCTCCTAGACTTAGCCTAGCCCTAGGCAAGTACAGCTCAAGCCTACGACCCAGTGTGATGTGCAGCAAGGCAGAAAGGCCTCTCTGACCTGAACTACCTAAAGGTGTAACAGGTTGATATGTGCAACTGCAGAGTCCCTGAGTCAAAGCACAGAGTGTCTATTATCTGAAAGAAGCATCCTAAAATGTAAGTCATTGAAAATAAAAAATTCAAATGAAATTGTAATTGCATAAGAAGTGTAAACCTCTGAACGATGTTTCTAAGAGGAATCATACAGGTATGTTGTGGGAACCATAGCTCTTCACAAGTGTTTATGGTTTCTTTCACTGTGTTTTTATATATAAGTGTTACTTATAAGAGAACAATGCAACACTGAAATTTTATGAAGGAGAAAGAAAGTTTTATTTACCACAGATGAACATTTAAAACCAGAAAGTTAGAAGATATATGAGGAAACTTCTCCTATGAGCCTCTCCATTAAAGAGTTTCTCATCTTTAATGATTGCCTTCTATATTCATAGTCTACTTCAGAGATTTGCGTGCCATTTTATAGAAGACTACTTCTGCTAGATTGTTGTTTGCTGATAATCCTTTACTACTATTCATGTCCCAAGTGTTGTAGTAATGTCCCATCAATCTCTATCAACGTGAAAGCTGCATTTTTCTTATGTGCTTTACAAACACACATAAAATGCAAATTCACACAAATATATCATGACTTTATCTCACTGTTTAAAATAAAAAAAAAAAACTTCAAAAATGTTTTATGTTTAATTATAGTTTTTGTCAGTGTGAGCTTCCCATGTTTTTCCTTAGAGTCTATTCAAATATTTTCAAGTAATAAATCAGAGAGAACAAAACCCTAGAATATAATGCTTATGCTCTGGGTAAACAAAACTGCACAGTATATTTTAGCTAAGGTCTTTTTTTCTCTAGTCTCTGTTTCCTCCTGAAGCTGAGGACACAGTAAAACTAGGGAATGGAAATTCATGTTTTTATGCCATACTACATACTCTAGAAAAGCGATTTTCTGGATTACCGAATGCAGACAACTAAAATGGGGAAAAGATGAGATTATGATGTTTTACTGCTGTGTCTAAAGCTATTTGTGATGGATTAAACTACAAAGTGAAGTTACAATTCAAATACCCTTTTTACATCGTGCAGCCCTTCTTTACTGATTTTATGAGTCTATAGAGCTTAAATTTAAATAGTTGTCATTAATTTTAAAAGTCCTGGTCTTGTAATTCCTTGCAAACTACTTGTGCAAAGGATGCAGGATGCAGTATTTTTTTCTACTGATTTTGGACTTTTGCTGCCTGCAATGTCTTTTTTCCTCTGCACAATCAGTTATTCATTTGACTTTATCTGTTACCAGTTTGCTGTTACTTTTTCTGTAAGTTCTAGCTGGATGTAGTAGAAATATTTGTTGACCAAAGCAAGAAGCTCACCAGATTAAACAGAGCATGCCAGGTCAGTGTTGTGTGCCTGTAGCAGAATGGTCAAGAGAAGATTCCTGGCCAGGCACAAGAGGAAGTTTTCAGTGATCGTGTGGATGATTATGATTAGTTTTATTGCTAATAAAGCATCTAAATATTGCCAATGCAGTCTCTAAACAGCTCATCATCTCCTACAATGGATCTTAGAATAATCCAGTCATGGTCGCTTGTCTTGAGTCATGAGCTTTAGTGAGACCCACTTGCTTCCTAAACTTCTCAGAGAAGTCTAGGTGTGGTAAACTCAGTCCACTGAGTTTAAGATTTGGCCAACAGGCCATGTCTAAAGGGCTATAATATAAGCAGGTTCAGCTGGAAATGTACAGGTTTACAGCCTCTGGATTTGCAGAATTCACAATTACAAAGCAACAAAGCATCTAGATGGCCACAATTTTATGTCTGTATTTGACTGGACCTTAGTGCTTTATACTCACCCATCCAAAAGGGAGTGTTTCACATCTTCAAGCTGGACACAGGGAAGGGATCTACCTGGAAGCTGCCTGAAACCTTGGTAGACTACATGACCCAGTCTCCAGCAGCATTTTATACCCTTTTGCAGGTTGATGTGCATCAATCACAAACATCTCAGCTCACCTATTTCTGGAATCTATTCAGACACTGAATGGAACATCCAGACAGCTCCTCCTGAAATGCTCACCTGTTGTTCTTGCTTTAGGACCAACCACATGCATTAACCCTCAGAGAGCTGGAAAGGGAAAGAGATTATTGCGGGAGGAGGCACACAAAGATACCACTGTCTTTGGTCACCAACACAGTGCCATATTTGATCGCTACAATTACAATTTTCCTGACCTGAAAAAACTTTGCTAACTGCATGTACTTTATCATTTTTACATGGAATGAGGAAATGTTATGATCCTCCATTCAATATATGGAGAGAGAAAAATCTGCATGAGAAGAGGACAAGACAGGACACATAAAGCAAAAGGAGTGTGTTGCTTCTCAGTTACCTCATGCTGGAACATTCTTATTCCTTAGTGTTTCCATCTGACCCTGTTATCCAGATTAACATTTTGAGTCAATGTAGAAAAAGTTACCTCTAAAATACGACACCCTACATTTTATAGGAAAGAGACCTATATATATGTATAAATTTTACCTCTACAAGGGACTTTTTCCCTTTGATTCTAGAGGGATTTCACACACCTTTCTTAGCTTGTCTTTGCTAGTTATTACATTTTTCATTTTAAAACTAGGTACAACAATACCTCCCTCTGTGCCCAGAAAAAAGACCAAAGCAAACCTGTTCCTTACTTCTGTCCCAGTACTACACTGAGTAAATAAAACCTGTTTATATGAGACTCAGGTGGGATTCTACAGGTGGCAATGCATAACTCTGTGTTTACATCAGTCAGCTTTCTCTCCTTTGACAGTTACCAGAATTCTATTTAACAGAGTTAATATGCTCTAGGATGCAATTCACCTCATCTAAAAAAATCATCTAATAATCAGGTCATATAAATCACAGTTAAAAATGGGTGCTTGCTTCCCCTGCCCATAAAATGAGAGCCTACAACATAGTGGTGATGTCCAGATGAGAGCAACAGGCTTGTAAAAGCCTGGTTCCCAGAGTACAGTTCACGGATTTTGGTTACAGACCAAAGCTGCACCTTAGTGTCAAGCACTAAAAAGCCTAGAGAAGTTATTTGTCCTGATGTCTTCTGTTGTCTTCACCCTCATTCATTCATTTAAGCTAAGTTATACTCTCTCATAATTAATTGGATGAAAAACATGCTCCTGGATCCACGTAGCTGCTCAGCTGACAGGAGGCAGCTTGTTAAGTCACTGCAATTCAATTGTGTTTGTACTGCTGTAACATGAAGCTTTGGTTTTCCTCTGCTGGGGGTTTAAATCACAAATAACTTCCCTGAAGACATTACATTTATTTCACAGAATAAAACCAACATGAGAAGAGAATCAGGGCCTTAGGCCACCCAGCTTATATAACAATAAAAGGAGAATGGGAATTTTTGAATGACATCATCAAAGCAGGTCATAAAACCAAACATACACTAATTAAGAAAGTGTATTGCCAAAGTTAGAGACTGTAAGGTAGATAACAACATCGTACAAAAACATAAATAATTTTTTTTAATAGAAATTTAGCTGCTGAGCAATAGCTAAAACCTACACAAGTCTTGGATCATAGGTGCTTTAACTTGATAAGAGGCATAGGAGTTATGTGCTGCACAATGGAAATATGCATCTTAGACAAATCACTGAAGTGAATATCAGCCTTTAGGTACTCAGGGTGAATGTTTCCTATCACATTGCAGGTATGTGAGACATGAATATTATTTGATTATTCAATTAATTACGTTAAAAAGCAGAAGCAAAACCAACACACCATACAGCTCAACATTACAAAACAATTATTCTATTCAGTCAGTGCTTTAAAAACAAACCCATTCCAGAACAGCTGGAAGCCTTCAAGTGACAGTTATAACAGTTGCAAGTGGTAGTTAACATAATGTAGCAAAAGAAAAGCTTGATTCTTTTGGTCTTTTTTTTCCACATATTTTATTTCTAAATTTACATTTGGTTTATGATTTTCGTGTACTATCTTGACTATTCTTTTATCTCTCCTGAAAAGTTCTAATTAGCAATTCTCACTGGCTTTGGTGCACCTGTCATTGAAATCCCTCCTAATGCATTTTAACATGCCCCAAACCTGCTCTAGAATGCGTTTTTTAACAGTATGTATATTTTGCTTGTTTAGTTCAAAATTCAGATACATCCCCGTAAGCACAGGTTGATCTGCCAAAATGAATAATACTAGGTATGTTGCTATAACACTACTCCTAGCTGATGAATTACTTCTATATGTAGTAGAAATAAAGAGGCATTTATATATATATATATTTTTAATCTTGACCGTGGGTTTGTGTCATTTAGGGCAAATATCAGTAGAAAGCTAGGTAAACCACACCAAAGAGATACTCTCTGATGACTCATTCTTTAAGAAAGAGAAAATTAACTGGTAGCAGAATGTAAATGGTCAGTTTGAAAGGCACTAGCCTATTCTTTTTATCTCAGTGGAAATGACTAATACCAAGGGAGATCAACTCAGACTCAGATTCCCAAATCTGGAAATGACCCACTGAACTGGATTTATTGTGCTAATACAGCGAGTCATGGTGCTGACTATGAATGCTTCTTTTAGCAGTGTGAGAGTATGAATGGATATTTCACTTAAATGACCAATCAGGATCTATAAAGTTAGTCCAATAAATGAAAACCATTCATTGATGAAAGATCAAAACACATCACAGACACCTCATGTATCTTTAGGCAAAATAAATCAGTTAGAAGCTTCTTAAGCAGCCAGTGGCCTTGAGAAATGAAGAACTGAAGATACTCTGCTGCACAGAAACTGCTCCACAGCCATAGTTTGTGGCCAGATTCATTATTGCTGAAACACAGCCTTATCCAGGGCTGCCTGCACAGAAATGTAGGTGCAAACTCTCTGGTCTTGTGAATGCCCAGGACTTCAAGTACTCGAACAGCTGCCTTGGCTGCCCTGTAAACACCTACATAAACTTTTCCATGGTGTAGTTGTATCACTTAAGTTAATCTTCTTCTCTGAGCGTCCATTTAGAGGTTTCAGTTATTCAGTTTTGAATAAGTGCAGAAGTGGGCAGAACAGACTTCTGAATTAAATTCTTCAGCCTGATTTTCTGGCGCTGGACAATGGGACTCTCTAGCACCATGCTCATGCTGTCAGAATCCAAGCACCACAGAGCTGCACAGGGCACTGGAATGAGCCCCTACAATAGTTATAAATAAGAATTTTAGCTGTTACACACATACACAAAGTATTTTGGGTTTTTTTGAGCTTCATATTTGGGAGGGAGGGTATGCTGGAGTTTTGTTCATTTTCCAGTGACTCCTTGCACACCCTCGAAGAGACATACCAGACTTCTCATTTCAAGACAGCAGAAGAGCAGTTTGGACAGCTCTAAAGTAATAGTACTTTTATTCCTCCCAGACCCACTTATATTTCTGCATGCAGTTCAGCTCATCTGAACAAGAATTGGTCAGAATTTATGGTGCTCCATCCACATTCTATATCCAGGAATTTTCAGAGGGAAAAACAGCCAGTGATATCATGTTGGAGAGATCAATAAGCAGATGATTTTTACAAATGTTTATCCTTAAGTAGATTAATAAAGCCTAATCTACTATTAAAAGATATTCTGATATTTTTACAGATTCTTACTTCTCAAGTTGTCAAACCAAGAGGTTTTAATTTCTGTGGTTTTCCTGCTGTAGAATTTTATTTTGCTGATGGATCTGGTCTAATTCCTTTAGCAGTCAGGAGAAATCCAAGCACTAGCAGTGATTGAATAGTTCTGATACTGAAGAAAGTGGAGTCATTATTATAGCTGTTAATCTGGCATAGCCTGTATTTTAACATATGATTTTCTCTCATGTAATGCCAACTAATGCCATCCAAAGCTCTCCAACACAGAGGAAGTTACAAATTAATTTTCTAAATTTATATAAATGGAAAATATGGTATTTAACTGGTGGTACAACTCCAGTAACAGTAGGGATAGGCACGTCTGCATCTTCATATTTGCTTTTGTGTGACAGAAAGGCCCAAAGATCTTTTTGACAGAGTTTAGATAAAAGAGAGAATTCCTATCTGACTTTGTTTTCCTTTTCTTGTGGCCTCTGCTAGGAAGACAGGCATGGCACAGCTTTTGATAAAACTTTGGGGGTCAATTTTAGGCACAGCAATAACTCAGAATTATCTATCTTTGCTTGTTTATATTCAAAGAGATTAATAATGAAAAGAACAAAATAATAACTGAACTTTTTCCCTGTTGGATTTCAGGATGGTATTCTTTAAAACTAGTTGGAGGTTTTTTTTTTCCTCTGCTTCATAGTTAGAGTTGGGAACTTGTTTCTCCCCTTCTTTTATATACTTGGAAGTGCAAATGATAGAAACTGCTACCAATTCAGATTTTACTGCAGCCTAACCCTTGTCTGAGTTTGTTCATCCAGAGCACAACTTTGTCTTAGGACAGCTTCTGAACCTGTGTAACTTAGGTTTTATTTCAGACATTTTGGGCTGTAAATCTCTCACATCTCACTGAACTTTATCAAAATTAACATTGATGTCTGTGGTATTCAGAAAATGAAGGAAAGGTCAATAGCATTAAGTCAGCTTCAACTGAGGTCATGCCAACCTGCAGGACAGATCCTCATGTAAGAGGTGATGACTCATCTCCTTGAAGAAACCTGCAGCATGGTTCATTTCTTGGTTATTATAGAATGATATATTTAGTCATCAAGGTCTGCTGCTGCCAAAGAAACAAAAAGAAAGACTTGTCTAGCTCTCAAGTTCAGGAAAAAAAAAAATGTTTATTTCTTCATCATCAGGCATCTGTATACCTGTCTGGCCACAAAGCAATTATTGTTTATTCAGGTCTTACTGAACACAAAGCATTGTGCATTTTATAAGTGTAGTCTTGCTCAGAGACAGTGCTTTATATACAATAAAATCAGGGAGGAGTACACAATCCCTCACCAACATCAGTCTATAATCTGAAAGATAATAAACATCCAGAGAATGCAAAAGTGAAAAAGAAGCAAAAAAGTCAATACAACTTTTTCATTTGGTATATGGCCCTCTTTTCCATTTTATCTTTCACTCTTTTAGTAAAAGCTTCTGGGCAAAGCTGCTGACTGCAGAAGCTGTGACCCAGAGCATGCAAAGCCCATCTTCACAGAGAATAACCTGTACAGCAGTCCCTTCCACATAATGACAAGCCTGAAAGTTGTGGGAAGGAAATGTCTGAAAGAAGCTTCAAATTCTAGCTATCAAAAGATCTGCTTTCAAAAAATGTCTTTAAAAATTTCAGTGTTGCTGTTGATTGCCTGGTGTCCCTATAGTTAAGTTATCAGGTTCAGTATGTCACTTTATTCCAGGTTCTGTACAGATTTAAGGAAAAATCTTTTCTTTTTGACTGAATTTGCAGGGCAGACTCAGATAGTTAATAGGAAAGACATACAGTTTAATGTAATCATACAATGTGTAAGAGTACTAAATACTGTTTGAGTTCTAGTCCATGGTGAATTAATTATATTCAAAATTATGAAGCGAAAACAACTATTTCCTGCAAATAAAATGAAACTTTATTGAGGATAAGCAAAGTCTAATGATTTAATTTGTTTGGGTTGTGTTTAAACAACACAATAAGGCATTAGAAGCCTGGAAAATAAGGCAAGACATAGATAATGAAATTGGTGAGGAAGCAGCAGCAGAGTACTGATGAAACTCCACTGATCATTTGGTGGCTCGTGTTGCAACATTTACCAACTGTCTTTTGTTCACAGTCTGGAAAAGCTGCTCCTAAAAGAAGCTTTCCCTGTTTGAGGTTTCTGATCATTCTGGAAGGATGAGAATGAGGCATCAAGGACAGGGGAGCTGGCCACAATATTGGCAGTAGGATCCCCAAACTGAGTCTGATCACTTGTGGCACAGGGACATCAAACAGGCGGCAAGGAGGGAAATTTCCTGTTTCCTTGCAACATCTGTCTTTGGGCTTTCCCAAATGTGTGATTTTTGCCTAAAATCCATATAATATCATGTTCTATTGCAGTCTAAACATATGAAGCTTGGTGTTACTTTGAGTAGGAGCAACCAGCTGAAGTTGTCTGACAGTGAGTTGTCTAAAGCAAAGCTAATCACCTTGATATCCTAATCACCTAATACCAGATGGGGTATTCATCTGGGTAGGTGGGGTGATTCATCCACTGGAGGTGGCTGTCACTCCCTAATCTTGAAAAGGAACCTAAACAGCTGGCTTGGTCCAAAAACTTGACTAAGTTTGATTTGTCAGCCAAAGATAGGTGAGATGATCTTAACCTCTACACATAAAATTGCTCCTATTACGAAGTTGTCCTTAGTCACAGAGTGCCTTAAGATCACAGATGCCAGCAGGTACCTCTCACTGAATTAGGTGCAAGAATACTTCAGAGCAACTGTGGTTCAAAGTGGTGCCAGGAGAGGGTTAGATTTGGACATTAAGGAAGCATTTCCTTACCAAGAGGGTGGCTAACCACTTGAATAGGCTTCTTAGAGAGGAAGCTGATGCTCCAAGCCTGTCAGTGTTAGGACATTTGGATAATGCCTTTAACATTGGTCTTTGGTCAGCCCTAAACTGGTCAGGCAGCAGGACTAGTATGTTCCTTCATAGTATGTCCCTTCCATCCAAAATATTCTAGTCTAGTCTAGTCTAGTCTATATTTTCATTATCTTTCTATGGGGATTTTTGGTATTTTACTGCTGAAGATCAGCAAGTTCAGGGTCTTCTTAGATGAACATTTTTACAGTCATTAAATTAGATTATCAGTGATTATCCTTAAAAGAGTTATAAATTAGGCTCCTAACAGTCAAAGTTTTTCCTACAGGTTGATCCTCTTCTTCTGGTTTGGGGGAAAGTCCTTGAGCAGATTGGGCTAGGGGGCTCCGACAAAGTTTTTAAATCCATAACTTTTTTGTCTTTTGTCTTTCTGTCTCTTAAAATAAAGATATTGATTTATTGAAAATAAAGACAGTGAGTTCTCTGCTCAATTTTTTATATAATATCCCCCCAGCAATGAAAAATAAAGAAAGCCAGATGTATATATCTATCATTTTATATATCATCAGCCTTTTACATCAGCTCTGTCTTGCTTCATTACTCTGGAATTTTCCCTCAGATGTGTCACACACCCTGGTACACAATTATCAGCAAAATTAAGTGAGCTTTTATCCTGCTCTGTCCTGCTACATTTGGTCTACATTTCCTGGAAAGATTTGGAGCAAAAAGTTGAGCTCTGCCATTAATTACAGTGTGTTGATAAGAGTAAATTCCATTTGTATCATTTGTCTTGGAAGTGCAGGTGAATAAATTAACTGTTGTAAATGTCCAAGGTTCATGGGTAGTTTTACATTTCAAACAGACTTTTCTCAAATGATCCCTAGGAAAAATATTGGCTTTGGATACAGATCTGAAATAGAATCCCCTAAGATCTTCAATCTATTTTCATTGCACTCCATTTCCTCCCTTGATTTCCAGAATCAAAATGGTGTGAGAACATAAAGCAAATTGTAAAATCAATTCTGTAATTTGTTCTGAAAACTCAAATTTGTTTTCAAGCAGGTGCAGAAAAATATTTTTTTAAATTAAATTAAAAGTAGCTAGTATAAAAGTGGATATTTAAAATTGTGAAATAATTTTTGATTGTTTTTAATTAATACTTGTTTTGCAGCTTTTCTAAATCAGTCAAATGGTAAAAATTTTCAGTGGTGAAAATTGCTGTTCTATTAGCAATTCAAGTTGATGTTCTTGCTATTGGTAGTTGATAAATTTTTCTGTCTGTTCTTCACCAAGAATCTGTCCATGTGATTTCTTTTCCACAAACTTAAAAGTGTGCTGTGAATGCAGGCAGGTCAGAACAACAGCCTCTTTTATTTTTCACATTTTAATGTAGGTTGCACAATTCAACGTTTGAGTATTTACAATACAAACACTCCAAGGTTTAGGTTAAAAAAGTTGATATCAGAATAAAGAGAAGCATTATTAATTTCCAGAAAGTATTAATTTCTCTCAACATATTGGGCAGCAGCTAGATGAAAATAAGATTTCCCTTTATAGAGGATTTCATCTTTTATGATTGTGAGCATCTACATGTACTATGAAATGTCTGTGAATATTGAAGGTGTCTGTGTGGGAAAGGGTAAGAAGGAGCAGTGGAGTGGAGCTGAACTCTCTGCTTAAAGAAACCTTTCATGTCTTCCTACACTGATTTGTGGAGCTGCAGAGCCCTACTAAGCCTCCACTGAGGTGTCCAGAAAGAACTTCTTTATTACAGCTCAAGGCAACTGAATGAAATTCAGTGTTTCCTTTTAGAACATAAACTCTCCTGCACTTGGATTGGAGTTGTGAGAAAATATTGCAGCAGGAACAGTCAAATCTGTTTATATGTGAAGAAACTATTTATGTAACAGAGCTTTATCGTTTCCCTCAGTTTCCAAAGTAAAATACCACCTATATTAGCTACCAGACAGAGCTACAGGTAAAATCTATTTTCAGAGATCAGCTTATTGGTCTTTTGAAAGTTACCAAAGCCATAAAATCTAGACCTGATGTTAGAAATGTGAGCTTGGGGATAAACAGGGATCCTCCCAGTCTGGAATTGTATTGGAGCTCTCCAATTCTATTACATGCATCACAGACTCAGTGGTGTAGCCTTGCAGAAATCTGTCATGAAATGAGCCTCAAGGACCATGAAGAGATTGATCATTTATATAAAATAATGTTCTTTTTCTGGTTTATTCTGTTTGTGCAGCCACTGGAAAAACATTTTGTTTCTTGACAAAAGTATTGTTCACCATCCAGCCACTCTTATGAAACTAATAGAAATAATTTATTTTGTACCAATACAAAGAATTCTTATTAAATACTTTACCATGTTGTGCATGCCTTTTGACTTCTTTTTGGGCTTTTATGTTTGGGTGTTTTTGTTTTTTTGTTTTTCTGGTTTTTACTTACAAGGATATAGTAATTGTAACTTTCTTTTCTGTATTTTGGATACAACTTGATAGGAAGATTTATAAAAACTGATTCTTTTTTAATGCTATTTAACAGGGTTTGACTACTTAAGTTTACCAAAAAAAGAAAGCATAAGTAAAAAATAGAATTTCAGATGGATTGACTTCTGAAATACCTAAGACCTTTGAGAAAATCTCAAAAACTAATTCTCTAAGAACAAGGAAAATTGCATCCTGTATCACCTCACCCTCCTAGTTGTTGCTTTTGCTCTTGTCTGAAATGTCAGAAACAAAAATATCACACTGAGAAAATAAAAGATCAATTTGTTTCAAAAAAATAAAAAAAAATGGAGAATGTCATTCTTCTGACACTTATTCAGTGGGATGTTTAGGCTTATGCCTAGCTTTTGCCATTTAAAACCACTAGGCTACATGCCAGGCTGAGGTTTGGTGGAGTCCTGAGTACCTTGCTTGTCCAAGCCTCTGAACAGAAAATATTTTTATAACATAATAATTTCTATAATGGAGTTCAAGGTAGGCCAGGTCCTCATTTATGGTTTTTGATCTCCATTTCTGTGGAATCACCACTGACCATCAGCAGAGATGCTGGAGAAAGTTGCCAGAGAGTTCCTTAAAATGTTTGATATGTCAACAAAATTGCCGACAAATTAGTATTGTTTTTCTGATGTGGCTAATCCCTTTTTACTTCAGTGATACAGTTCCTTTTGATCTTTAGGTGAAACATTTGCACAGTCATGAAAAAAAACATAGCAGTATGAATATCTGCCTGGGATAGCAGATGTGATGTGCACTATACTTTCTCTCATGGGTGATAATATTGTCACAAAAATACTCTCTAACTCTTTAATAATTTGACTTTAAAAAATAATCTTATCATATTACAAGGCAAAGTTGTAATTGACTGCAAGTCCAATAAACAAATTAATGTCATTTTTTACTGTCATAACTCGTGCTATCATGAGAAAGGATATCTTTACTCTAAAAAGGTCATTTCTCTTAGGCTGTAGGAGGACTAACAAGCTAATTATAAATCCAGCTGAAGGGAAGACTTATGGACTCAGTCCATAATTATGTCTGGAATTGGTTTATTCTGAAAGTATGGTGAACTCAGTGGAATCTTCTGGGATTTCAGGCACTGTACATAGACCATTGAAATAAATCCTTAACACTGTTTTAATTTCTTTTTTTCTATATAGACCAAGTTATTCCTCATGTAGAGGTTTTGTTCTAATTATTTCATTGTATCAGTCGCACAGTTTTGCAATACAATGTATTGTAAGGGTTATATATATTTCAGTATATAAATGTATACAAAATTTGACCTACATTTAAGAGAGGACGTGAAGATATTTTGAGCTCAATAGGAAAAAAGGATGTGTTCAGCTATTTCCTGGGCTAGCACTCTAGATGCAGCATAAATGAAGAATAATGGAAGTTGCAAAGGGGAATATTTCTCCCCTACTGCCAAGTGACTGGGAAAATTAAAGGAGAAAAAAAAAAAAAAAGAAGTCTCAGAGGCTTTTATAACAAATCTTAGGAGCAACATGGGAGATGGATGTGAAAGACTGCATTTTTAAAATTGTTTTACAAGATCAAAAAATAATTTCTTTTCGCTCTTCATTTTAAGGAGAATTTTAACATCAAATGAATGACCTTTTTATGTACAATCAATAGTCCTGAATATGTAAATGGTGCATTGTAATCAATATATAGGAATAAACAGTAAGACGGAAATATTATCACTGACAAAAACATCCTCATATAGCTGAGAAAAAGTGGAGATGAAAATTTATTTTTCTAAATATAACCGCATATCAGTTTTTTCCCCTCAGTGTGAATTAGTGATTGGTACTGAAGGGCAAACAAAAAAATAGATTTGAGATATAGTTATAATAATCATACTAAAATTAATATCAATATCAATATGAGAGGTACTAAAATATGCTGAAAAAGCCATTTATTTTGAACCCCTCAGCTACAATTCAAGAAATCTGCCATATTTATTGATTGATATGGGAGCTCTACAGCAAAAGCTTTAAAGAATGAAAATTTCCTGAGGAATATCGTGTCACTGCCAGTAAACAGAGTTTAATGTTATAACTTCATCCTCAACAATGCTACCTTTTGAAAGAAATTTGTGCAACGTGACCCATTTGTCAAGCTGATCAAGACTGAGCTCTCCATTAACATATGATGAAAAAAAGAACTCATATAAAGAATCAGACATGTTGGCAAAAATGGGTGAAAATGTGCTTTATTATGTTACTGAATATGGAGAAACATCAAACAAAAAAAACCCCAGAATCTGAGATAATTTTAAATTGTCCCCAAATTTTGTAATAAATATAAAAGTGAGAGAAAGCTTTGAGATATTATTGAAATTCACAACTCTGATTATTTTACAAAGTGTAAAATTCCCATTCAAAAGCTTTTGTCTGAAGACAATATCCCTAGATAATCAAGAAAAAGCTTTTCCTCTGCTTACATAGCTATGTAATGCAGTTTCAGTATGTAGACTGACAAATGCATTGAAAAGAACATTAAATTTGTTCTCTTTTCCCTGACCAAGCAGAAAAGTTAAGAGGGTTCATGATTAAAATACGTTTGACCTTGGGTTATTAAGTAGGAGAAAAAAACAGTATATATTTTAAAAAGTTTTATTTTGATAGTCTTTCTGTTCTTGTCTGTCATCCAATAAAGCTGAACATTTAAGTCTTACTATAAAACAGCTTTAACTATTCTGTCAAGAGTGACTTTTTAAACCTGTCAAGCAGTCATTCCTTTCCTACTGCAAAACATCTAACTGCAAGCTTCCTAGTCTTACTACTAAACAAAAGTTTCAGAATTAAACCCCCATTTTATAAAAACCTTTTTACAAACTTACCAACAAATTCTGGAAGATGCTTCATTTTCCATTTCTTATCAAAAGCTAAGTTAACGGACGTTTCTGGACTGAGGTCAAAGAAACTTCTATAAACAATAGTTAAGTATGAAAGTTTGTGAAACAGATAATATTTTGCTCATTGGTTTCCACCTATCAAAAATAACATTTTGCTGTCAAACTGTCAACATTAGATTAAAAGTTGTATTTACTGGTTGAAGCACAGGTTATATAATAAAGCATTGTCTTTCTGTATACCTCAGCAGGAAATTCTAATAAAAAATCTGTATCATTAATAAGCTACTGAAAGTAAATGGAAGTGTCTTTCTCTGGCACTGGATAGTGTAAGAAATCTGTATTTGAGGCTGCTAAATATATTCCACTAAGAAATCCCAGTTTTCAGCAGCTTATGACTTTGCCTTAGGTCAACCTTTCACACTGAAATTTTCCATGCTTGCTCCATACTTCAGACTTTTTCTTTTAGGGAGATGGGTGTTAAATTTCAGCAGAGGTTCAAGTACTTCACAGAATGAGAGTAGAAGGTGGTTTCACCAAAACAAATTCTCGGGTATTTGATATGCATTCTGGACCACTTATGCTTTAGAGAAGAATTTTGGCAATAGTAGTAAAGACTGCTCTTGGAGATACACATCTCTTCCCCATTAGAAAGTCAGATTTGGCCAAATTAGCAGATTCTTAAGATCTCCTGGTGTATCTGTTCAGTCAATGCTTCCAGGGTTTGTCACAGATCCCCTGTGCTTAATTCAGGCACCTTACTCCTGCTCTGATCTCACAGTGTGCCAGCTGCACTGAGTCCACTAGAGCTCCCCCAGGAAAACAGCACACATCCCAGAAGTAGAGAGGCTTAGGATCGGCAGCTCCTTCCCATGTGGCTTGGGACAAGAATGAGTTGTGAGACAGAATTCCCATTTGAATGATAATCTTGTTTTTCAAGGAATAATTGATTACAGATCTATACCTTCAACTATCTTCACAATTTTATAGGAATTTCTGTCAACTACTACTTTGTAAGCAGACAGTAAACATTGCTTCTATATCTCACCAAAAACCCCTGACAAATTTCACAAACTGTCTTCTGGATGATCTGAGGCTGTGACTCCAACATCCCATGGCAATTTTTCTTTCTACTTAGCCAGTGAACTGTAAGAAAAAGTGCAGCCTTTTAAGATCCTTTCAAGAAAAAAGCTGCTAAATCTTAACTGAGAATCCTCTGCTTTTTGAAGATCAAAGGGATAGGTAAATATTATCAAAGAGTCTTTATATACCTTTGACTGTCATAAGAAGTTGCTACCATCCAGATATGACCACAGCTGGGGTTGGTTCCAGGCTGGGATGTTGGAGGCATTGCCCACTGTTCTCCTTCAAGGGCAGAGAGTACTAAACTTTTAAAACATCTTTCCATATATAGATAAGGGGAATTATTCACTTCTGGAAGTGCTTTGTTGCCCTGAAGTCTTTTCCAGTGCCCCTGGCCCTACATTTTCTTACTTATGAAAAGAAAAAAGCACCACGAATTAGGTATAGAACTTCCCTTCTCCCCCAGCTATGCAGTTACGTGAACAAACTTAGCAACATATAGAAATTGGGATAATTTTGTTACAACTTTAAAAGTCTTAGGACAAAAGAGACTAAAATGGTCTTTGTGACTGGATCCTGTGTTTGTTCTAGTTGACTGCTGAGAATATTCTAGGAAAACCAAAAAGAAACAAAAAGCCCAAGCCAAAGATAATTTTCCTCCTGACTCAGCCTTTCTGAGCAGCAGTTCTGACTCCTAAATCACCCTCAAAAGCCCCAAACCCTCTAGCCTAAAACTACATTGTTTTCTACTTTGTTTCAGGGCACCACAATAACTAAAAGTGGGAAAGCACATAAAATGTGCAAAATTAGCTAAAATTATGCAACCATTTTGAATATACCAGTTATGGTCCTGGAAAAGAAGAGCAAAGAGCTCTCCTGAAAATTGTGTTCACCTTCACACTTTATATTCCTCAAGACCTTGCTTTTGGGGACTTGACAAAGCATAGCAGTGGATGGGATGTCACACTTGGTGCTAGTTATTTCTGATTTGCGGCCAAATTCTTATCCAATATAGAATGAGGCCTCTATTCCTCATATCAACGGAATACTCAAAAACATTTTTTCACTATACAGAGTTTTAATACCTTACCAGTATGTCAACTTAACTATTCCCATTGTCTTACAAAAATGAGTCATGAACTCAACGTGCACTGTGTTTTCTGATTAGCACAGTGAGATCTCAGCTGGGTTTGCGGCCACTTTTGCACTGGTAATTGAAGAGGACAGGTAGTGACTTGTGACTGATACTTGAAATCAGATTGACACCTCCATGTCTTGAAGTTTCTCTATTTAATTGAAATAAACATACTTTCAGAGACAAAAGGCCCTTGGAGACTTTTGTCCTTAAAGACTAGAACTGGCTGATTGAAACAAGTTGACACCATCTCCTTGTAATTTTCCACTATGTTTCTAATCTTCTTTGAAAAGTACACTGTATGCAGGCAGAGGCAATATTAACAACATTTTTCTAAAGTATAATGAACTCTTCTTAGAAGCCCAGTCACATACTGCATTTTGAATGTGTTTTGTACTGGCCTAAATTATTGCAAAACTCCTCAGGATTTTGTAAAACCACCATTCTCAGGAAAACAAGCAGAATATCAGCAATAATATGTATAAATTCAAGTGTGCTTTAAAAAGTATATGCCTGTAATTTCAGAACTGCTGACAGTGAGTTTGAGTAGGGATACAGTTTTCTGCATCCACTATAAAACTGGGCAAAGTCTTCTGCTTTGACCTGTTTTTCCATAACATCTTTTTAAGGTCTTTTTTCAGTAGAGTTACTCTGAGTAATTAATGGAGCAGGATTGTTGCTATTTCACAGAACAGAACCTGGGAAAAAATTGCAGGTCATTTCAAAATGTGTCAAAGCAGGACTGTTTTCCCTTGGAAAAAGCAATATAGCTGGTTGTAAATGCCAAGGTCAAAAAAGTTTTACAGCTTCAGTCAGGCATCCTAAAAACAGTAAATACACAGTAGGTCTTATATAATTAAAGCGATTTATATACACAAATAGAGATCAAAAACTTACTTTGCACCCACCCATTCCCCTTCCAAACAATAGGAAAGGAAACAAACAACACACCACAGACATGCATCATTTTGTTTTAGTCACTACTGGAAAACAGCCAGAGATTACAATGATGAGATCAGTATAAGGCTGCTCTGTTGAATGAAATGGAATTGCTTAGTGACAGCAGAGAGGCTGAATTTGTGACAGCAGTTCTGGAGCACAGGGCAAGGTAGAACAAAATGGTCATAAAAGTACCCACAGTCATGTTGTAGCTCCATAGCTTATATCAGTGGCTAATGGCTTTGTTTTGTTTTGGTTTAAACACATCATGATTCTTAAAAACTTCATGGAGCTGAATGAAAACATCAATCCATAAATGGAGGACTTAGCAGAAGCCCATAAAAGCAAAGCTCCTGATTTTAGAAAATATCTTTTTACTCTATACTGAAATCCAAAACACAGACAGATTCCATAATGTTATAGAACATGTTACAGGGAGAAGAAAGAAACTGTTAAAACACCAGGACACTCTCACCAGGTCTCCTGTGCTAGTATGAAATTATTTACTGGCTTTACAGTGCTTGATAGATTTTCATTCATAGTGAATATCTGAATTTACATATAATGGTTAATTCTTTGAATTCTCTTTGCATCTTGCTATTATTCTCAAATCCTCTACTTTTCTAAGAAATTACAGTGGTCTTTGGTAAACCATTTCCATGAGAGAGTTACCTTTGCAGATATCTAGACTTTTTTGATTGGTGCATAATACTAGACTCATACAGAATCAAGCACGTCCAAAATGATAAAAAGATAATAGCAAACCATGTGCCTAGAATATATTCCTACTGGGTTTCAAACCACTTCTGTGTAGGATAGTATTGAAAGTTTTATAAAATTCATTAAGCTGAGCCCACAGTGCCATTGAAATTTGTGTGGTTCAGTCTTTTAATTTCTGTGTGAGGCAAAGTCAGCTGGGGTAAACAATATCACAGTGCTATACTCAGAGAACAGATACATGGGAAATATGGAGTAATGTTATACTTCATTGCTGAGAAGACAATGTCCAGTTCATTACTTTTAAAGACATTCTAATAGCATCACTTATGAAGTACTCTGATATCAAATGGTACGTTTTATATTTCGTTTTGGATAGAAAAAAGTAGTCCATGCGCATGGAAAAACACCTTGCAGTGCAAAACCTTGTACAAATATGGAACATATTTTAATACTGAAAATTTTAAGATCATTTAATTATTTCAAGATCCTGGAATGGAAAAAGTTAACATTGCATTCAGGTTAATTTAGAGGCAGATTGTATTGACCTAATTAATTTTGAATTTACACTAACAAGCTGAAGCTGTAAAAAGTGGCTTACGGTCTTGTGGTAGCACATTTCTTTAGGCAGTTCTCAGTTGATGGGTAACTGTCACACATTTTGGTGAAGGCTCTGTATTGCTGTATCTTATTAATACATTGATATACTTCATGGAGATACCAGGCTTCTGGGATCTGGAAAATATTATTCATTTTTGAGACCTAAAAAAATCAAGAAAAATCAAAAACCTGGTTAAGTTTTGGTAAACTCAAAAAAATTGAGAGGTAGACTTGAAAAAAGTCATTTTCCAAATGCAGTGAATAAAGAGTAAAATAAGGTTACATTCTAGGCATTTCTTTGGAAGTAATCAATATTGTGTGACAAATTTTCAAGTTACAAATCCCGGGGAACATTTTTTTCCCCTCAACTCATTTGTGCATGCTTTCTTCGCAGCATTAAGCAACAATTGATAGGCTTCTGAAAATTTTCTGTAGTACTCACAGTCTTACGTTCATCCTTATTTCCCCACTACTATTAAATCTCTGCAAATCTCTCCTAAGTAAAGAAGAGATGCTTCTTAAACTATGTAGTAGTGCTACTTCCTTTTTCACAGAAGGATGATATGTGAGGTTTTTATTATTTCATTACTGCAGTCTTTTTTGCCTTCATCCCGGGTAGAAGGCATATAATTAAGCTTCATATGGCAGAGCTTTTTCACTTACTGAAGTATTGACATCAAATGAGTTATACGATGGAAAAAACTACAAAGACATAATCAGATAAAAAATTTAATCATATAACCCAGTAACTGTTGTGGGTTTTTTCAAGGAGTGAGTGGTATGACAGAAGAGCAATTAATTTCAGTTCTCTTAAGAATAATCCAGAAATTATGTTAATGAGCATAATAATTTTTCTCTGTATTTAGTGTGTTTATGCCAACAGGCTGTTCATCCTCACAGTATGGGTACAGGCAACCCTCAGTTCAGAGAAGGCTGATTCTATTATCTGAATGCACACAACTGTACTGACAAAAAATGAGTATGAGTAAAGCAACAATTAAAAAATTAGAACCGAGGGAGCACTGGGCCACTTAAACATAATTGCTACATCAGACCACCTATAAATGCACTGTGAAGCATTTTATTGCACCTCACATCCTAGTTCTGCCTGTGAGGTTTGTGCAGAAAGCACAAAACGAGCAGGTTTTGTCACGCAAGTGTGCCTTTGTGTCAGTAACTTGCTAATGCTGTCACCTTGCAGAGTGAAGCAGCATTAATCTTAGGAGCAGCACAGTAACATTCCCCAAATGATCACAGAAGTTGGAGCACCTGCATCTGGTCTCTGCCTGCTGCTAGTGCTAAACCCTCATCTCACAAAGATGATCTGCCTTTTTATTATCTTACGTTTGGTCTGAGAGAAAGAATTTGTCAGTTGCAGGGTGACTCCATCACAAGGCTTCTGACTCCAACAGACCAAACCCTCCCAAAGTGAACAAAACATAATTATAAATCCTTAAAATGTCAGATGTATTGTGTCCTTACAAATGCACTTATGCTCCTTGTTTTATAATATATATTGACACTTCTGGGGGCCTAAGGAGTGGTACTTATACTTAACAAGAGGAAATGTCAAGCTCCAGCAGATTTCATGCATTTTCCCATTAAGTGCAGTGTTCGTTCCCATCCACATCCTGGGCTACATATAACCCTGGTAAACACTTTTTTAAAATCTGGTTCTTAAAGATCTCCACTCAATCCTCAAGAGAGTCTAAGACCTATAGAAAATGGATTTTATAGTCCTTTTCATATAGAGGTGAAGAGCAAAACTTCATATCTAAACATATTTTTAGGCAGGGCTACCAGATGTTGTTCTTCAGTAGATAGAGGGACAATTAGAATGGAAAGAAACATTGAAAAAAAGCTAAATTATTGCCTCTTTCTAAAGTTCACAGCAGTGAGTTCATATGTTTTACTTGTTATACAACTGATGATGTGCCTCACTGCCACACAGCAAAACTCTGGACTCCACAAGAATGTTTAAGATGGAGCCGGGACCAGCAGGGGCTCAACACACCTGATAGGAATGATGCAGGAAGCAAACTGTGCCTAGGTGGGAAACAATTTCCTGGATCGGGCAACACAAGTGTTTACTTTCTATAAATTCTGGAAAAGATAACATGTAACCATGATTCCATGAATCCCTTCCTAAATCTGAGATTTTATAGCAAACAAACAAAAAAAATCTACAGAACAGACAAACAAAACCAGATTTTTGAGTCATGGCAGAACACATCCTATAAAATATCAAGACAAAAGCATCCAGCTTTATGAGTTTGCAACTTCTCTCTTAGTTCTCATGAATATACCTCTGTAATTTGGAAAAACTATGAAAGTTGTTAGAAGCTGCTTTTCATTTAATTTTTTATCTCTTTACATTTGTCACCAAAATTCATATGATTCTGAGAAATGCAGAAGATTTTTTTAGCATATGAAAATTTAGCAGCAGATGTCTGGCAATATCTATACATACCAAAATAAGAACCATAAGGTTCTTGTTTCCATCAAAAAAATAAGAAAAAAAAAATCCTTGTTTGTAGGGAATTATCTAATAATAGAAGATAGTTTAGAAAAGTAAAAAAAAGAGGAAATTACACTTGGAATTCCTTTTGAACCCTTCATATGATGTTTTCACTGGTGGCACTTAAATAATTTTTAGGTTGCTGAGGTGGTGTGCAACTAGAAAACTGTGTGCCACATGGAGGTTACTTTAACAGTTTACATCTTGAATATGTTGTTAAATTTGTCTTGTAAATACAACAAGTAATTGATCCAGAATGGGAAAACATTGTTTATTATTCTCATTTCCTCCATAGCAAGAGTTTTCATACATCCAGTTATAACTGGGAACAAACACAATTCATTTGGTATTCAGCTCTATAGAGGGAGCTGAACTGCTCACCAGGAAGGAGAATTGCTTCTGGTGGTGATGCTACCACCATAAGAGGAAGTTTTTATAAGCTCTGAGTATTTTATCTCTTTGCAGTATTCAGTGTTGTGGTTTACTTGGAGGAAGATGGATCTGGGGTCTAGAAGGCTGTGGGCTGACAACTGGCTCTCATAGCCACAGATTGATAATCTATTAAATTGATTATAAACAACATGGAGTCTAAAATAGATCTAGCAAACTTTTCTTCTGAACTGTGGGTTCTATTGAAGGAACATCCTTCTGCGTATTGTACAGAAGAGTTTACAAAACCTGTGTATACTTGCAATGGTAAGATTTTCAAGTAATTTGACAGCTTAATATGCAATGTGGTTGTCTGAAATGGATCCAAATGGAGTAGCTGAGAAATATATAAAAGATAGTAAATTAGGCTGTGGTTTGAGATTTTGTGGGATTTTCTTAAGAAGGATTTTTCTCTGGAAAATATTTTGTTTAAAAAAATTGTAATAAATTCTAACTGTATTTTCCCTTTTGGAACAAAGCTAATTCCTCTATGATTAGCAGAGAGAACAATGTATTTACTTTTATGCCTGCCTTCTCATTAGTGACAATAATCTAGAAATGTTCAATATTAAATAGTTATGCATTCACTGAAGTTCTTGGAGGTGAGAACTTAAAAATAGGTCAAAACATCCTGTACAAAATGTACTTTTCTAAAAGCATTTCACTTAGAGCACCATAAAAAGTGATCGAAATTGCATTAAGAGTTTAATTCCCAACTCAATCAGACTCATGAAAAAAGGCTTCTAATTGCCTAAAATACATTTTGGATCTGCTCCTTTTTCATTTGTATCTATTGCTAATATAGGAAATGAGTAAATTATTCTCATCTTTGTCTTTTGAAAGGAACTTCTAGACTACTGTTAACTAAAGCAAATTTTAATCTTGAATCCTCATTAAGCAAAATAAGGAAGATAGGATTTGGTCTAATGGCCCACAAACAAAGTTATAAAATAATAACTCTGCAGTCCTAATTTTTTAGAATCAAGTCACTTTCCTGTCTGGATTTTTCCACCTATGAGGATTTTATTACTCCTGCTATGTATCCCATGCTATTCATTAATTCCAAAGTTCTTTGAATATAAAAGTCAAATGTTATTATTAAATCGATGCATAAAATAATTAAACTGTCTAAACAGAATTGCAAAGAATAATTAGCAATTAAACAGGATACTATTATCTGTGCAATGTGATGATGGGAGCAAAACTAAGACAATCAGAACTTATCTGAATATAGAAGAAATAAGCAATAGTGAAAATTTATTTAAGTTTCAATTCATTAAAATGCGCTTAAATTACTTCCAAATATTTTAGTCTATTAAATGGCCAGATCTAAGACTTTGAAAATAATTTTCCCTTCTATTTACAAATTAATTTTGTTATTCAACTTCAGCTCTACACAATCTAGCAGAAACTCCTTTCTGAAAGTGTCAATGAAATGCAAGCCTCCAGCAATCTCATCAATGTCAACTATTAAAAAATAGAGGTAGTACCAGATCTGTATTATATCCTTAATCTGTGTGTTCTTAAACACAAATTTTCCCTTTAGCTATATGTGTTCAGATCTCAGTGGAAGTCACTGGTAGTTGTATCTGGCATCTTTGGCCATAACATGAATTTATTTTAGAAATATGTGCTTTGAAATTCTGTAAGTGGCAGGTAGATTGTCAAAGACCATGTCATTGCAATGGTTGCATTGGCAGAGGAATAAAAACCCCAAAGATATGACCTGCACTCTGAAAGAAAACCCAGCAACTCTCTTGGTTATTAGTCCATTTAAATTAAGAAGTTATTTCTCTTTCAATAAACACAGTGGGTGTGATTTTCTGCACAGGTATGATGACCTATTTAAATCTAAAGGTAATAATAAAACATAACAGATAAATTTGTAGAATCTGAGTTTATTTCTGTGAAGTCCCATTTGAGACTAAAATCATCAACTGGTTAAATCAGCAAGCTGCATTCTGGGAGGCTGGCTCATGTATATTTTTTTCACAAACCTAATCACTCAAAGTCTTTTGATACAGATTTTTTAAAGGATTTAAATACCCATCTACGTGGAGTAGGTTTTTATATGTCATGGAAACCCTGCACAATTCCCACATCCTCACAAAGAAAAAATGTGAAGATATTATTCCACCGAAACATGAGACCATGAACATAAGTACAATATCATGATTTATTCAGACAAAACAGCATTTCCTAACATAAGTGAAGTTGCAGAATCACATGGTCTTTTCTGTAGTAAATGTGAAAACACCACTATTTCTTGTGCTGCCCCAAACAAAAGATATATCAGAGAGCTGCAGTGTCAATAAAGAGATGCAAGTACTACATAGTTTGCATGTAGAATCAGGCCACAGGAAATTCAAATTGGTCACTTTATACAGGCACCAATCTGCTGACTTATCACCAAAAATTCGGAAAGTGGAGGAGGCATTCAATTTGCAAAGTGTTTTCTTTTTCAGGAGGTTTTCCAGATTGTTGTGTCATCATTAAACACATGAAAACAACCAACAGCAAAAATGTTTCTTCTTTTGAGTACAGTTGGAAACGGAGGTAATACAACAGGAAATCTATAGACCATGTTTACACATAGGGCAGCTTTAAAAATATTGAAAAAGAAAATGCTTGGTGAATAATTACAAAATGTGATTGATCGCCAATTTGAGATTAAAATATTGTACAAAAGAACTTGATGTAATTTTTAAAGCGCATTTTAATTTATCTTCGTCAGCATCATAGGAATAACCAGGTGAAAGCCTGTAAAAAATGGGGTAATTTCACAAAAACACTTCTAGAATCTGCTGACAAGAGTCCAATTTCATAATTTATGTAAATACTCTAAAGACTTTCTCTGAGTTGCTCTAATAAAAGTTTTCTTGATCATTTAACACCCCACAGAATCTAAGAGAAGATTGAAAGAATATTTAGATATTAGCACAAAAGTGCTAATTTCCCATGAATCCCAGAAAACAAACAAGGAATTGTAGTGTTTTTAATCAGAAAAGCACCTAATTTAATAAGAAATCTTAGCTGAATAACTGTCATATGAAGTGTCAATTTTGAGCAATTCACTAGTTAGTCTAGAGGCTAGAGGAAAACACATACAGGTGAGTTCCCTCTATCTTTTAGAGTGTTTAATAGCATGCAGACATCAGATGGCACCAGCTTGGGTAGTGAGGACCAGTGAGCACACCAGTGAAGTGATGAGGCAGAGAGCTCCAGCCAGTGGAGCAAATCTCAACACACTGCCCAAGGGAGATAATCAAAAGTAGGTGCAGGGAAGGCCTAAAACTGTAAATGCTAGGCTGGCATCCAGGTTAAAATGTAGGACAGCAGGCCTGTGAAGAGCTGGGATTTGAGATATATCTAAGAGGAAGGCATGCAGCCTTTTATGGTGGTTGGAAGCCACCATAAAACTGTAGATGGGAATAGAGGTGACCTCGTCCCTGATAAGAGCTGTGTTAATTACCCAATATAGGCTCACCCCTGATGAGTCACAGCTATATCCAATAAGGATGTTTTAGCTGGTGAGGAGGGGATCATGAATGGGAGAGGATGAAGAAGAAGGATCCTGGGGAGAGAATCACTGTGAGGTCAGTCTGGGACTGCAGTTAGGGCCTGTGGTTGAACCTGCAGCCACAGTCTAGCTGGGTAAAAACCTGCAGTCAGAGTCTTCAAACCAATCCATGCAGTCATAGTTTAGCAGGAAATAGCCAGCAGCCAGAGTCTGCAAGGGAAACCTACAGTTGGAGCTTGCTGCAGCCAGAGCCAGTGAATAGCTGGAGTCGGGATGGCTGAGCTGTAAAAAGGAATAAACCAGGACCCTTTTCATGCTGTGATAAACAACAAGTCTGTCTTGGCTCATTTTTACCTTCTAACAAGAAGGCTGCTGCAACATAAAACCACTGTAATTATCAGTAGGAGGCAACAAGGGAAAACACTAAATAAACTCTCAATGGTCAAGCCAGGTCTCGAGGGAACTGATTGTCCTTGCTGCATGGAAGAAGCTGGTAACTGGTCTAGACATGCTTATTTCCTGTACAATCAAAAGACAGATAGTGGTCAAGGCTGCATCCTTTTATTACTTGACTGCCAGACTTAATGATGTTGACCAGCTTTGCTTAGCCATACTTTTCAGATGTGATTATGTCACGTGGATTTCAGCTGCCCAAATATATTCCATCATCCAAACATCTGCCAAAGTTTATTATATCCTTGTGAAGCACTTCATCTCTTTGTTGTTTAAGAGAGGTAGATAAGTTTAAATAATGTAACTAGTTGTTCTTTGTTAAACTGACTGATAATGGCACCATTGGTTTTGACTAAATGACACATCCAAGAAAGTGGTAACTTCTAATAATATACTGTGGAAGTGAGGAGATCTTCATCTAGCCCAGATACAGTGAGGAAAAGGTTTTTCTGAAGCCTATCATTCTTATTGTTTATTTTCTAGACTTGATAAAACTGACTGAATTTAATTGATTGAATTCTATTATATTTTCTAAGGTTTTTTTAGATTCATGAAAATAAGCATTTTTAATTTTCATCTGATAAAAAAAAAAAAACCAAACAAAAAAAGAACAAACCAAACCTCCCAAGAAACCCTGCCTCAGAAAAAAAAAAAGTTAATGCAAGTAGAATTAAAATTCTTTATTACGCTTCCCTCTTGAGAGGCAACTCCTGACAAACATTAGGACAAAGTACAGTACAACTTCAAGAAACACAATGATACTAAGAAAACTAATGCTACACAAATGAGTGATCAAACATACTGGCTGAAAGCACAAAGTCATAGTAACCCATGCCAACTCAGTCCTCCTGCTCTGCATCCTTCAGTCTGGAATGTGCACACTCTGTGAAGTACAAAAGGATGGGCAGAAAGAAAAGGATTTTTTTTGTCCCATTTATTGGTCACCTCCTTGTTTTCTGTATACTGCTAAATAATAGGGGAATCATCTCACCTGCTATTGTGAGCTACATTATCTCAGATTAATTTCATAGAACTGTGCCCAAGGAAAGAAGTATTAAATGAAATTCTGAACTGAATATTGCTGTGGCATTAACAGCCGTTACCAACAAAGCTTAGGGGTTTAGATGATGAAGTATATGCAAGGTCAAGACTCTGCAAACTAAGCCTTTTAGCATGTATATGCTCAAGTCAAATTTATTTTTATCTAATGAAAAAATGGCTCTAAAGCTTGGAGGGTTTTCTAGAGAGTAAAAATAAATGAACACAACATCTAAAGCCAGAAAGATCTGGTTTAAATCCCACAAAAGAACACTAGAAACAATCTGCCAGAGGGATTAAAAAATGTTTCAAAATAACAATGACAATAGCAATGCATTCTGAGATCTTGATATACCAGAGTCAAGTTTGGAATCCATACCTGTAAACAAATTGGGAAAAAAAAGTTGACCTGTGTGAAACTGCACAGGACTGCAAAGGACTTCTCTGCAACATTATCTGTAGCATCCCTTTAATCCCTGTAGTTGACAATGAACCCAGAAAGTCTAGGAAATGTTTGCAGAACTTTACATAGTAAACACTTAAGGCTATTCACAACCTCTATCTGTTGCAAAAATACCTGGGAAGTTGAAGTGTTGCATAATTGAAATCTGTGAAATCAGTTTCTTATACACCTGCAATTCATGCCTTGTTGTACATAAGCATTATCATGATAACTCAGTGTTCCCCTCTTTCTTCCTTCCTTTTTTTCTTTTCCCTCTTTGTTCAGTGGTTAATGAGGCTACTTTATACAATTTAAAATCTGCTACTTCTGCCGCAGTGGACGGCTATCAAAAAGAATGACAGTGAAAGAGAAATGACAAAACATGAGGCCTTTTGTTTCCTTCTTGCCAAGCATATTGGGTGAAATATGTAAAGTTGTTTCAGATGCCCTTTCTAGTAGGAAAAGAGTAGTATTATATTATACTATACACCAGAACAAAGGAAGTAGAAAATGAAGTATGACCTAAACATATAATTTTAATTGCAAGTAACATGTGAGGTGGCATTTTATGTAATTTGATGTAGTCAGAACCATGACAGTTTGTTGGGGTTTTTTTGTTAAATCTAGATAGCCTAGATATAGATAATATAGATATAGTCATACATATTATATACATAATCTAGTCACAACAATATGGATCTTACTGACGATCTAGGGTCTATAAGCAAGTGGCTGAATTATTCTGTGCATCTTCTTAATGAATATTGCTAAGTAAAATTAGTTAAATTAAAGCTAACCAAGAAATATACATCTAAGCTGCAAACTTACACTGAATTTCAATGTCACAAGACAAATTTTTCCTCTTTGGGTAGTTTAGTTAATATGAGCCAATGTGCTGGAATAACTCACATGTCAGTTTGTAACATAATTATCATAATGACTAGAAGATAGATGGAATTTCAGTAGAGATTATAAAACTAAATATTCATTAGAGCAACTGCAGTATGGTTATCTAGGAAAGTTCAGGGTCTGGATCAGTTAAAATAGAATTAGAATTTACTTGTTTTTAATATACAATTTCCTGATTACAGAAGGATCTATATGTTGTACTCTAAATTTCTGACAAAATATTGCATACTCAGTATGCGCTAATGGTGTTGAAAGGAGGGCTGAATGGTAAAGATTCTGCTCTGAATTTAGATGTGCTAAAGGAGATTATATACCAGCGTTGGCTTGTGTTTTTGTATAGAGGTGGCTGGTCCTTCTACTCTGTTTCCAGTGTACATATTCCATATGCAACATATTTATCCATATGATCTGTAACCTTCCTCTTCTCTGGGTTGTGACAGCTCAGTTTTTTTGAACACAGTGCTAATAATGCCAAGGTCAATCCCTATAGGGTCTATTCCCCTAAGAGCTGGACTTAATTATCCTTGTGGGTCCCTTCCTCCTCAGAATATTCTGTGATGGAAAAGTTTCCCAGTTGTCAGACTGCAATTTTACCAGACCTGTAGTTTCTAGGCACACATATATTCCTATACTCAAATGTTACTAAAGTGAATGAAGAAAAATCAGAAATCCCATTTTAAGAGATCTCCCATTAAACTAGGGATCCAATTTTGATGATTTGAACAACACATTAACATCAGGGAGTTTGCTAATAAATATATTCAGTAAGCTTTATACTTTTCGCACATCCTAAACTAAGGAAACAGGTTCATTATCTTGATAGATTAATTAAAAATAGGTTTCTAACTCTGAGATCAGATAAAGATAGCTTTGAATGTGGTTTGCCAATAATAATAAAAGAAACACTTTTCACAGGTTCCATACTGTTCATATTTTTCTATAATTTTTTAAAAAAACCTTCATATAGTGAATGAAAATGTTTCAGATATGCTCTTGATGAAGAAAAAGATTTAGTTTTTGTTTAAGGCAAGTGAATATACATTGATCTGTATTAATCAGAGGAATAATACACCTCTAAGAAAGTAATAGCTGAATTTTACTAGAAAATATAATTCATCATTCAGTGGTAATATCAGAAACTCCATTACACAGAATTATGTCCAGAGATCCTGTGAAAGTGTTCATGACTACTGAGCAAACACTGCCACTAAAGACTGATTTAGAGAATTGCATTATTGAACAGAACATGACACTTGCACGCACAACAGGAATCACAAACTTTAATCTGCTTGTTATCAGGGGGACATATTGCATGTTAGTCTAATGATTAATATGTAATTTGAAGTGAGAAACAGTTGATATTTCAAAAGCATATGAACTCTTTGCAGGGATCAAGAACCACTGGATCATTCATATCATACAATCATTGGTATGTTATATGAATATAGGCTGGTAGTTACAGCTGGTAGTAAAGGGAGTTGAAACTGGACTTAGAATAAAGGCAACAACTGGTATGATAGCAGATAAGAAGTGGAATAATACTGAGTAGGAGATTAGGACTTAACAGTTACAGAAATTTTCATCTAAAATTTGAAAATAGGAAAATAACTTCAAGGTTCGTACAAAGAAATCTGAACTTCTACAAATGGTTACCTGTCTCACTTAGCACAGACTAAATTAATAACAGGTTAGCTCACATTTGCAAAATCTAGACAGTATCAAGGACCATTTTATTTGCAGTCACATTTAAATTTAAAAATCCAAAATCAAGTGATACCATATTTTAATATTCTGAATAATACATGAACCAAATATAGGCTCTGTGATACTACAAGCTATTTCTAATCCCAGCGTTTTTCATTAATGTTGCTTTTTTTCTCTAAGACTTTTAATAACTGATAATTCATGATGACTTTGTGGAAATTTAACATTTGTGTTCAAGATAATGCTGTCAAAAAAGAAAACCCAACAAAAATCAGGTGCATTAAATTTCCATGTTGTCTCCTTTTATTCAATCTGTAGTTTCAGTTTGCAAACCAATTCCTCTTTAAAGAATTGGGTAAAAGTTAGCAAGTTAGCTGCCTGTAATTTCTTTTTTTCTTTTTTTTTTTTTTTTTTTTTTTTTTTTTTTTTTTTTTTTTTTTTTTACATTTATGAACTCTGTGGTGCCAAAAAACATTCCATGGAAAGTTTTGATACTATTATATGCATACTATCTCTTATCTTATTTCCAGTTTCGGGGCGGGATATAAGATACCTACCAGAGAACTTGATTTTCCAATGAGAAAGTTTTGAAGTTTGGATATTTAATCCAAAACAGTACATTCATGGCAAAATGATGGCAGAATCCTGGGAATTGCTTACAGCACTGCCACAGTTCCTGGAGGTCACAGACACCCATAAGTCAACTATTTAGTTGATTAATTCAGAAATCAATTTTCTAGTACTGCAGGAACTTTGTCTCAGGGTCCTCAAATCTCTCAATGCTGCTTGAGTTCATACCTCTTTAAGGCCAAATTTCCAAAAAGCTTCAGGAATTTTGGAATCATATGTACATGTCAAAGTGAATAATCTTCTTGATTTTCAAACAGAACTAAAGTATTCTTCCAAGGTAAATGCCATATGATATATTTAACTAAAACAATTTTTTATTATTCATGAGGAAATTTCCAACTTATCAAACGTTTGCTCTAATACCACATATTTCTAGTTGAAGTGCCTTTTTAGCACATCTACCTTCAGAAAACATGCAGCTGGCTCACAGGTATTATATATACACACACATATAATTAATTATTTTTAATCTGATTTCTTTGTACTCCAGGATATCCATACTTCTGGTTTTATTTCCTAAGTATATGGAGTTGAACTGAATGCAGATATGTACCTTTGGATTAGTATCTCAAGCAGCTCTAAGGCCAAAGGATTGTAAGGCATGATTCACCTCATGCTGAAGAAAACCTCCACACCTTATGAGATTACTCATACCCTCAAAGTGCCTTCTCAGTTCCATTGCTCCATAGGCAACTAGCACAGAAGTAGACAGGCAAAGCTTGGGAAATGCATTCCAGCTTTTACCAGTCATACTCTGCTTCAACAGTTCCACTGCATGGACTGTGCAATATTATAGGAATTATCCTTTCAAAAGCTGGGGACCTAAGAAATAAGAACATTTTTGTAATCATTTCCTTAAAATTACTTCTATAAACAAGGTTCCTTTTTCTTGTATTAAAATTGCTCATATCTCTCAGAAAGCTCCAGGGAAAAGTCTTATATTTAAATTCAGTTATGTTTATGCTTTACATGTTGGGTACTTCCAATTATTATATTAAATATATCAAATCTCAGTGGGATGACTGGTGATAAGTGTTACATATTTATAAATATTATGTATTCCCAGAACCATGTTTTGGATTATTAGAATCATAGATTCACGTTGATGAATGGCTCAGTAGGTCAATTAGCCCGTGTCATCAGCCTAAATATGCATGAATACATGACAGAACTTAGTCTATTTTGTTCTTAAAAGAGAGTAACAATAGATCACACAGAATCCCAGTCAGGTTCTCCAGTGCTTTCCTCTCCCTTGGCTTCAGAAACTTTCTCCCCCAAGGTGTAATTTCTGTCTTCTTTGCAGTGTCTTTGCAATGCAGAATTCCTGGCCAGTGATGATGTACCTCCATTACAGGCAGGGAAGGAGGTTACTCACTTCATTCCCACAGCCAATCATGCTCCCAGGCTGTGTTTATATATTTAGTTATTTCAACACAAATGTACTTTTCAACTTGTCCTTGCTGAGTAGCACTTTACAGGGCAAATCTAAGGTTTCTCAAAATGATTTTGAATGCCAGTCCTTTCCTCAAATGTTCTCGCAGTCTCTCAGTATCATATAGTAATAAACCTTTCCTCTTTTCAGTCATTCACATAATTAAAATATATCAGCATTAGACCCAGACAGATCACAGCATAGCGTAATTTCATTTTTCTTTCCAGTATGACTGTTAACTACTGAAATGTCCCTCTGGACATATTTTCTCTTTTTTTTTGCAGAATATCTAATGGGTAGGTCAGAATAAAAATTGTTTTGACAATTAATCTCATATGGCATTTATTTCATTTTGCTAAGGAATCACAGGATATTTATCAAAATCAGCAGGAAAATCATACCCAGAATGAAAAAATACCCATATCACCATCAATAAGGAAAGCTATATTAATGGGTCCATATATATAAGACATAGTAATGACTTGGGAAGTGTTTATCTGAATGTCTGGTCTCAGTGTAACAAATTTAATCTCACATGCTGTGAAAGTTCCATTAATTTAATGGAATTTTCCAGTACAAAAAATAAAAATATATATATATAAATAAATTCTGAAGTTATCTTGGATTAAGCTGTAAGTCTCTACAGGTTAAAAGACTGAAAAATATATGAGGGCTTAATGATGAAGTTTTACAGGATGCTGTGCTCTCAGCCCAGGCAATAAAAAATTGTGTGTAATTAATACTCTATTGTAGTGCTGAGGTGCACTAAGGCAGAACCAAGGAGTTTGTCATTTCCTAACCTTTGAGGACTTAACCATGTAATCTTTATTTTCCTTCTTAACTCTGCCATTTGTTTTTGAGATAAGGTCCTTTTTTATTTAAGAGATGTATACCTTCAATGTAATAATACTTTATAGATTCACCTTTCAGATTAAATTAAAGCATTTATTTTAGATTTGTAGCATATAGGGCTTTTATGCTGCATTCTTTGGGCAAATTCAACTCCCAGTGAAGTCAGAATAGCACTAATGCACATTGTAGAAAACTGCTGTGATCCTCAGAATTCAGAGAAACATTAATACTTCCAGTGCTTTTCTTCGGGAAAGAAAAAATCTGTGATGTTGATGTAAAACTTTAGTGCCTTTGTGTAAACAAAAGGCACCTCTCATAAGTATTTTATGAGAGTTTTACTCCAAAGAAAAAGACAAAGGATATTGTCTATTGGCGTATTGCTGACATTTCACAGTGAAGTGATTCTATAGATTCTGAAAAAATTAATTATTTATTGAAGTTTATTTTTCCATTGGGCAGATATGCAGTTCCTTGAAAATATTTTTAGCCAGTCTAAATTTTCCTTGAAAATATTTTTAGCCAGTCTAAATGTAACAAATCAGGTATGCTATGTTTATTCCTTGACTAAAAAAAAGAACTCTGCTTCTTTGAATTCACAGCATTTTTCAATATTCCTAAGCACCAGGAAATCAAAGAGCTCTTTGTATCACTCTTCTCCCTGTGACTGTTCTATTGTGTGTACCAGCTTTCCAATTCCAAGTAATAAAAGCATCGATCTTCTAACATCTTGACAGTGGAGTCCATGTAATTCTGCATTAGCACTAAACACAAACAAAAAAATTAGTATAAACAGCCCCAAGAGACACTTCAACCAGATTTCCCCATTTCCCTGGGCTAAATCAGCTCCTCAAAACTCAATTTAAGAAACTGACACAGACACTACAGTTAGAATGGTAAATCTACTCCCCATCAGTTTCTTAGATAAAGTTTTCAATCACTGATTTGGTCTACAGAGATAGAGCTCGGTTCTAGGTACTCCTTTCAAGCTATGCTCATTAAAGATCATTGCTCCTAGTGTTACCTCTTAATCCTGGCTGGAAATTGGAGGGTCTTTGAGTACAGAGCTGGATACTGAGGAGATTTCCTTAAGTAAATTTTAGCTAGCCAGAAGGAAATGCTTGCAAGCAAAATATGAACACTGAAGAACTGTGATGTGATTCAAAAGGTATCAAGAAGAGTCAAGAGACAGAAAATATTTTGAAATAAACTTTTGAAATAAACTTCCAGAATTTTTGCATGCTTTTTGGTTTTTTTATTCCCAAATACTGTGCTTTCACTATTATCATGGTCCCCAGTATGTTACAGGACTTTGCGGAATACCCCATAGATATTCATGCTTCAGGAAGACAATCCATTCTATAACTGGAGGGTTAGGATTTTTTTGTTGGTTTAGTTGGTTGATTCATTGATTGGCTTTTTATTTGTGTTTTGAAGAACTGCAACAACCCTTCTAAGCGTTCAAGGAAAGACACATTGAATCACAAAATTATTTAGGCTGTAAGGTGACCTTGTGTAATGCTTTTCTCAAAGGCGAGCTAATTAAATGACATTGTTCAGGTGCTTTTTTGGTCAAATTTTCAATATTGCCAAGGATGGGGTTTTTACTTCATTTCTGGGCACTCAGTCTCATGTTTTCAATTCTCATGGTTTAAAAAAAAATTAAAAATAATTAGAATTTTCTGTGTTCTAGCTCATGTTTGTTGTCTTCTATCTTTCTGCTGTGGACCTCTGAGAGGAGGTTGTCTCTGCCTTCCCTAAGCGCTCCCTTTTGGTGGTTGTGGGCAGTAGTAGCATCCTCACAAGAGTTCAGCTATTAATGCTGAACTGGCCTCACTCCTTCCCGCTCTCCTCAAATGCCCTGTGCTCTAGTCCATAACCAGCTGAGAAGCCTTGGCTGGATTGGCTCCATTCTGTGTGTGTCTCTCTCTGGGAGAGAGAGAAGGCCAGAACTGGACCAGCCCTCCAGGGGTTTTCTCACCAGTGCTGAGCAGAGTTGAAGAACCACATTCCTCAGACTGCTGGTGACACTCCCCCAACACAGCCCAGCAGTCTTTACCCACCAGCACTCCCAGGTTTCTTTCTGCAGAGCTGCTCCGCTGCCAGTCAGTGTTCAGCCCAGAGAAGATCTCCATTCTCAGTGAAAAGGGAGCAGACTGCTGACAGTCCTGTCTGAGAGCAGAGCCAGAGACCCCTCACATTCATTCAAACACTCCTGGGCACTCAATGTAAATTTTAACTAAAAGCCCGTCTTCCCTTTTCCACAGACATGGGAGATGGAGCAAAGCATCCACACATAACTTCAGCAACAGTGCAGATGACAGCTGACATGAACTGTCAGTGAATTGTCATTAAAACAGCTGATCTAGGAATTAACTTTTAAGGATGCCTGCCAGGTACTAGATCCTACTCTTCGATGAACAGGGTTTGCTGTGTTCTCTCTTCAAAAATATCTCTTATGCATTTGTTTAACAAATGAAGTAAAAAGCAGTTTGATTAGATTTTAATCAGTCCACATAATTTCTCTTTATACAAATTTCAATTTATCTCTTAAAAATAGAATAAAGTTTCTACAAGACCACCCTGGAAAGTACAGGACCAAAGAGCATTTGCTTCACCATTAAACAACATAATTATCTACTAACCATTGTATCGTCTACAAAATATTAGATGAAAATACTTAAATATAAGAGAAATGAGTCTTAAAAGGAAGCAAAAGCTGATGTAAAGATTTCTAGAAAGAAAGTGTGTGATATGTGGAAAATACCTTTTACCACCTAATAATAATAACACCATCAGTTCAAAACTCTAATGCCACACACTGAATCTGCATATTTTTTCTACATCTTATGTATATTGTACAGGCTGGTATATATGCTGTGCAAACTGGTGCTAAATATAAGATTAGGAAAATAATGGATCTTTTTGTTGAGGTGATTTTACCATCTTAATTTAGATGTTCTTGCATTATATGTAAGAACACATATATTCTTGTATATGCAGGTAGACCTCTTAGGCTTTAGCAGCATTACATGCCACAGACAACAGGCAAAAGAGAGGCAGGCTATTCATCTGTGAATTAGTACCTAACTGGTTTAAATTGCTGCAGTTTCTTTTGCAGTACATGAGATGCTTTCCTTCATAGCAGCAAAAACATCTAGCCTGGTATCATTAGATTATTCCTCAGGGGGTGCTTTTGAAAATGTAATAAACCCCATACGTTTATCCAAAATTATGCACTGAGTCTTTTTAAATGGCTTTGAATTGTCCTTAGGAGGCTGTGGTTTACTACAGTGGTGGAATTGTCATGTCATGGCAGTAACTCACAAGAGGGAAGGACTTGAAAAGTTTGCTAATATCATCTTGTTGGAGATTATAGTTTGTTTATTAATGTAGGTGATTAAGTTTCTTTTCATCTGTTTTCCATGAAATTTTTAATGTCAGAATAGAAGTTTATGAATAGCTTGTTTTTCATTTCTGATTCAATGATTTGAACCATATCCCCTCCACTGGATATGTGGGACTGCTAACACTTTGCAAATGCAGCCTAAGCACCTCAAGTCTGGAAAAGTGTAACATTTTCCTATAAAAATGTTGAAATACATTTTCCACAGTGTAGTTTGTTTTCTTTTCATTTTGAAAGCAAAAACTAGCTAAAAATGGATTTCATCCATAGTAGTCTCATTATTCAGAATTCTCTCCACTCCACAGATTAATAACAAAACAAAACACAAAACAAAAAAACCCCAAACAAACAAATAAAAAAATAAAACAAAAAAAACCCTTACACGCACATATTTAAAAAAAACACTGAAAAAGAATTATCACCTCTAGGGCAGAAGCAATTGTGTACTTTGTTTCTTAAAATTAGTTCTAATAATTTTCAAGCACAGGAAGCAGCCAATGTACAAAATATCCATAATTCACTCTGTGTTCAAGAACAAGCTAGACCTTATTATTTCTGTACTTAAATTATGGTATTGGATAGTCAAATTAGTTTTAATAAAACTAATCTGTGGTCTATGTTGAGTGACATGATATCACACCACTAAAAGAGAGAGCAATTTCACCTACTGCTAAATTAATTTGTTCATGTAAAGTGAAAAGAGGTTGATTTATTAAATCTGATATAGCCTTAGGTATTCTAATAATAGCCATCATCCCCTACAAGGAGATGAATAAACACTTTATGAACTAAAGTTTATCAGAGTCATATAACATATTCCTGTGACAGATGTCTTTTCATTAAAAAATGAAATAGGATCTTTCAGGCAGGAACTGAAGGTTGTTTTTAAGGTCTGTAGGGTTGGTATGGCTCAGGCAGAAGTAGATCTTGCCATACATAGGCACTGAAAACTGACACAGGTTTTCCCATTTCACCTGATGGATTGCAGACAATTCCTTAATATTGGTGAAAGTCATACTGAGGAATAAAATGTTTTAAACTAATGGTCAGAAACCTTAGATATTCAGCAGTGTTGCAGTAGAGCCTGTTACATGCAGGTTTTGTGCACATCATGCTGGGCATGTATCAGTGTTTCTGCAGAGATCTGACTTTTCTTTTACTGTCCCAAATTTTCAAGGTACATGAATGTTGCACAGCCTCAGATCTGAATGTAATACTGTGGATGATGACATTTGTCAGCCTGGTCAGTAGTGGAATAAGTTATAGTGAAAGAACCTGAAGTAGTTGATGCTGTACAGTTATTCCAAGTCATTTCTTGAACAGCGCCCAAGGGCTATGTGGAGAGAGCCCGCACTTCTGTGCTTCCTGAGAACCACTCTGTGGCTGGCATGCTGCTCAACATCTTATCTAGGTTTCAAACCAAGCTTTTCAGAGTCCTTCAGGTATACTTATCACTTTGTTTCAACTGAGTCCTTTCTACTGACTTTGGAGGAATTCAAATCATTTAAATCTGGATATTTTATTTTGCACTGAGAATGCAAGTGGGTTGTGAGAACAAGCTATGCTTTTTAAATTGATGCTGTAGCTCATTGCAACCTCCCCACAGAAGTAAATCCTTTTGAAAATATTCACTCTGGAATAGATGTGAATCAAACTGAGAAAGATGACTCCACATTCTTTTTTAGTAATTTTCTGACTTATCTAGGCTTCATTTTAGTCATTCTGAGATCCTAATGCTTGTGAAATCACCACTGACTAGAAATGCTTAGACTTTAGAGCACAATGTGCACAAAATGCATTTCTCCTCAGCCTGGTATTTCATTAAGCCCACCTGTGTTACAATAATCTAAGGTTTCCTAACTGCATTTGGGATAACAACACCATTTTTTGGATAGCAACACCATTTCTGTGGTTTTCAAACTCTTTCCAAAGTCTTCTTGCTGCTTCCTGCACACTCTACAGGCACTAGATAATTATTTATATTTTAAAAGATAATTAAGAAAATAGGAAATAGAAATCATAAATTTATCACTGTACACATGCATTTTTTTTACAGTACCTAACACTAAATAATAAACAACACTAGGGGACACTGAACAAATTGCATCAGCTGGAATGTCTTTCTGCATACATTCTATAAACTTTCTGATGGTTAAGTTCTATATGATACTCTTCTGCATCCTTCCTTACTAAATGTTGGAGCATACTAAAATTTTTCCTTGGACAGAGATGATCAAGCAAAATATTTTTGACATGGTTTGGTAACTTGCTAAACCATTTATTCTAAAAAAGGAAAGATTTTTAAGGATATTCATTTCATGCTGCAATTTTAATCAAGGGCTAGACCTGTCTGTATGCAGCCTTACAAATGGTGATCCCAGCCCACTGCAAGTTTTGCATAGTCTTTTGGATATAATCCAAGTTTTAGATGTCCTTGTGATGCCTAAGGATTTTTACTTTTTATATATTTTTCATATACTTGTAGTTTTGTAGACTGTTAATACATACTTATATAGCTTGTAGTACTTTTCCTGCCCTTTCTTTCACATTTTAGAACAATAAGCTAACCCCTTCTAAGACGTTCCTGAAATTCTGTTCAGTCCTATTCTCAAGAAGACGAATTCTAACAAAGACACTCTGTTTTGCACTAGAACTTAGAAGACATAACAAGAAAAAGGGCAAAGAAGCCCCTGGAACAACCCCAAGGGTTGCTGGGGCAACTACTCTGCTATTGGATGTAGCTGCTAGATATACTAATTAAATAACCTTATAAAATTAGTAGTAAACAAATCGTATGCATTTGCAGAGCCATTCTTGTGTACCTGAAAGTTTGCATTAAAGTTCTGCTTTTCACATTATCACTCTTAATATGGTTTGGAATGTTTTTGTCTTTTATTCTAGGCAAAACCTGTGCTTAGAAGGGTTTTATTTAGAATTAAGAGGTTATTTATATTTGTGTCTGAAAATTCTAAGCACTATTGATCTGTGTATTTGCCTGGGTAAACCAAGACAAGAGACATACTTCCTTTACTGTTTAAAAATGAAGGGGAAAAAAACAGTCCCAAAAGAATAATGAACTAAACATCTTTAAAAGCATTATGCCTTACTCATAAAAAGCTGGTATTTATATATTTTGAAAGCAGTATAGTCATGCATTTTCAGCTCATTTCAGGGTTTGGAAACCTATCAGAACATTCACTTCACTTCAGAAAGAGACCCAGAACCTTACTGATTTTAGCTCAATTATGAAATTCTTTGCTAGTTTTGTTTCATGGGACACAAAGGAGCTCAGGTAATCCCAGGGACAGAACAATATAGATCACCTGGAAAACTGTCCACTGTACACGCACATTATCAGAGCTTGGATATAAGATGTCTTTGTCAGAGAATGGAAATTTGTCAAAAAATGTATTATATTTAACTCAATTTCCTTAAACAAATTTTCTCAATTCCAGAATGATATCCTTGATTACTGCACAGTGTGAAATAAGTCAACAGAGTTAGCTACTACTGTGGGATGTGTCTCTAGCTGGCTTTCCATTTCAGCATGTTTAATCATTGCACAAGCTTACATCCTCCAGAAAGTAATTTTCCAAGAAATTTAAAAAATATATAGTTCTCAGGATCTTCACTAAATATGTACAATAGCTAAATTAAAATTTCTATTTGACTGCAATTTCCTAGTCCTCATGATAAATGACATTGGGCTACTGTGGAGGGCTAAATTCTCATGTTCTGCCCAAGAAAAAAAATCAATGGATCTTAGTTCAGAACATTCTAAAAATATTCAGTTAAAACATGAAAAAACATTCATGGAAGAGTAATATTTGTGGAGCAGTAATAATCATGTTAACCTTGCAATATAACCTGAAGTTTCTACTTCCTTTTCATAATATTTTAATTGAAGAACTAAATAAACAGAAAATTTTTGATGAATGATGTTAAGTAAAAATGTTGATGTCACTGAACTAATTAAATTCATATTCTGGAGCCTAGCAGGTGTCTTTTTTTTGTTTGTTTCTAGTGAGTAGAAACAGAGCAGAGTAAAATTTTTAGGTTTTTCAATGTACATATTTAACTACTGGAAAAATATGAATATCTAAATTACTATAACATTAATTGTGGCTTTAATAATTTTAGAAGATAATTGACAGGTATGATAGAATAATAATTGACAATGTCAAGCTCTGTATAGCATTGCCTATGCTTTTTGAGGATTATTTATAGTATTTTACTAATATAATATTCTAGTTTCATTTTAGAGAAGAAAATCAGGACATCTGAGTCATCTTTTTCATGCTGGTAACTTTATAATTAAATCCTTCAGAAGTATATTGGTGCACTGGAAATAACTTAAAATACTTTTGTAGCCTTTTTAACAGAATACTGAGAAAAGCTCTCAGGGGGACAATTTTTACCAGTTTTCATTGATGAACTTCAGAAGTATATCATTTGGGTAGAATCAAACTGGTTAGACCTTATCTGACTAATGACACACAGGTAAATCAGATTCTGTAACCAATTTTCAGTTGTACTGGTACAAAATGGTTTTACAAGAGGAAATTAAACAAGAGAATTCCAGGTTACTGAAAAAAATTCACATGAAAGGGAAAACATCACTCACAGACAAAAGTTGAGGAGGCAAAAAACACAGTTCTGATGCAACAAAATAGAAAAAAAAAATCTTTAAATATCCATTTTCCCTATACAATTATACAATTATTTTCTGTATATAAACTTTGATTTAAAGCAAACAAACAAACAAACAAAAACATAAACAAACAAAAAAAACCCCACAGCTGACAAACTCTATTTTTGAGGAGACATTTTTTCTTTAGACAAGAAAAAGTGTGCTTGCATGAGAAAATGGTACTGCTTCATAGGAGTTAATTTTAGTGGAAAAGTGAGATAACAGAAGAAAACAAAATGCCTGTAGATGCCTCTGTGCATCCTAGGTACCCAGAACTACAAATGCTTTCAGACCCCAATCTTTTATCACTGAAATCTTGTGTGATTGTTCACTCTCCAAGCAGCCTGTTCTTGCTAGTTTGAGTTTGATAAATGAAACAAGTGTTTACATGGTTGTATTCAACAAAAGATCTACAGAAGCCTAGCAGGTTTGCACAGATTTCAGCAGTTCCTAATTAGAAAAATAGAAGAAACCATTTCACATGACACAGCAAGCCACAACCACTGAAATCAGTACAATTCAACTTCCCTGAGTCTGCGAGATCTCCTGGACATTCAAGGAGGATCACCCTGAACCACTCCTGCCTCTTTTTTCTCATGGCTCTATATGGAATTAGCTTCTCTGAGGTGCAACAAAAATCATTGAAATAGTAATATATTGTGATTTCTGCAAAGGGACTAATATGTTCTAGTACTAATACAATACACAAAGAGCTGTCTTCCTTCTAAGCACTGCTGTCCTCCTGCTGTGTCTGATTACAAAGAAGCTTTTATTCTTTTTCTGGCAGCTTTTACAAAGCTTTATATTGCCATATTCTGTCATCAGCTGTCCTCAGCCAGAAAATGGTATGTACTGTGCAGTTGACCCTGGAAAAAGTACTAAAGAAAAAAAAAAGTATTAAATACAAAAGTATTAAAGTTGACCCCATCTACTATATTAAACAGAGGCACAAAACCATCAGAGCTCAAAATTTTTTACCAACTAAGCTGAAATAAAATTACAGATGTCATTTGAAGATGTCTCATATCCTAATCTCAGAAATCTGAGTCTCCGTGACCACCAAACTTCAAGATTTGTCTAATCTATCAGTACTTTTCCTGACCACTGCAAATATCAACACATCTTCAGAATGTCAACAAAGACATCCTACAAAATGTTTTCCTTTTTTTTTTTTTTTTCCTAGATGAGTATCAAAATCTACTTTAATGCACCAATTTTCACTAAAAAGCTTTACAAATACCCACAGAATTTACAAAAGCAGAACAGTGATCGACAATAAAGCCCTTACAGATGTATTTCTGTGTCCACAAAGGAAGCAGCTGTTTGTTGAATTTAGGATAACGAAATCTTCCTTGACATACAGACTTTGAACAACAACATATTGGCTTGCCCAATGTGTATCAACAATTCTTGTTAGTTTTCATAGCTTCAAGGCTTATCAGACCATTTCTCTGCATTTCCCTGAACAATGTTTGAGCCACAGATGTTGGAAGGGAAACAGAAGGCAAATACACTAGAGAGCATAATAAATCCCCAGCTTCCAGTGTAGACTTTGTCTATGTCCACTAAAACTGTATTCAAACAGTGAACAAAGTAAATAGCAAGCAGAGTTTGTCCAAAAATAGCTCTAAATGCTGTCAGTAGAAGAGATGTTAATGATAGCTACATCATCCCCTTCTTGTCTTCCACAGTTCTTTGAGGAGATTCAAGTCCGTAAGTGTTTTCTCACTAAGGGACACTTTTTCATAAGCTGGGTGACCTTCAGTACTGAGCAACAGCAACTGCTCTGCTAATATGGTTGCATGAAAGGGGACATGGCTTGAAGGTTATAGGCAAGTTCAAAGCACATAACAATTTATACCTGAGATTTAACTGTGCAGCAGCTTTGTAGTTAATAGGCTCCTTCTGTGCTTATTCTGATCCCAGATATTTTGGGGATAGAAATTTGCAAGGTCGGACTTATATGTTGACTTCTCAAGATTTTATTTCCTTGTCATTCTTAATCCATCCAAGTTGGACCTGAGACATGAATGGCATCTAATCTTATAGAACCAGATTTCACATCTTATTGTTTTCTTCTGAAGTTGAAATTTTTCCTTAACTGGCTCAGTATGTAACAACTGCTTCTTGAAAGCCTTCTCAACCATGTGATTCAACGTTCTTTAAGATTTGAAGCTGTGGCTTTCAATAGGATTATTATTATTGTTGTTGTTGTTGTTATATTGTTATTATTGTTATTATTATTAAGAATTAAAGAATATAACATTTCTATGTCAGGTATAAGATCTATTTTAAGACCAAAGAAAACAGAATAGTGTTTAACAGATTATTCAGAGGAAGAAATAGAATATAGATCTGATAAAGGTCTATAATTTTTTTACTGGTAAGCACTCAAAGACTATTCCTGAACAAAACAAATCCTATGCACAACATTCAACTTAACTGCCAAAAGATGATTCGACTGCAAAGGAATTGTGTAAATATTTCAAAAAATCATCTGGGGATAAATTCGAGGATGGAAGAAAGCTAGATTTGGTCTAGCTTTATTTACGTATGTAATCATAAATATTTTAATGTGTAATTATGTTTCCCGTGTAACTTGGAAATTTACTTGTGCTTTTAACTAATAAAGTTTTTGATTATTGAACCTGTGGTAAGCAAAAATAGCTGCCTCTAGAGAAATTATATTCTACCCACAGAGCCCAGTTTTGATTTTTATGTTTAGCTCCTCTTGATCCATTTTTACTTCATCTGGCAGATGCATAACAAATACTCAGTTCCTGCAAGCCGGTTTATCCCATTCTTTCTAAATGAATACATTTTTTGTCCCTAGTCTGCACTTTGTAAAATACATTTAGTCCATCATGACTCTTCTCAAGGTATTGCAAATGCTAAAATAGAAATAGACAATGAGTCCTATTCATTTGTGCTGCATCTCTGATAAGAGGCTAAGGTTTAGAATTTTCCATGGTAACTAGAATGGCTGAAAGTTCTTTTGACAATAACATGATGGATTCCAGTTTTAGTCATTTAGGAATAAATTTATTGCTTTAGGCAAAGTTACTCCAAAGATGTCCATTCTTCAACTTCTTACACCAAGTGAGATGACCAGTGTTCTACTTGAAGGGTTGTAGCATCCCTGCCTTCAGAAAGAAAAATAATCTTCTGGCTTGGGTGAAAGATAAAAATTCCCATTTTCAAGAAACACATGGCAGACACTTTCCAGTGCCTATGGCTTTAGTAGGGAAGGATCCAGAGAAAGAAGATGATTTTTGGAGATGAAGACTTATAACCATACATCAATATATGCTGCAACACAACACAAAAGAACCTCACAAGGCACAGTGGTGAGCAAGCAGAAAAAAGGAGAAGTTTATTTACAAAACTCAATTTTATACATTTCCAAAGGTGCCTGTGGATTGGAGGATGAAAATCCCACTCCCAAACCACAATGGTCAAGACAGTTGTCAATCAACTCTCTCCTCCTACCTAAAAATATGTAAGCAACGAAGGACAGTTAGGAAAACAAAGCTATTGTTTATAGTACAAGTGTGAGAAAGTAGAAATTTTGACTCCAATATGAAACACAATTCAGAAGGCTTAGAAAAATCCTCAAACCAGGGTGACAAATATGTATATTTGGGCACAATTTGCATAGTTTATAGAAATGTTTGCTGTAGCTTTGATCAAAACTAACAAATGTTTGAAGTTAGTTGCATGATTAAATTCATATGAAGCATTTTAAATTTTCTCATGCAGCTCATTATTTGCTGGATTGGACTGTTGAGGGAAAGAAAGGTAATTATTCATTGCAAACATATTTGTGGTCCTTCCTGCTATCTGATACCTGTGTGTGCTTATGCAGGGTTGATTTTTTCTCTTTTTTAATGTAAAAAATTTCCATACTTTTGGTACTAACTGCGAATTAGAGAAAAAACATTAAGCTACTCTGCAGTATCAAGTGCAATCACAGATCGACTGACATGTGACATTATCCAAAACCTCTCTGGATGGAGTTACCTCCTCATAATTTAGTGCAAAAAGGTGAAATAAGTGGGACTGAAAAAACAGCTACTTTGAAGGGAAGGAAATATGAATACAACTTATCTGGTACAGAATACCATTCTATTATTTTTGACACGGTAAGCCTAATTAAATAGTTACATTTTAAAATCTTTATGAGAATCTTAATTATTAATAACATCAATAGGCTGAAAAAATGTAGGTTAGGTGTGGGGAGAGTTTGGCTCTGCAATTTTTTTTTGCATGACTGAGCATGTGCACACAGACTAGATAGTGACACTTTACAAGAGGTTACAGTAATAAATTATTTATAAAATGTTGGTAAACACTGTAGGTTATTACAGAATCCACAGCGTCCATAGTTTTGTTATAGCTATGTGTAACACCCTCAAGTAATGTGCAACCACGTATAATTTATGAAAGTAATATCTGTAGTATTGTTTATGATGTATATTAATAATTTATTAATCCTTAATGAATTATTTATAAATGCAATCCTAATGGAAGGCATGGCTGACTAGTTACTCCATCGCACTAGCTGTATGGGACGTAAAGGTTGCACACCTCTGCCCCTCCTTTTTAACTAACCCAGTAGTCTTTAGACCAGGCAACACTCACTATTTCCTTGCAGTATCCTATGAAATTAGAAATCAGAGAGAGGCATTGTAAAGAGATTTGCCTGCAAGCAATACTCAGGATCCTTTTCTTCAATCTTCTCCAATATTTCAGTAGAGCTACCATAGGTCTCCTTCACTGAGTCCATGAGAAAAAACTCCTTGCAGATGATGTGTGTATATTAAAGCATATAAAGTTTTAATGGGGGATTCTTGTATAGTTTGGTACAACAGACCAACAAAACGTGGTCCATCAATCCTTATGGTATCCAGTGGAAAATGGGCAATCAACAGAAATGAGTGCTATAGTCTAGGTTGCCATGATGTCTAGGAACAGATCCTGGCTTGCAGGATTATTTTCCTGCTCAAAAGCGTTTCTGCCTGACAAGGTACAGCTTCATCTGCTTGCAGCAGGCAAGCTCCACTAACTTTCATGTGACAGTGCAGTTTTATTGCAGCTCTTTGCTTCTTTATGCATGCTGTGAAATCTCTTGCTGAGGCATTGGATACCAGAGTACCATCCCCACACATTAATTCTTCTCTTGTTCTTCTGCAGGAAACAGATCTCATTCTGACCTTTAACATCTCAATGCACCGTTCTTGGTGGATGGAGAATGGGCCGGGCTGCACCGTGACCTCAGTAACCCCAGCACCAGACTGGGCACCAGAGGATCATCGTTATATCACTGTCTCGGGGTGTTTCCTTGAATATCAGTACATAGAAGTGGCTCACAGTTCTCTTCAGATCTTCCTTGCAGTAAGTGTTTACAAAAAACTTCAATTCCACCACCTTTTCAGGATTTCTTCTTGTCTTTACTGGAATAGTGGATGACTTTGGCATTCATTCACAAACCCTGGCTTATTTTAGTCTAGTTTAGTTATGACACTAAGTTGTCATTCAGCCGGTTCAAAACAGCTGCGTGCAAAAATTTCCAACATACATATGTATTATTGCACTAAGAACTACTGACAAGATACACTCTGTTTTCCTGATACTATAATGTATAAGTGGTGACATAATAGCAAGATACAGCTATTGTTGTGAAAGCCAAATTAAATGTGAAATTGAATATGAAAGACAAACCAACAGTAAAAACCATATTCACTGATCAGTTCACAGGACTCAAACCTCATCAACTTGTCTTCAACCGTATTAATTAATATACAATAGACTACAATAGGAGAGGTTTTCTCTCTCGTCCCGAAAAAGTTACACTTATATGAAAAATCAAAACCTAAGATCTTAAATCCTTTTTAGGAGTACAAGAATCCACTGTTGCACTGCAGAAAATTTATAAGGGATGAAAACTGTTTGCTTGGGGAAAATATGTATAATGGCTGTCCAAAAAGTGGGCAGCTTTTCCATCTATCTGTTCCCCAGCATGTTTTATCACTCAAGCTTGACTCATGGAATTATTTTCATAGAATCATTTTGGTTGGAAAAGACTGGTAAGATCAGGAAGCCCAACCCTTAATTCAGCACTGCAAAGTCCAACATTAAAGCCTGTGCTTAAGGGCCACATCTACACCGCTTTTAAATACCACCAGGGAAGGCGACTCCACCATTACCCTGGGCAGCCTGTTCAAGCTCTTGACAAACCTTTTGGTGAAGAACTTTTTCCTAATATCCAACATAAAGTTCCCCTGGCGCAAGGTTGATTTCCCTTGATCCAGACCAGGATGCCACTGGCCTTGGCCATGTGGGCAAGAAGGCTCATGTGCAGTTAATGTTGACCAGCACCCCCAGGTCCTTTTCCAGCAGGCAGCTTTCCAACCACTGTGTCCCCAGCCTGTGGCAGTGCCTAGGGTTGTTTTCACCCAAGTGCAGGACCTTGGACTTGGCCTTGTAGAATTTCATACAGTTGCCTTTGGCCCATTGATCCAGCCTGCCCAGATACCCCTGCAGAGCCCTCCTATCCTCAAGCCTTTAAAAGCAGGCTATTTTTAATGCTTTTTTATTATTATTTAATGAATGATGAACAAGAAACTCAAGGTATATGTAGTTCAAGCTCAATTCTGTTCCTGATTCAACAAGGTTTTTGTGTGTCTGTGTTTAAATAGAGCTGTGTTTTTGGATAAGTTCATTCTTTTCAAGTCAGAATAATGGTTCAAAATAACAAGCCATTAGTAATCTGCTAGCTGTAGCTAACTATATCTGTGTTATATTCCCATTCATGTTACTGTAAATGTGATTATCACAGGTAAAGAGCTACACAGCCTAAGTTATGGGTCAATTTTCCAAACCTTGTGCTGGACTACTGTTTACATCACTTTCACATTTCCCATTGTGGCTATTTTTTCCTAATAGAAATGCTAGTATAAATTAAGTCCCATATTAAATGTGATTAAATGGGAAACAGAGGAATTAACTGGTAAAGCTCAGTCACATGTAACACAAAGTAAGATCAGATACTGTTTGTGTCAGGAAAATTAATCCACAAACAGCAGAGGTTTATGTGTAAAAAGGAGACAGAGGAGTTGTGTTCCTTTATTTGAATAAAGGGAGAAGTCATGAGCATCTCCCATGGGGTCTCTCAAATTTTTAGAGGACTCAGCCTGCTTTTTATCTTAATTTCCTGGTCACATTTCCCTCTTTCTCTCCCCATTGGCTGAGGTACTTGAGAGGTACAGACTTCCTGAATCACCACATACTTAAGACCCCCTTCTAATATATACCTCCCCCATTTTCTTTTTCTTGCATCAATCAGTGGAATTTCTATGGAATTACATTGTCTGTGGAGTTGGACTAGATTATTTCCAGAGATCTCTTCCTACTCTAACAATTTTGTGAATCTGTGATTCTGTATTTCCATAGAACAACTCTCTCATTTCCTACCCTCCCCAGTTCTTGATCAGTATCATAGCTGAATCTGCGAAGGTGAGATCTTAGTTTCATCACACTTTGACAGTAACAGCTATTTAAAGGTTTGCTGATAGATGCAGAAAAAATGCTCCATTTTGGCTACAACTAATTCAATATTTTTGTTGGACAGAACTAACCCTTAATGTAGCCTGTGCTCACATACTCTCCACTAGATGTTTCTCTCCCAGGGAAGTCTCATTTACAGAGCACCCAAGTCTTGAGCATCTGGCCCATCCAATATGCTCTGCAAGGACTGCAACTCTGCCTGTCTTTACATCTAAAAATTACCAAAATGAACTGGTCTAGTGATGGCATGACTCATATACCCATACGCTTCAGACAATAAAATGTCCTTGTGTGTTTAAAGGCTATTGATTCTTGTTGCTTGCATTAGAGAAGCTATTTCATTTTCAGGCCTACTGGGTTATCAAGGATAGATATACTTAAATGACTGGTCTCTGGAGAGAATTATTCCAGGTAAAGAATGAGGTCAGTGGTATTAATGGGGATTTGATTTGCAACTGTTTGAGTTCCATTCTGTATAGTATTTGCAGAGTGGAGGCTGACTGAAAGTTCCTACCTCTAAACAATAGGAGGTATAGCTGCCACTTCACCATGGGGAGGGCAGTGCTTGGGGGGGACACAGTGCAGGTTGTACACCACTGTAAATCTTGGTGTGTAGTGTCAGGGCTTAAGGTAGTCATTGGCTCTGGGTATAAATGGCATTTGCATCCCAGCCTTTTGTCAGACAGCTGAAAGGGTTATAAACTGGCAATTTCTCAAGCTTAATGTCTAGTTGTATCTACAGAGCCTATGTACAATTTTCTTCATTTCCACATTCGTTGATCTCTTGTCTTATAAGAGGAGGTGAAAATCTTTTCAGCTCAGGCCCTGAGCTGAGGTTCAGGTCAGAGGGTTCTGCTTTCAGATCTATCACAATGTTCTTTTGAAAGTCATTTCATCTCTCTGTGCCTCTTTCAAAGTGTGGAAGAGAGAGAAAAACATGCCTAATTTTTTCATGTTCATTTCATAAGACCCTGTACCATTTGCACAGATAGAGATCTCTTGAATCTTTCAAAAAGCCCTTGAATATGGGGGACACCCAGTACAGGAAGGTCTTTGTGTGGTACAAGGAAATTATAATGTTAATTGCATTTCATACAGAAATTGAGCTCCGACTCTCTGTATCTTTCTTCTGTCTTTGTTTTACTCTTTGATTATCCATGACCTGCCCTCACTCCTACAAGCCTGTTCTTGCAAAAGTCAACAAATTAAAACCCATTTGTAGATCAAAACGCTGAAAATATGCAAATTAGAGATCAGCATTGGAGATAAGTGTAAAAGAATTACATATCTATTTGCCAACACGGGATTAAAAGTATTTAGTATGCTTGTCTTTTACTTCTTGCACACTCAAAAATCTATTGATTGTAGTGGAGATAAGTGCCTGAGTTATGGGAATAAGACTAATGTGAAGGCATCATCTTAGCCAGTTTGGGTTTTAGTTATATAGCCCTCAAAAAGATGAACTGTTTAATAGTATTCCAGTAAAACGAGTGGAAGAAAAGCATTTCTTATGTACTGCATCTGCATTATTGATGGTAATTTACATACCAAATAAATAAAACCATAAGTAAACTATTACCTAAAAGTATTGACCATTTTCAAAGTGATCCTGTCCACTGATTTTTAAGTGCTGTATATTAGTCTTAATTTCTTTTTTGTTCCTTCCTGTATTTGTACTTGAGTATATGCTTCATGCAATCATTAATATTATTATTTCATGCTTCAAAATTTGTAATATGTAATTACCCATCCATAGTATTTATGGTAAATGTAAATGTTTAAATTTCTGCAAAATCTGCATCATGCACAATACCTTTCAAGCCCTGATGCTGTCAGATTGATTTAAAACATCATGAAGCATAACTGTGTTATTAAGATGCAATAGTACAGCTATGAAGGTAGGACACCATCATCAAAATCTCTGCTCTCTTGCAGACTTACCATAAGATTTTGGCAAGGTGCTTAATTCACACCAATTATTGTCTGTACTATACAAACAGTGGTTCTTCAATATTTCAGGAAGATGCTGTCAGGATAATTTCATTAAACATTGCAGGTAATCCAATATTATGGAAAGGTGGTCTGTACATGTATTTAAGCACTTAGAATACTAGAATAGCATTTAGGTTCCCTGTTTCTCTTTAGGATTAATAATTAGAGTACAATAGTCTTAAAATTTTTAATGGTAGCATAGCACAGGTGGCCCTGGTGGAGGGATAGGAGTACTCAGTAAAGGTGTACTTTTACAAGAATATATTTACTGAACTGTCTACCTTAGTTTTAGACCTCCATGTTCAAATGTGTTACTCAAAATTTAAAGGCCCTCAACATGGCTGAGGAAATATGATTGGGAAAAAAAAAAGCAGCGGTTCCCATCCAAAAGAGTTAACCTTCAAAGTATAAAACAAGTCACCCAGCCCATATGGAAAGGAAAGGAGGAAAAGACAGGAAGACAGAGAGAGAGTGCTAGTTTGAAGTTTCATGGGACCTCCTGTTCGGCCATTGTCAGCTTTCCTGTAGACATGATAAAAAAGTCCTATGATTCAGAATGAGTAAGCGTCTGAAAAAATTTATCTGCTGGAAAACTATCCTAAAAAGCAGCAAAAGAAGTGTGTGAAAGTTTGAAATTCAGGAAGTAACCGACAAGAAGCTGGAGTCTCATCAGCAGTGCGCTCTCAATCTGGCAGGAGGGGACAAGCTGGGTGGGACAGGCCACAGAGAGTCTGGCAAGAGAATGAAGTAGTTGAATTTCACTGGAAGAAACTAAGGAGAAAAAAAGGAAGTTTTAAAGCAAGAGGTGGAAAATAATCTCAGCATTGGACATTTTCAGGAGCTAGGAGAAAACATGGCACAGGAGGAGAGGCAAGATGCTCCTCAGAAGCTGAGACTCATAAAGTGAGAGATCAAGAAGTTATCAGCAGGACACCAAAGGTTAAACAGAGAGCCTGTAAATCTCCTGCATGTAGAGCAGGAAGGGAAAACAAGCCTTCTGCAAGGGAAGTACATTTGATTTCTTTTTTTTGTTTTCTTGTGGTTTTCATTTTATTTTTATTTGGGAACACATTGATAAGACCTGAGCAGAAAAAAGGCCAGAAGTTCCTCCAGATGCACCAGCAAATTATAGAGCAAGACTGGAAGAATCAGCAGATGTATCAGCAGGACAGACTGCATGATAGGAGGAGAGGCAAAACAGCAAAGGCAGGAGAGATGAGGGAAGTAGACACAGGAGCACATGGAAAATAAAAGCCACTTAATTAATAATGCCATTAGGAATGAGGCAAACAACAAAATAGTATTTCTGTGTGTCCAAAAATATTCATGAGTGGAATCAAACAACACAGAGGGTGGCCCTGGCTAGTCCAAGTTGAAATGCTAAAGTCAAACAGGCAAGTCCCTTTGACAGAGCTGCAAAGGAACAGTCTAAGGACTTGTACTGTAGTAACAGCCTTCACTGTGCTCAGATGGATAAATACTCATCTTTTAGGGAGAATCACCTGTTGATGTAGCTCTTGGGTTTTGCTAATAAACCAGTATATTCCATTCCTGTGGTCAAAATACGTACAAGCGTGATATGCTGGGAAAAAAAACAAAAAAAAAGCAGCAGAGCTTTTGCAGGACATCAAATGCAGCAGTAAACCTAATGCTGTGTTCTTAATTTTCCAGTCCTTTTTACTCAATATAAAGGTCTTTACTCGTGCAGAAAGTACATCTTGCACATAAAAGCCCATTCTTAGATTTTTCCTTGCCAATTTTGTTCCTGCACCTCCCTTCTGACAGCAACCTCCACCCCTGCTACATGCTTATACTCATACACATACCTTGTGCAACAGCTTTCCCTTCCTGTGCTTTTAGAGTGGTGAGAATATCTATATGTGAGAAAGGGGACGAGGGCTCATGTAATTAAGTTTTGACTCTTTGAACCTATTGGAGAAAAACAGCATTATTTAATTAAGGCAAAGTTCTTTTCTAGGGCAATACAATGGTTGAAAGAAAATTGATTCTTAATGATACAGATTGGTACTTTAGAAAGTCTTTTTTTCACTGTGGGACTGGGAAAAATCAGCACAATGTGAAGAGGATATGAATCATTGCAAAGTGTTAACTTAATAACACTGTCTTTCCATGTTAGCAGACAGGCATCAGGTTCAGGCATATTTGACATTGGCCCAGAGGACAGCATATTGCAGTTTCTCTGTTTAACAATAATGCTAAAGCATATGTCATTAGTATTTTGAAGGATAGCTATAAGAGATTTTTTTATGTCTGTATGTATTACCTGTTATTGTTTCTATCAAATTTTACCTGCATTTCTTCTCTACTTCTTGCAGAAAACTGAATTTTACACATCAAAGCATAAACATTTTTCATAATGAGTAGGGAGCTTTGTCAGTAGAATTGTAGTCATTCATTTCCCTAAAAACTTCCTTTCTAAATGAGCTGTGTTAGTATAAGCCTAAGCTATATAATTGTCTGAAAACAAGTTTTCTCCAACTCAGAAGAGAGAGGTCAGCTTTAAACAGTCTTACCTGACCAAGGCAAACAGCATTGTCTATGAAAGGTTTATTCCCCTGATGGAGAGAAAGCAGCATCATCATGAGCTGAGACTGGCAGAAGCAGTTCTGCTTCTCACAGATGTTCTTGCTCTAGTAAAGGAAAATAGAGTATGTGATTTTTTTTGAGCAGAGTTGGAATTATGAAAACAAAGAGCTGAACATTGGACTCATTACTTTGAGACCTGAGGGAATTTTCCTGAGAATTTGTTTTGACCATCTCATATGTATCCTTTCACACAGGGGACTCTGACTCTGGCTGAGCCTGTGGTGATATGACAGAGCAATGAGATTATGGATCCCCAGGTTCATGCCTCATGGCCGTCCTGGGGCTATGTGATGCAGGTTATGCTGTGCTGACTGGTGATGCTTTCTTGCTGACTTGCTTCCTCCCACAGCTGGCATTTAAATTATTCCTCCGTTCTGGTATTGGCATAGTCCTGGTTTTTTTTCACTGTCGTAGCATGAGAGCTGCATGTCAACATTTTCCAGCTGCATACAGGTGGGATAACTTGGACTGGGGCCTATTTACCTAGTCTTGGTGAGCCTCTCTCTTGGAAGAGATTCTGGATAAAACACCTAGTCCATTTGATTTTCTCACTATACAAAGGAATTTAGGAGGTAGAAAAAGCTTATTACACTTCATTGATATGGAAGAATAGTACTGAGAAGAACAGCAATAATAATAAGTAGCAAAAGCTTCTGTGATCGTAAGTATTCCTTTACAACATGTAGTTAAACAAAAAGCAATACCTCTTCATACTGAAAACTCATAGTCATGTGTCATGTTCATCAACCCCATTCCTGAGCTGATTCTGAGGGTACAATAAAAATGAGGGCTGCTTCTTGGAAATATTGAAAACTTCATCCACCATACAGCTATACCTCAGTGTCACCATGCATGGTATTCCTGCTGATATTACAGTACTGCCTTTTTCTGCTTTATACAAAAGTGACATTTGCCATTTTGCTTCATATCCCAAAAAAAAGGCCTCTCTAGTTTTGGAAGTACAAGGACTCGGTTCATAAGTTAAGGTGATTTTTGTCCTGAATATAATACAGAGAGTCATAAAACATATGGCCAACGTCCTCACTTCATTATGAAGATAACAAAACAAAACAAAACAAAAAAAACCACCAAAAATNAGAACGATGGTTTTTTTTTTTTTTTTTTTTTTTCTCATCATTGTGGTGCAACCTGCATGGTATACTTTAGATAGTATGCTTCATGTTTCATTTTTGTGTGCTGTTAGCACAGCTTCCTGAGCAGAAGATGAACCACACATAAGCACATAAAAGTATAGTGCACATAAGAGCACATAAAAGTATAGTGTTATGAAAACATAGAATGAACTGTTTTGCAGCTTTACTCATGACTGTTCTGGTCACAACACCATGGTTCTCAAAATCTGGTCTGTAAAATTCACTGAAGATAAATAATGTGAGCAGCTGTAACTGAACCTGTATTGAAGGCACTGATCAATGATAGATTCCTGAAATTCTATAATACAACTTGAGTGCTTCTGATGGAGCTAACTACCCCACTAAAAATAATAACTATATCTAAGGAAAATAAAAATCTAGGAGTATTTAGATGTCCCTGATCTTTAGTGTGTGTACAATAAAAACAATTATGTGACATTATGAATTCTGCAATTTTTTCCCCATTTTCTAGCACAGACAGTAAAACAAGGTTTTTGCCTCCCAGAAAAAAAATTAAAAGTGCTTTGCTTTCATGCAACTGTATACCGTAGAACCCTTGGAATAAGTGTCTAAGCCAGGCCAAGTTAATGGGGTCAGAAAACTGCTCGCAATATTTTTGATAACTTAAATTTCTATTGCAATCTCAGAATCAGAGCTGACTGGGAATTTTCTGGAGGAACATGATTCTTTTGAAAAATGCATCAGCCCTGAAATGTTTTGTCTTAACATAACAGTGTCATGATCTTCATTTAAAGTGCAGGCAAGTGATCTTTAACATACCTTGTTTTCTGGTAGATTTTTGGCTGGCTGATTGGGCTCTGGGCTTTTATAGTACTTTTATACTTGGACAGGACTCATCCTAAAACCTGCAGCATGATTATATATAATGTTTGACTTTTTCTACACTCACTATCATGCATTCAGCCCAGACCAGTATCACTGTCCTGTGCTCTGTTGGGCCATGGGTACAGAGGAAGCACAAACCAGGGAGCATCTCTGATAGCTGGTTTGGATCTGCTCATCTTGTCTGAGGCAGAAGAAAGAGCTTATTTGTGTGAACATAATCTGTGCTACACCATTTGGCCACTAAGCCAGAAGACAGTCTGTAGGTTATTTCAGCTGATACCATGTCTATGTACACTTCTGTACGTTCACAGTGTCATGGCAATTGCACACTTAGAGTCTGTGTTCCCTGGACATTCAGCAATACCAATGATATCTAGATCTCCAGCTAGTGTTTGAGTCATGCTGTGGACTCTGACCTTGGAGTTCAGGAAGGAAACATGAATTGGAATCCTAGTACTGGGAGAGGAAAGTTTAACATACGTCCTAATTTTTTAGTGGTTACGTAGCATACAAATCAATGCATGCAATAAGGATTCTCTGTAGACATACCCTAAGGATTCTTGGTTCTCTGACTTCTGCAGTGCTGCAGTTCTAAGGAAAATGGAGTCTGAGACTGCAAACTGAGTCTTTTTGTTGTACATTTTCTGAATTTGCCACCTGAAGCCTAGATTTTAAGTGACAGGTAATATTCATTAGTGAAAAAGTCATTGTTCTATCTAAATGAAGAAAATTCTTTCCCTTAAAACCAGAGGTTATCTGTTCTTTGCTTTTATTCTCAGTAGACATCAGCCAATTCTCAGCACTTCTTTAATAGATGTTATCTTCAGCACTGGTTGGGCAGGTAGAGAGCACATAAATGCACCTCTGATGTGTTTGGGGGGCTTTCAAAGTGTGCCCCTGAGCAGCACCTTTCACCTAATCTGCAGCACTATTGAGACATCAGTTTTGCAGTACCCAACTGCTTGAAACTGACTGGCATAAAGTGATTCATGTTTTCAAGACCATTGGAGCATTGTTTTTTTCCCAGCAGACATCATTCTTTTAACTCTACCTTTGAGCTTTGTCAGCCTCTATTCTGATCTGAGCACAGCAAAGGAAATAGGATTTCTTAATGTGTAAAATTTAATCATGAAATGTTTTGACTTTTCCTCTGCTTTATTTTACTTCTGTATGTCCATGTTTTCTGCAAACAGATCAGTCATGTGTGCATAATCAAAACCAGAGTTTAAAAAGGAATCTACTAAGCTACAGGAGCATTTGTCTTCTGGTAACAATTGTTTCCATAGATGGGAATTCAACATTGCTATGACAGAATTTATTTTTCCTTGTATGTTCACAATGATCAAGTAGTGACATCTGGAATCTACCCCAGAGGTTCAAGTCAATAAAATATTAATATCTGCCATTTCCAGCAAGAAGGCTGTAACAAGAACACGGCAGAGAAATCTCTGACGTTTTTGCAGTATTGTTTTGTACCTAATTAGTTAACTGTTTCTTCTTCCATATACTCTTTCCTAAAGGTTAGGAAAAATAAATCTGGGACTAGGATGTGATTCCCTACCTTCTATTTAGGGAAACTTCTGTTCAGATAGCCCTGTTTTCTGGGAGTGCTCTGAGAAGTGGCTACTGACAAGGGCCTGGATCCTCAGCACCTGCTCCGCACTCCCATGGAAGTGCAGCTCCAGGAGGAGCTGGACTGAGTGCACACGTCTGATTCACAGTTAAAACCAGGCACAGAAATCAAGGCAATGCTGGGCAGCCTCACCTGAAGCACTCACCATTTTACCAAGTGGTTATCAAGGCTCTCCTTTGTAATTCAATTCAGTGTATTCAGTCACGACAAGCAGAGAGAACGGGAAGAGAGGCACTGTCAAGTCTTGCTTTAGACAACTCCATTATTCCCATTCCTCTCATTCAGTGAATAAGTATTAACAGTCACTTATGCATAAGAAAAAATAATGAGGTTTAATGAATCTCCAAAGATCAGCTACCTCATAAAAGCAAATGCCACACTTTTATCAGTAAAAGTCCTCCAAGTCCAACATCAGCAGCAGAGGGAATTTCTATTTTAAAGCAAATTGCACCCAGTTTCAGTAAATTACCATAGAATGATTACTCAACTTTTATCCAGTCAATGTTATGCCTCCCTAGTGAACCAGTTTATTGTCAGTGTGTCTGTTTCAAAACATGTCTTCCCTGGAAAGCACTCTTTCATTCAGCTCCTGCCACTGGAAGCAGGCAACAGCTTGAAGCTAGCAGCTGCTCTCCAACAAAACAGGTAGAGAGGCAGAAAGGCTTCCGAATCCATAACAATAAGCACATCATGTCATAATTACAGTAAATCTCCAGAATGGTCTGTACACACAAAATGCCGTATGTTTTGGACAGAGGAAGTGTGCATTAGCAAAACCATAGTATAAAATAAGCATTTTCCACAGAAGTCCTGTTAGCTTGAAATTGATTTTTTTTTCCTGAAAATTATCATTGAAGATAATATTTAAATAGTCAGCTAGTTAGCTTGAAGGGGATGTAATTAATATCCTGGAGGGCAAGAGCAGGTGATAGAAAGGTTTGGGGGGATTTTACAGTTGAAACTGCATAATCTAATACTGGTGCATCCATTTAACCTTTCTTTGATATGCTCTTCTTTCACCACTGCATGTAATAGCAGTTCTGTTTTCTAAATGTCTTCATTTGACTTTGCACAGGTTAATAGGATTTATTGCTTCTGCAGCCTGCCTACACAAAACAGATTGTCAATATGGGCAATCCTTTGTGGTCTGCCAGGGAATAATAGACTGCTTTCTCCATCCCGGCTTTTAGGAAGTGATTTAGTTTCCTGAAGATTTAGGTACAAAGGGAGAAGGAGGGGGCAGGCAGTTTTTCTGGGTGAGTCTATCGTGAGCTGGCACTGCTAAATAGCCACTTGGCATTTGCTGTATCAGCTGGTGGTGCTTGCCTCATTTTCAGATGGCAGCCTCCTGATTCTCCATTAGAGGTGCCTGCAGAAAATTTGCTGTGGCTAATAGCAATTTACAAAATACCTAACCCAGATACATTTCAGAGATTGCAGCAAACTTTTGTAAACATTTTCTGTTACAAACTGCATGAATTGATCTCATCTTCAGAAACATTAATCTGCTAAATCATTGTTTTGTACTCTGTCTGAACCCACATTTTAGGTTTCAGTGGCTTTGTGTTTTGTAAAGATCGTTCTAAAATCACTGTGTATCATAAGAGAAGGATTTTTCCCCGGGCTGTTTGTTCTTTTTTGCCATGATTATTGCTTCCTGCTGCAACCATCAGAATATAACGATGCAGCAAATTTTACAGAAATGTGAATTACATGAATGAAACAAATTGTCATTTTTAAAGTATCAGATCTTTCCAAATGTCTTCTGCAAATGAGTTATGAAGCTCTGACTGAGTAGAAGAGGTTAGTCACATTCAAAATGATTATACTGATTATATCTGAGACCTAGGTAAGCAATACATGCTACATTTCAAGTCTCTTTTTGATTCTGGAAATAATACTGCTATGAGAGGTTCACTATGAAGATCCTAAAAATTACCAGGAGTATTAGTCATTTAATGCTATGATTTTAAAATATGGAGATGGACCAAATCCTTCCACAGTACATTGTATTTTCTAGCCTGAAATACTCCTTTTGTGTAAGTGCAATTGTATGTAAACCAAACAAAGAAAAAAAAAAAAAAAGCCCAAGAACAAACAAAAAATCCAGCAGGTTTGTTTCCAAAGTCGCATGAAGGTATTATCCTTTTGTGCACTTACTGGGGATTGCCTTGGATGGTGATATCCATAACTAACAAGAATTCATGAACTTCCAGAAAAACAAAATTAATCCCATCTATTTCTAGACAAGAGATTTCTAGATAAGAGGAGCCAGAGATGACAGCTGACTTCAGTGGGACTGAACAAGCACTGTGCACTCGAGCAAGGTTTGATCTGGGGAGTCTGATCTCAGAACAGGTCTGAACTTGGAGCTGAACTTTGCAGAGGTGTCTTCCTCAGCTCTAACACACTTAGGAGCAAGAGGCTCCATTTGATCCATAGCTCCTTAGAGAGCTCAACTCAGTGCTCCGAGTTTTGAACAAGTCTCAGGGGGAATTTTGAAGAGTGTGAAAAGCATTAAGGCCATTAGCTGCCTCATGGAGGGATTTGGTGGCATTTTGAAGTCAGCATATGCAGCTGCATAGACCATTCAGGAGGTTTATAATTCTTCCTCTAACTTCAGGTTTTCAAACAAAACTTCACTGAAATTGAAAAGTAACATTTTTCTGAAAGACTGTTAAAAGGTTTTTTTTCTCCCAAACAGACTGCCAACTGGAAAAGAACAAGCAATTTTAAATTGCTGAGAGATTACTGATTAACTCCTGGGTTTTGCACTCAAAAGTGTGTTTATCATCACTTTTGGAAAGCTAGCTCTTTTAAAAACTTTATTTTTAATATCTTAAGGGCGTGTACAAGAACTTGCCATTCCCAATAGCTACAATTGCCTTCAAAACTCATTCTTCTGATGATCTTCAAAATGGTTTCTAAGAGTTCCTTTGATTATAGATGAAGAATTTTTTACATTAATCCTAGGATCTAGTATTTTTCTACACAAAACATTTAGCAAATCAGAGACTCGCATGGTGAGTAATATTCAGCTTTTTCAAAAGAATGTCTGATAGACAAGTTTCACATGAAAAAGACCTGTTAGCTAGAAATGGCAAACATCTGCATTGTTAAACTATCCAACATTCCTCCCTACAGCTTGCCTACTGAAATTTGAAAATATACCCTCAGTTCAGTTAGCATTTTCTTATTCTAAATTAAAAGTTACTACTTGTGTTGTTTGTTGCAGGGGTTTTTGTTGTTTGATTGTTGATGCTGTTATTGTTGTAATTTTATCATGTAGAATTCTTGTCACTCTGATCACTTAGGCTATCAAGCATCACTCAGGGTGAAATCAAAAACTAAATATATTGTCATGTCAGATTGTTTTTGCAGAACTGCCATCGTATTCTACAAATTTATGTTTGTTTACCAAAGCTACCTTAGTGTTCCAGATACGTGACATGGCATCTATTGAGCATTACTGAGCTTTACATGAGTTGTTAGAATTCAGTACATTTGTTTGATTTTTTTTCCCTTCATTTAACATAAATGGCACTTGTCAAAATTGCAACCTGCTAGCTTAAATTTGGGCATCATTCAGCCAGCCTCCACACACAAAGGTACTTTGGCTTTACTTCATGCAATCTGGGACCTTTGTTTGCTCTCCTTCTTGACAAATGGCTGCACTAAAGCTACAGAGACAGACAGACTGACGTGGAAGAGCATACAGCAATTTGGAATATGCATGGCTTGGATTTTTTAATGCCATCTCAATAATAATACACCTGTGACTAAAGCAGCTGATTGGAAGTGGAGAGGATGCATACAGACAGATGGATTAAGACAGCAGTAATTGTGCTTTCACTTGATTATAATATTAACAGGCTCCAGGTGATTTCTATTTTTCACAGCGTCACTCATCTCAACAAATCCCAGCAGGCTTGGAAGCAGGCTAGAGATGCATCCTGTTTTTCACATGAACCTGTTTCCAGCATGAGCACTTAAGAGAGTTCTTCTGTCAAAAAGCAATTAGCTTCTGCAGTCTAGGGTGCTACTTAGAATTTCCAGGCTCATGTGTTTCATCATAAAATTGACCTTTTTAATTTTTCATGCCTGAGATTCCCCACTAAAAGAGTAAGCATTAAAAAATACAACCCTAGAGAAAATACTGAAGGCACATGTAGAATTTATTAAAGGATGTCTGGCCCTGATGTGCTGCAGATAGGAACTCAATCTGAATATAATAAATATGAAGTATGCATTATTGTGTTCTTAATTTTTAAGTAATTGGTGTCATTATGTAGCATAATGATACCAATTACCTAAAAAGCATAGGAAAGCAATATGTGCTACATTTACAGGCTCATATTTTTCCTGCAATAATTGCTTTTCCATATAAATAGTGTCTGCTTGCTGATACCTTTGAATAACTGTGCACAAATTATCCCAATGTTTCAGAGTCTTTTCTGCTTTTTTAGTAGCAGTGCCTGTCTTAGTAATTCATTTTTTGACAATTTTTTGCACCATTTTTGTGTAACAGAGGCTTTCAATTGGCATTGACATTCAGGATAAGCAAAGAAATATCTCTTTTGTCCGGACGACATGAGTGAAAATATTACCAAGCGACAGTAACATCTTCCCTCCACCTCTGGGATCTATCAATTAGGAGAGTTTCAATATTGCAAGAGTACTCAAGATTTAAAGTACAAATAGATGTTAACTTTAGGAATATCTGGCAGAAGCTGGCGTAATTTTGGAACAGTACTTCAGTATTTTGCTCTAAAATTTAGTAGCAAGTTTCACTCACGTCTCCACTGTTTAGACAGAAAGAGGACATGACAGCACCTTTAGTCCTGCTTGGAAGTAGCATGAGGTCAGGTAGGATTCTTGAAGCTGACATCTATTCCTACTTACGAGCAAGTATGCAAGATCACCACAAAAATTATCCTCTGCTGTAGCAAGGTAGAGGCTGCACAGAGACGAGCAAATGGAGGAAGCAAAAATATGCATCTATGCAACATACATACACATCTGTATATGTGTGTGTGTGTGTTTGGTTGTTTGTGTATGAAATGACTGAAGCAGAATTCACTGCAGTGCATACAGAGGAGATCTGTAGCCAATGTGCCATAGAACATTAGTATAACATGCAAGAAAAAAAAGGCAAGATTTATGCCGTGTGTCACTCATTTGTCTGCATTCAGCTTCAGACCTTCTTCAGACAGTCTCTGCTGTCTGGATAAGAAGTTGTAGAAAAGGAGCAAAGACATTGTTCTATAGACATGATATAGACATCAGAATAATTCAGGGGTCCATCAGCTTCAAATCCCAATCTCTGACATTGCCAATGAACAATGTATCAGAATAATCTGGAAGGTAACTCAGTTCCCTAATGAATTCATTAGGTCAGTTCTCTGACTCTGGTCTCAATGATGACACATGAGAAATAATTTTTGCTAGAGGATGGGCCACCGTTTAAGAAAGAATCAAATTGTTTCATTTTCCAGGAGAAAGGAAACAAAACAAAAATAAGCAAAACAACTAAAAACCACAAGAAAATCCACCCATCCTGTGCCCTTTAATCACTTGAAAGTCCTCTCCTCACCTCTGAAACTTTACCATGCACACTAGGCTACTTCTTCTTTTCCCTTTGCTCACTGGGGATGCTGTAGCTCATTAAATTGTATGTCCTCTTTCTATCATTTCCCAAGAGTTCAGTTTTCCACTTCCAAAATTTATTTCTTTAGCCTTTCTCTTGTCGTCTTTGTTCTCTATGCAAAATCGTGCAGTTTTTCTCTCACCTTTCACCATCTTTGCTGAATCATCCTAAAACCTTATGTTTATCTTAAAGCTTTTGAAAAGTTTAAATTCATGTAAAGGATTCTGGCTACAACCACCTTTATCTTTTTCCTTATCATACAACTCCTATTTGTTTTCTAACCATTCCACTCCATTTAGAAACTACTCTCTGTTCCAAAATCTGCTTTGGAACTCTCTGCTATCTCATTCTCATGGCACATATTTCTTCTCAGCTTTTGCTCCATGCTGTCTTTACTGTGCACGTTTGCCTTGTTATTTAGATGCTAAGTCCATTGGGGTACATGATGTCAGTTTGTTTATGTTTATAATACTCAGTGTAATATTATTGCCCTCTGTAAAGCAATAGTGAAGGCACATTAAGACTGATAAGTCAATTTGAAGGAAAGCCTCCAATGATTAATGAACTTGTCAAATCAACTAGGACACCTGCTAATCATTTTTGAGGTACTGACAAATGTAACAGCTGTTAATTATACCAGCTGTAGCCTGCTTAGTGCTCAAGCAGTTTTACTATCATTAAAATAGCAAGAGTTTGCTGAAAGTTACTTTGTCATTGTTTCCTTCCCTTCACAATACCTGCTGGAATAAGAAATATAGTGTACTGGATTTTGCTTGTTAATGAGTTATTTAGGTTTAAGCTCCCACAAGCCTTGCTGTGAGGAGAAGAAGCACAGGCAGACACAGAGGGCTGAAGCAGTCAACAGAAGAGAGCACTGTACTTAGAAAACTAATTTTCCTCTAAGTATGGTAGATTGCAGCTCTCTGAAGCAGAGTCCTTGCTTTCAAAAAACCAATTTCTGGCAGATTGCAGAGGTTATTCCCCTTTGGTTTTCCAGCATCAGACAGGAGATTGGAATGGTGGACCCTCTCTCAGGGGGCCGGCAGCTTCACAAAAAAAACAGATGGGACCTGACAGGCTATTTCCAAGAGATGGAGTCTCTGAAGCAGGAAGCAGGGAAGCCTGAAAGACTGTGGGGAAAGCAGCTTTTAAGCTGGGTGAATCAAGGACTCTTTTGGCAGGAGGCAGCATCCATTCACAGGCTACCAACTGTCCTCTTTGTTATGTGACAGTCTTACCAGTCAGAGGTTGTGCTATGAACTGCGAATTATTTGATTAGGGTAATGTTTGACCTGTGCAACACAAGCTCTCCATGATTTTGACAAGAACCATTTGTTTTGCCTTGTCAGTGGGTGTGCCTCCCTCAGTCTCCAGCCCCACCTCACCAATCCCATTCCAACCTCCTCATTCTGAGATGACATTTAAGTTTCACCCACAAGGGACTTGAAGCATCTCACTTTGTCTTATTTCCTACAAACATTAAACTAAAAATAAATTATTTTCTGAAAATACTTTAAATTTAAACAGTTGGAGATTTACTTATGAGAATCTTTTAAACTCAAATCTCTCATCTTGAAAATGTAATTGAGTGTTTGCAGAAGATGCACATTGCATCTGTCAGAAAAAGGCTGTCCCTGAGGAGCTCTGTGCTTTTCAGGCATGCAAGCAGGTACTTCTCTTCACCAGCTGCAGGAAAGTGTGCCAGCTTTTTAGCAACTGATGAAAATAAGCTCATCAGTTGGAAGAAAAAAAAAAAAAAAAAAAAAGGCTGGATGAAAAGGGATGATATGCAGGTCCCGGTCTAGTTTGCTGAACAATGGCGTTATAGTTATTGGACAAAGGTAGAAAGAAGCGTACTCCAGAGGGCCACTCAGTTCTTAGATACTCCTTCCACTTAAAACAGAAGTGTACTGAAAATGCAGATATAGGTTTGGGCCATGGCTCACATGCAAGACAAGGTGTTTGGGCTCTTTCTCAGTGCAGGAAAGGACCTGCAGAGATTGAGGTCTTGTCTGCAAGGGAGGTGTGAAAATCCACATTGAAACAGGCGGTCATTTCAAACAATTGTCCTGGAGTAGGTGCTTCCCATCCTTGAAAAAGGGAGATGAAATTAAAACATCACCAACACAGGTGAATCTAAACATGGCCTGCTCCTAAGAAGTGAAAATTATAGCAGAGGCCATGAGGTGATTCTGCAGCTCCTGTCTTAGTGTTCCTGGGCTGTGGCAGGGTCTGATGTGATACCCACGGAAACACTGCTGATGCCATGGATGCCTGTGAGAGCTGGTCTACGGGCACAGCACTTGCAGCTCTGTGACCCATCCTCTCTTGAGGATTCTTAGAAACCAACTTTATCATTGTGCCTTGCTGAGCTACTCCTGACAAGACCAAAAATCATAATTAGGGTTAGGCTTTATGTCTTGTCAGAAAACGTTATATCTTGTACAGATTTTCAATATGTTTTTAAGCAGTTTTCTGTCTTCCAGGAAAGGCACTTCACCCTAATATAGTTAATAGAGTTATTGCTTGCAGCAATATTAGGAGCAGATTTTTGATATCTCCAGTCATCATTAACATGTACTTAAATGGATTTCAAACATGTAGGAAATTAAACCCAGTGTAATGTAAACATTATGTCAAGTTGGATTTTTGATGCAAATCAATGTATTTATAGCTGTGCACCCATTCACGCAAGGGTATGCATTTGTTCATTGAGTTTTAATTAATAGAATCCTTGCCAATTCCTCTTTAGACCTTTATTATCCCTTTCTTTTAATGCACTTCATTCATCACTTTTAAAAATTAGACCAATTTAGTTGCATAATTTGAATCCATAATTGAATCTGCTAGCTACTCTCAGACTTTACAAGTTAATCAAATGGCATAGTTTTAAACACATTTTCAGTGCATGGGAAAAACCATGTCAGCAACCAATCCCCAGCCCATTTAAAATGGAAAACTCATTCTAAGCCAGGCTCTGTGCTGATTAAACTTCTTCTCCAGACTAAATTTTTCCAATCCCTGATAAAAAGTAATAACATAAGACTATGTGGAAAGATGAATAAAGTATAATTCTAGTGAAGAATGGGAAACGACAAATAAATGAAAAATCCTCTCTGAGGTGGAAAAGAGGCGTGTAATTGAACAGCATAGGACCATATGTCAAATGCCATCACAGAAAGAGACAGGAAAGGAAAATCCCAACAGTATCTCAGTGAAAACCTCAGCACAACTGCTTCTCCTTACTAGAGTGCTGTGGACTCACCAGGGACATCTTACCTGGTCTAGCATTTGACAAGTCTCTGTTTATGTGTGCTGTCACCCAGACAATATTTCTTATTCCCCCATTCTGTCTCTCAGGCTAAAAAAATATGCATAAGCTACCAGAAAGGAAGCCAAGTAAATTAGGAAGGACTGACAGCTATCAGAACTAGTGACTAACTATATCAGAAAGTTGCTTTAAGCCCTGATATGTTTGAATTGTACCTTCCATTAGACTTGCATGGATTTTTGTCAGAATTTTTTTGAAAAGTATGGCAAGCAGATAATGTTTCTATACAGATGAAACATTTCCAAGGATGGGGGCGG